>CM053514.1:12772530-12801994 GCA_028627145.1 Eidolon dupreanum | reverse complement strand
CCCTTTTAATCTAGATGGCCCAGGACACCTGCTTTTTTCAAATCTGGACCTAGGATTCAATTTGGGTGCTGCTAATGACAATAATGACATTGAGGCTGTCCTTTACTGAAAACCTACTCAGTGCTAAGTGTTTTATATACTTATCTTACTTAGTGCCCCTGTCATCCTTCATGGTTGATATTTACTACCCCACTTTCATAGATAATAAAAGTGACTCTCACACAGGTAAATAAGTTCCTTTGGCAAGTGAAGGTTCTATAATTCATATCTAGTCTCAACTTCAAAACCTGTGTTATTTTCATTGCCTGCACAGGCCCTAGACATGGCTGAGCAGGGAGGGGCACACCCATTGGGTGGTCTAGGTTTGTCTAGTCCTCTCAAAAGATTCCGGATTATATGGACTGTGACAATGGGTCTATCTGATCCTGGGGAACTGCTCTAAACTCCAGCCCAGGATTATAATTGTAATTGGAGAGTCAATTTCCAGGGATGAAAATGTATAACTGGTCTTGGCATCCTTCACAACATCTGAAAAAAACACCTTACAGCTAACATGCAATCAAAAGATATTGATTCACTGACTGGTTGATTGATTGATGATTGATTGACCAAGGGAAAGCAGGCCTGATGTAACAATACTAACTGCTCTAATTCTGTTTGTGGATCAAATTAAATAAGATATCCTGACATTTCATCTTTTGGGGAAGTTAGCATGATATTCAGGGTACTTACATTCCAGTCCTCACGCTGCCAACCTTAGGCCAGTTATTTAATTCTCTAAACCTCGATTGCCTCCTTTTTAAAGGAAAAGATGGAACTGGATGTGTCCCTTTTACCATAAACACTCTAGTTAGATGACATAGTGAGGTTCTACCAGTTGATATTAGAGTTCCTAAGTTATGTGATAACCATGGGAGAGAAGAGAGAAGCCAGTGTTTCCAGCTTCTCATCCCCGGCAGAGGCTTATGTCATCTACAAATTTGGGTCAACACTGGTCGTAGAGCACTGACATGCTGGCAGCTGAAGATTCAAAGAGGTTGGAAGGCCTGAGCTGGAGGCAAAAATGAAAGCAGATCAACTCAACTCAGGGGTCCAAGGGGCTAGGCAAGAGGGCGGTGTTTCTACTTCAAAGGATGTCATTGCCATAGGCCCAGATTTGCGCCTTGGAATTGCCACAAGGCCTCACTTACCAAGTACAGTGGCTTCTTTGAGAAGGGCCTCGATAGACAGAGCCCTGCAAGTCCGAGCTGGGCTATTTCCATGCAGTAGGCAGTGTCCAGGGGGCAGGAACATAGGCAGGTAGACCTGTGTTTGCATTCTGACTCCACTGCTACTAACAGTGAAGTGCAGAGCCTTAGTTACTTCATGGGAAGAATGGGAATAATACTAATACTAACACTAGTCTCTCCTATCTAGACTTATTGTGAAGATAAAATGAGAAAGTAATTAGTAGATACCTAATACAATGCTTGGCTCACAGTACGCACACAATAAATTGTAGTTATTATTATGAAGTTCTATGGGGCTGCTGGTGCCTCTACCGGAAGCCTCGTTTACACTGAGTGAGGACCCAGGACATTGATTCTTCCCTGCTCCTCCAGCCCTTTGTGTTAAACCTATCAGAATAATATTAATTTATTACTACACATCTGATTTAGGGTCCCCAAAATACTCTGGCAAGGAGTAGTGTCACAATATGCTCAGTGAAGGTCAGAAGTGACACCTTGGCCATTTAAAAACATTTAGAGCGTAGATACATTTCCAATTGTCTTATACACATTTAAGATTTTTAGTTGTCAGTTAGTCTCTGTATATCAAGCCCTGAAGTTGGTCTAAGTTTAGTTGGCAAATTTGAATATTCATATTTCCTGCTATTTTACATAAGGTAACAAAAATAGAGCCACATGAAATCCCTGGACTCAAGTGCCCACCCAGAGATTAATCTAGAAAGGTCAAGGGTGGCTTTCTCTCTGCAGACTTGATTGGCCTTAATTTCTGAATTTTTACAGCTAGGATAAGACCACATTCTAAACAAATTTCTTAACACACCTTAGGCTTTCACATCTTTTCTGTAAGATTCAAGTTGCACAGCTAAGCTGATTTAGTACAAATAGTCAGGGACGTAAGATTCAGGATAAATGAGGTTTCTAACAAAACTATTCTATATATGGAAAATTACATGTGACTTTTGCTTTTAGGATTTAGGTTTAAAAATCAATTTAATTAACTATGGCATATGACAAAAATTTTATGCAATGTTGCAAAAATAAAAAGTCATTTGGTTTGAAGATTTTATAGCATTTTTTTTTTTGAAAGAGATAATGGACTTTATTTTTTTAAACACATTCTTCTATTTTCTGCTATGTTTTTCTTTGACTCCATGGAAAAAAGTTGCTATATAAACTCAAGTTATTTTTATTGACTCTTATATTACAGTGGAGCTAGATAAATAGAGTTTAAAGTCAAGTATGGCTAGGTATTTCCAGGCCACTTGGCACCTCAAACAGGTAAGCACTTTTTCTCAAAAAGAAGTGCGTTGTATTGATCTTTTTCTGCTTCAGCGTTTGACAATTATATGAAATTTTAAACATATCTTTAGAATTCCCAGCTTCTTGAGGGCCAATTTCTACTCAAAGTTTTCAAAGCAAACCTCTTATAGCATCTGCCATTCCATATCAACACTCATGTGTTTCTTAGGCATGCATTTGTTTCATTTGTTTGCCCAAGCTAGTTTTTCAGATTGTAAATTTCTTAAGGCCAATGAGAGCGAGAGCGAGAGCGAGAGCGAGAGAGAGAGAGAGAGAGAGAGAGAGAGAGAGAGGGAGAGGGAGAGAGAGGGAGGGAGGAAGGAAGAGAGAAAGAGAGAGAAAGAGATTGATTTATATCATTGGGCTTTATCCATGGTGCATGCTCAACTCATATTGCTATGATGAAACTAAAGCCCAGAAACTACCCCACAGCTCTCTGTGCCAAGGAGGAGGGGTCTTTCCTTTTCCCTCTCCTTGCCTGACATTGATACAGAGATTCTAGATCTCCATTCTCATGAGATCTATGAAATGCCCACTTTCTATTTTACCCTCTCTTCTCTCTAAGAAGTATGTTTGTTTTACCATTTTTATGTCTTGCCTTATTATAGAAGTAGCGAAGTACTTGACTCTTTGTAGGGTCATCTGGTCCAGCCCACCACACCTGGTCATCTTACCTCATCAGCATGTGGACAGGGGACTGTGGAGAGGAGGGAAGGAAATGGGGACTAGGCAAAGAAATTGGAAGGACATTCTGTTTAGTATTCTGAATGTTCAAAACACTGCCTGCCAAGGAAATAGACTATGAGACAGACAGAGATCTAATCTAGATATGTCATGTCTTCACTGGTGACTCTGAGTTAGTTGCTCAATATCTCTAATCCTAATAATTAATATTAATTAATATCAAATAGGAGCTTTAGCTTCCTAATCTGTAAATGGGAATAGTAATACACCCCGTTTACCTTGCTGATATATTCACACAACTTCAAGTTAGAATTACTCTGGGGCCACTATAATGACAATGACCCAATCCTGAAGATGGTCAGCATATAGTCACATGTTCAGCCTGTTCTCCCTTGTTGACTCCCTCAAACTTTGGCCCAGGACGGGCATCCTTCACCCCTCACTGAGGCTTCTGGGTCTGTGAAAGGGCCTATTCCTCCAGGAGAAGAGCTGTGAAGGACTGAATAACTGCAGAATGTGTGCTCGTCAAGTTTGTGCTGCCTGAAATGATCTGGTAGAATATGTTAAAACTTCATATACTATTGTATCATAAAATTTTACCAAATTTAGGAAATGGTTGGGGTGGGGGTGCGAGGACATCTCTATAGGGGTTTCCCAAGGAGGTCTGTGCAGTGGCGTTTCCTCTGAGGAAAGAGCCTGTACGGAGCAGCTGTTAGGCTGAACCCTATGAAATTGCACCACTCGACCATTTCTGATTCACAAAATGACAGTTTCATAGGTTTCAACCTAACACATCTTCATTTGCCACCACATTCTGCGGTGGATTGTGGAGTCTCACAGTATGATCCCAGGTCAGGATGAGAATAATATTCTGCTGAAGAGGAATTCTTCTAGCTATTACCAAAACATTTTTTTCTCTAGTTTTGCAAATCTGCCATATGCCTTTTTCAAATTTAAAAACAAAGAGATGAAGTGTAACTACCATGTGTCTGGCAGAAATCTGTTTATGCCTGGAATTAGTAAATATCAAGATGCCTCTTTACACTGACTGGCAAAAGTTCCAAAAGTAAAATATGTAAGCAAAAAAAGAATTTCATGGCTAGGGGGCTCATACTCCAATGAGTATTAATTTGCATAATAAACAGTTCAATATTCAGGAGATTATAAAATAGCAATTACTGCTGAGTTGCTATTTTAGAACTTCCTAACGAAAAGAAAAATTTAAAATGTGATAGTTTGCTTTTACAAAGAACTTCTAAAATATTTATTTTGAAACAAGATTTTATTTATTTTTAAAAGAGGTTTTAAATACTTTGCACATTTCTTTGGAAGAGCAGCAGAAATATCCAAGCCAAAAAAATGTGACCGATAATCTATGGTTAAAAAATGATAATGAGCCATTAATATTTTTTTTATCTGTTAAAAAAATAAAGTACCCGCTAAGGAGAGTGTTTTTTCACCATGTTAAAAGAGTGTGGAGACTAGTAGGGAAGTACAGTGAGGTAGTAGGAGGTGCACTCAGGCAGGGGGTGGAAACAGAAGTCATTACATGTGAACAAATCGCAGCCTGCTTATGCTAATAGGAAGGTAGACTCTTAAACACCATCTGTGTTTTTTAAAATGACTTAAGTGTTCCAGATATTGTATATCCAAAGCAGTTGGTACTTACTTGACACACTGTAAGCATTTAACACTGAAAAAAATATATAATTTTTAAAGTTAATGTACTTTTTGCAATAAATGGTGTAGTTTAACTGCCCTTACATAGAACTCGATTTCTCAATAACACTCGGCTTAGAGATAATAGATGTATATATTGCATTAAGCCATTTAATGAAATATGCACCTACACGTATAAGCTTGCTTTTAAAGTTTTTGCTTTTTGCTAGCAAGGGAATGTTCTGATATCAAGAAAGGTTCTAATATACCTGTTAGAAATTTGAGAAGATTCCTGTTAAAATAAAGCTTTTGGAGGTGGAGTGGCTTTATTTGTTAGAATAGTGGGCACTCCAGCAAGGTTGACAAGTGGAAGGATGAGAAACAAGAAGACCAAGAAAATTAACATTCCCCTATTGGGTACTGGTAACTGTGTTGAACAGTGGAAGAATCAATTACACAGTGTTGGGATTACCTTATACCAGAAAGTTAGAGACATCATTGCAGTGTTCCAATAACTCTAGGGTTTAAAAATTCCCCAAGTGCCACACAAAGGGACAATTTATCTATGGGTGTGTGGAAGAACCCTCATCTAATTAAGACTCTTTATTATTACCCCTATCTCATTAGGAGATATATTTCTAATAAAATTTTACTTTTTATATTTAATAATCTTTATCAGATATTTTAGAAATATATTATTTTGTTAAATTGTGTACTAATACTTAAAAAAACCTCTATCCAGAAGAATTTTTTTAATATTTAGGACCTCATGATAACAGGAAATTTTAAGTGAAAAAATTCACTTTGTAAGCTTTTTTTGCTGTAGAGAATTATAATCAATAAAGGACTTTTAAATATAATCAATCACTAAAGGACTTATTATAGTAAGATAAAACTGTATACTAAAAGAGGAATGAAAACACAATCTCAAGGGGAAAAAAGAATCATGTAAAATACACAACTATTTAAGAAGACTTGGTTAAATCTATTTTTCAGTGGATGATGGTAGGTGTCAAATCACCATGGCCTATATGTCCCATTGAATTTATTGAAAGGAGTGGTGTAAATTTGTATTTTAAAATGTCAATAATACCTTCTTTACAACTATTTTCACTTATGATTAATTTAAGATGTCCATTTGTAATATATGAGGGGTATATAGTTTTTCAAATTTATTCATTTTTTTCTCGCCTCCTTATATGTGTAGCCTCAAACAAGTGCACCCTTGAAGGCTGAGACTTAAAAGAAGTTTAAACTTCAGTTTATCTTCTTCCGACTACTAAAAATTTCAATTTTTTGGACATTGCAAGGTAGAATAAAGATGAACATTTCATCATCTGTTTCCACCGCCAGCCCCTATCCTTATTTTGCATTTGCTTATTGACTTTCCTCCAGCACTTGACATCAAAGATGATGTCAGGTGCCAGTGATGTCAGGTGCCAGTGATGTCAATGATGCCACTTTAGAAGTGTTTTAATAACTATTTCTGAAAATTTGGTTCAATTATTCATCTCTTTATGGCCTGAAAAAAAATTTTTTTCCAATATTAACTTACCTGCTTGGAAGCTCAGCTCATGACATTAAATATTTTTAGATGTTTATGAATGATACTCCAGTCTCGTGTGTTGTGCAAACAGAGTGCGAGAAGTTCTTCTGCCATCATGCATTCTGACTGGATGTCTCCTTTTCTTTACTAGACTGGGCATTTCCTCCATTGTCACATGTTGGGGGATAAAATCCAGAGAAGTCACTGCTTTTGTTACAGCTTCTTTGTCTTTCCAGGTACCTCTTAAGATCTTAACCACTGTTAGTAGAATCATCTTTTAGTGCTCGCATTTACCCCATATTAGAAGATAATTAACATTTGGTCTTTTGTTGCTTTGAAGTCTTGGTACTTCCAAATCTTAATTCTATCTCTTGTTTGCTAATATTTCACATTTGTGCTTTAGAATAACTAATTACTAAATTGATAAAAATTAAGTAAAAATGCAAAGTTCTCAAAGCCATAAATGTTGCTGCTAGGCCTGGTCTAACCTGGTGAGAATTGCAATTGTGCTTTATTGCCAAAAGTGAAGTCTAGAATGCCATCATAAATATCTTTTTGACATCCTTGAATCATCAGATAATCAAGCATCATTATTATCCTGTGAAATAAATTTCATTAATTACATTAGTGAGAGTAGCACATCTCCTGCCATGTTCAGAAACTCAGGTATTATGAATATGAGGTTGACATAAAGCCCAAGGACAAGAAATACAAAAGGGCCATCAAATGTGAAAAACAAGTGTTCAGTTAGCCCTCCTTACAAGCTACTCTTCCCTTGCTTTAACACCACAAAGTCTTGTGTGAACAGGCGTGCTGGTAGACTGAAGCAGGGTTATGGGTAGTGCTGTTGCACTGGGCGCCTGTACTAGATGTTAAAATATTGAAATAGTTTTGTCCCAGTCAATGAACAACTGTGGGCCCAACATCAAAAGCTCCCATGCTCACCACCTCTTTACCTGAGCTGACTTGGCTTCTCTCTGGACCCCTTTCTCTCTGGGAATTAACTAGGTAGACCCTGGCAGGGCGGAAGGCATTATGAATTCTGCTCCAACACCTTGACCAGCATCTAGGTACAGCATCTGTACCTAGACCATCCAGTTGCTAAATATTTTAAGTATTTTCCCTGGTTAAAAGTATCACTTTAGACTCTTGAACTTAATTTTTGGCCCTTTGCCTTTTCCTTTCTTCGTAGAACTGTTGGGTCCAATTTTTCACAGTTTGAGAATAGAAATAAACCCAGGGTTGATAGCATATATTTGATTTATGCACGTTTTAGTGCATTTGTTACTTGTTCCTCGGTTCTGTGTTTTATGGTGGCGGTGTCACTGTTTTCCTACACCATAATTTCCCGATGCACTTCACTGCTCCTTCATCGCACAAGGGTCAGTGATCTTCGGCGCCACCACTTCCATTTCCTCATTATAAAAATTGACCTTCCTTCTGTTGTTTGAAAGGGCTCAGGCCACTGTCATTCAGATTTCAGGACTGTTGCACAGTAATAACAGTATAGGAGGAACAGGCAACCACTGTAGCAGCTGGGCATTGTACTCTCTTCCTGGAATCCATTTTGGATTTCTCAGTCTAGCCTTCAGGTGCCGTTTGCTGCCTTCCCCCCAGCATTACATTGTACAATAGTTCCCTTCCTGTCATTAAATCATTTAGTTGTATTAAAGAATTGTGCTTGACTCTGAATATTTGCCAAGGTTCTTGTACTGTCTAAGCAATTTCATGTTCATAACTTATATCACTCAACTCAATCTGCATAACTAGCATCGCGGAAAAAATAAACTAGTAATTCCTGTTAAATTACCAACTGCTTTCTCATCGTCTGTGAATTTGGTGAGTGTGTGTGTGGAAGGGGGACTAACATAAAACTAGTTCAGACATGAAAAAATAAAAGCTCTAACAAAAATTAAAACCAGACCTTTTGTCTTTTCCTATAGAATGTTTCATCTATTTTTTTTCTTTAATTTATATCTATTGTAATCCCACTTAGTACCACTTTCTGTGTCTAGTTGCTCTTTGAAGAAGAATTTTATAAGTTGGGAGTAGAATATTGGAATTCAAAATTATTATTATTAACTTAAAAATAATAACCTCTTAGTGTTAGGCAAAAATTTATGTCTTAATAGTGCAAATGATTTTTATGATAAAATTCAATATATTCACTTAAATGTATCATTCCATTTAATCAAAAGACTTAGAAAAATTAACTCTATTTTAAAAAGAAATTGTATCATCTTCCCATTCAGATGAAACTAAAAGTCATAAGCATATAGTTTAATGCTGTTCTTTTAAAAATATGAATCCCTTAGATTTTAGTATAATGGAGCAAGGAGCTATATTGTGTTTTTTCTTTTTATTTTTTTCAAAAAACAATTTATTAGATGTCTTCTGTGTGCTAGCGAGTATGTAGAAGATAACACAGTAGAAGACAAACCCTACCCTTAAAGGATTTATAAAAGATATTTATGTTTTTCAATAATCTTTTTCTAAAAGTTAATTTAAGAATTCATTTTGAATGAAACACAGTACTTTGGGATTTAATTAAATCACAAATATTTAGTCTCCATCATAGAATGTTGTGTATTTAAAAATCAGTGGATAGCTTCCATGAGCTGAACAACAAGGCTGTGATACTAAATGAAATATAATTCAACCAAAAATTAGTGTTGGAAGAATTCTAACTTCCTCTAATTTTCTGAGTCTATAATTGAAGGCTTAGAAAAATGATTTTCCAATGATCAATTGTAACTTGTATTTATAGGTAACTAATTTCATTTCAGATTCTCTTCATAAAAAATATTTTAGTTTTACAGCGAAACAAAACTTTTGAAATTTTTGATCAATGTCATAAAAATGTGTGAAATTTTAAAACATAATCTTTAAGTTTCTAAACATTAATATATTGGTTTCTTTTTATTTAAAAATGTTTAACAATTGTTAATGCAGTTTACTTTAATAGCACCCAATATAATGATTTGGTAATGATTATTCAAATAGTACCTCTAGCTAAGAAACCCTTTTTATATATACATTTTATACTGCTTGTGTTAAAGTGCTTGAGAGCTCAGCTTAGGCAATTCTGAGCACAATTAACATCTCTTATTTGAAATGAGGCTTTAGAAAACAAAAATATAATAATTTCTCTGAATAATAAAAAAGATAATTATGCAACCTGAGGAGAGAAATAAGGAGCAAGCAGGTGTAACGCAGGCTCAGGAGGAGACGGCACACGTGTGAACATAACACAAGCCTCTATGTGATTAAGGAAGAAAAAAAGTCATACATATCATATTTCTAGGATAGCAGTTCTTTTTATTAAGTAAAGGAAATCCAGTACATCTCTGCACCTAGATTTTTTAGTCCCAAATGACTTGTAGGAAAGGAAATGGAATCGCCTGAATAACAATGGGGATATTATATTTGCAAAAATGGAGGAATTAACTACATTAAACTAAAGGCACTTTAAAAATAGAAATGCAGATTAATTTTTTTTCCTCTGGCATGCAAGCCCAGAAATTTGAAGTAATAGGAAGAAATACCTTGGATTGCTCTCTTACATAAGTAGACAGACTCAAATAGTTGGTTCTTCATTTTTACAAGAGTGTGTATATATTGCTGTAAAACAGTGATTCCCAAGTCTTTGTTAATTTGTAATTATCTTTTTTATTTTTCAAAAGACCTTCTGTCACCTTGTCCTTAGTTATCACTATTAAAATATTTCTCTAGGATAGAAAAGAATAGTACTACTGCTGATGGCTCATGCTCATAAATAAGGCGATTCCTACTTTTTTTGCCAATAGTTATGGCAAAATTAACAGTACAGTAACTATTATGAAAAACTGCCTAGGGTCAGATCATGCTTGAAACACCACTGTTCCAAAACAAATATTTCCCTCTTATTGGTTTCATCCCTGGGTCACTGGGTCCTCTTTATGACTTTTATAGGGAAGTAATGCCAATTCAAATACATAAAAAAACATCCCCCTGAAAACAACCAGAAATGCTGCTTTCAGGTGGAATCATGCAAGCATTAACTGCAACTGGAGAAAATACTGATATTTGAATAGAGAAGGGAAAGTGAACAGATGAAGGTAACATTTATGAGTGATTTTGGGGGGTGCATAGGCATCATATCATCTTATTTAGTCATCCCAACAAACATATGAAGTTTCAGACAAGAAACCAAGTGTTCGAGCTATTAAGAATTTTGCCCATTGATGTGGCAGTTGATTCCAGTTCTGTATAAATATAATTGCCTCCTTGTTTCATTCCTGTCTCGTAACTCTTGCGTAGGGTAACTGGAAATAAGCATATTTACATAAGAAATCTTACATATGAAAATGCAAAATTGCCTTATAAAAGATATTTAGAAAATGAAAACAAAAAAAAAATAAAAATAAAAATGAAAAAACTCCATTGTTCCCTTGCCCATTTTGAAAAAAAATAAATAGGCAAAAATCTCAAGAATTTATCCTCATAGGATAAATCTATCAATAATTTGTAACTTTATGAATTTGCTTTCTTGATCATGCAAAAAAGAGACAAAAACAAAAACAAACATTTGTAGCCAATCTAATCACGCTGAGAGAAATAACAAGTAAAATGAGTTCCTGCATTTTAAGTGCTTATTGTCAGTCTGATGAGGGTGACAAGCACTGGCAGGATGAATTCCATCATAAGGACTGTGAGGAATATTGAAATCAGAGAGCCATGTGCTTGGGCGCATGCAGCAAGCACAGCAACAATGGGGTCAGGCTGATTGCCCAGTGGGCAGCCGGCCCACCTTGGCATGACTTCACTGAGTAACTTAGGCACCGTCAGCCGTCTCCACACCTCCATTTTTCGCAACTTTAGTCATATTTTCTCATTCGTTAGTCACAGGAATATTACACAGATTGATGAGATTTCCAAAAGTGCTTCAGGCTTCTTAGAAGAAATAGATAAATACAAAAAGTGGCATCTTATGACAGAATCCTGCTTTGGTAAGGCTTGAGAAAGAAGGAGGGGTGCTGTAAGATTATAACTATAAGGTCCTAAGCATTCTGTGCCTTTCTTTTACATTCGAATAATAATGAAACAATCTCATTATTTAAAAGAATACAGCAAAACATATTTGTGGTTTGGATTCTGATTCTCATGAAAAATCTGTTATATAAACAGGTCAAAAACAAGCCATCAATTTTCTCCTGGTAAAGCAGAGTTTAGAATAGACCACTTTTAATTTTTTGTTCTGAGAGAACTGTATATTTTGGGGGGACAAACTGAAAGATTCAAAAAGTGGAAAAGGCACTTCATAAATTATATAAATTCCTAACCATCATGCTGTATACTTGAAGCTAAAGGTTTTCTAGGAATTATTTCTCTTAGAGGAAAAATGAATTCAGGATCAGACGGCCTTTCGACAACTTACTGGGAATTAAACGATAAAAGCTGACATTTATCGTATGCCTATGTCATACCAGGTATTTTGTTAAATGTTTTAAATACAATATCAAATTTAATCCTCATAACAGCCATACAGGTTAAGTACTATTAGTATCCCCATTTTGGAAAGGAGATACTGAAGTATAGGTAGTTCACTGACTTGCCAAGTTCACACAGCTGGTAAACTCAGATACAGCATTTAACCCCAGATCTGCCTGATTCTAAAACTTCTACTCTTAAATACTATGCTATGTTTTTCATTCTCCAGGTAACTTATTAAACAGGAAAGGCTGGCCTTGTATGACTTTTGTTTTACCTGCTTCCCTTTCTTTCATCTTTCCCCAGCAATATTTCTCTAGGATGACAGAAAATAATAGTACTCCCTCTGATGGGTCATAGTCATAATAAACGAGGTGATTTCTATTATTTTGTCCATCATTAGTCAATAGCACATCACTTGTTGATAGTACAGTGACATTACAAAAGACTGCCTAGAGCTGAACCAGGCTTGAAATACCACT
The DNA here is from genome assembly GCA_028627145.1 of Eidolon dupreanum. NCBI lineage: Eukaryota > Metazoa > Chordata > Mammalia > Chiroptera > Pteropodidae > Eidolon > Eidolon dupreanum. The sequence continues at coordinate 12,789,626 of CM053514.1, read as the reverse complement.
GTTACAAAATAAAATTTTCCTGTTAATAGATTCAACCCCTACTGTACAGACTTACTCTCGTAGGCCACTGGGAAAATGTCCAGTTGATATTTGCAGAAGTCTGAGCTTTTGCGCAAATTAATGACATTGATTTCTACTCAGATTTGAGAGCAAAAATACGGGCATGGGGCAGAGATCTAAGGATCAGCTTTACTACTGATGAAGCTGGATTGGAGAATGTGGCTTGCTCTCAAAGACAAAATAGGTTTCCTATAACTCTCCTTTTATCAACCCCCCAAAAAAGCCCACTAACAAATCAGTAAACAGAATATTGGAGAGTATAAGGCTTTGGAGTACACAATTCAAATTTCTAACCTGATAGAATGTTACCCTTATTTTTATAGCCTGCTCTGATTTTCACTCCATCCTAAAGGAGAGGATGCTTACCTGATTGGGAAAATTGGAAAGAGGTCCAGGGACACACACGTGGCCTGTACTCCCTCTGGCTCCTGCCAGCAGACTCTTCCCATTCTCCTCTCCTTTGCTTGGTAAGCCTTCTGGAGCAGGTGGGTCCAACCCAGATTCTCCAATCTCACTTTAATGCTAATGAAGCTGATATTTTCATCTCCGGCTGCTTTGTCTATTTTCCAAAAGACACCGAAGAGACTGAAAGAGTGAGTTGGCACTCCTTCCAACAGATCAAGGATATACTGAGCACACTTTGCACTGGACAGAAGCATCACCAGAGATATCAGTAGTGAGGAAATGTCACAGAATTAGCCTCACATCAAATCTTATGCCCTGAGACCAGTCAAAACTAATATTTGTTCTACATGTCATGTCCCACTTGAAAATGCCCTCTGTTGATTCCCAAAAGGGCTGTAGACAAAGCCCAGCACCTTGATCCTATGGCTTTCAACTCTAAAAGAAAAATATCTCTTTTTTACTAAGGGCCAAGTTCCAACTGCCTCACAAAATCAGTTTCACTATATCTTTTACTTCCCTAGCCCTTATCTTTCCTCTCACCAAATACCATTGTTTGCATGTGTATTTTGAATGTGGTAACCAGATATATATAGAAAAAAGTCTTGATCTGGAAGCTGTGGCGGGACAAACTGTAAGTATAGTTGGCAGCACTGTGTCCCCAACTCGCCACAAAGAACATACAAGCTCTTTGTGCCTGACACTTTACACAATATGCTCCCTGGCTTTAAGAAAACATTATTTCATGTTCTTACTCTAATCAGTCTTGTCTGCCAGCCTCAAGAACTGAGAGGTTCATTGTTATATGCAGCTGTCATTTGTTCCATCTCCTGGCTCTCTGTGCCTTCAATATCTTTGTGGTATTTAGTGAAAGTAATTTTCAGTTGGAAATCTTCTGCCCTTTCAGTAAGTGCAAGTATAGCACTTCATCAATGGCCAAAGAATTCCGAGCTATCTGGGATGTATCGGGACAGTTGATAAAACCTCACGGAGCAACCTATGATAGTACATCCCATCATAAATTAAAAAAAAAAAAGGCAGAAAGAGCCTTTGTCAGTGTTTATCTGAAGCGCTTTTATTCTTTGCCCTTGATTTCCTCTTCAGAAAATTGATGCGCCCTTAAATTGAAGCAAGAGGCTTGACAGGTGATGGTTAGTGTGATAACTGCTCAGATTTCATCAGCCAGTGTTTTTCTGGTGGTGCAATTGTCGGAACTTTCAGCTAGATTACCTGTCATCCACTACATCAGATAAAAGAGGCAGAGTTGAAAGATGTAGTTTTGCCACTGTACCTTATAGGAAATGAAAAGTGCAGGTGTGGTAACAGTAGTGAGAAAAAAGTACAATTATTTTCTAATCAGGCTATTTCTTCGAGAAAGTTGGTGCCTAAATGGGCAACCATTGGGCCAAACCATTGCTGGATTTGCATTGTTAAATTTATGAGGAAGAAATGAAAGGAATAGTCAGTCATACTGTAGGTAGTGCTACAAGCTCTCCCTTCCTGATCCATTCTATTTGTTCCACAAATTGAAATAGTCACAGTTTATTTTTAGATGCAAGAAAAATGTTCCTGCTTTGGATACACCTCAGTATGCTCATGTTGAGCCTATATTTTGATCTGCTGTTAAGCTATTTTAAGTAGTAAAGGGGGACATGTTACAGAAAGTTTTACAGAAAAACTTTTTAGATAAAAACATTGGAAGTAGCACAATTTGGAGAAATTGTGCTATGTAGTTAGAATAATTATATGACAGGTTTTTTTTTTCAGATTTAAAAAGCAACAAAGGGTGATAAATCAAAAATAGGAAGGACTCTGGATGAACATGTGTTTTTATTTGTGTGATTATATTTCACACTATATTTTAGACTATTTCCTGAACATTAGATTATACCGAATAAACTAATTTCTTCCTTTTTAATTTGTCACTTCTTCAGACGAGAAACAGGTACTTGAATACAGTTGTCCCATGACAAATGGAAATTTGTTTTCCCTGAAAAATTAAAGGGGCACCTTGCTTCTTGATAGAATGAAAGAGAGCTATACACTGTGATCTTACTAAGACTCCCTAGAATCCCACTAGAAAAGACTTATTTTCAGAGTTCCCTGCAATTATCCGTGATCATTTATTTTCCAGAGTGAAACTTAGCATCCAAACCTGGCCCCAACACAAGGAGCAATTGTTTGTTATTGGGACAAAGTAATGATTTTCCTTAGCACAGTCAAATACACAGAACTTCCCATTTCAATTTAATTATGCGTATTCATCAGAGTAAATCTTACCAGAAAATGTTTATCCCCAGGTACATGAGCCTCCTATTCAGGTGGCTTTATTATATTCTGTTAAATATCAGTCTAATATAAGCAAATGATATCACTTACCATGCCACTTCTAAAATTTCCCTTTCTCATTTTTTTCTTCATTTGGAGGTAGTTTGCTCTACTAGAAAGAAGACTGAGCTAGGGAAGCCACATAACATAATTGTCAAGCATTTAGGTGTTGCATGAAGTCTAAGACACTGTACATAAAGCTGGAGACATTGTTTCCCTCAAGAAGAGTGGTCGGGAGAGTAGAAAGGCAGATTATTAACTATTTCTTTAGATATCTCTGTATCGTTGGGCTCGAATTACCTCTGTAACTAAAAATTAATGATAAAATAGAAACGTTTTTAAAAACTTGCAATCTAAGAAATTGATGGTTTAACTTTCAATCTTGGCTCCTCTATTCTCTAGCTGTACAATTTAGGGCTAGTAATTTTTCTTTTTTGAGCTTCAGGTTTCTCATCTGATAAATGGCATTAATAATATCTAGATTATAGAATTATTGTACGGATTCAATTATATAATCCATGTTACGTGCTCTGCACATGGAAAGTATGCAACAAATATCAACTTTTTGGAATAAGAAAGCCTGAGTATCTATCACAAAATAAATATAAAAGGTGTGTCTTGAGTAAAATATTTGAACTTCTCTGAGCCTTTTTTTCCTTTCCTTTTTTCTTAGGAGGAGGGTCGTTAGAAGTGTTGGTGTCTGAGTCCCCTTTTATTTCTAACATTTTGTGATTTCATTTAAAATGAAGTTCGAAGAGGTCATGCTTGTTGATTCCAAGGAAAAAGACTTAAGTTGAGATTTCAGCTCACCATATATGTCCTCATCTCGACATTAGGTTTAGTCATATTCAGGAATACCATTCGTTCAGAAAATCACAGCCTAGATGTGACCTAATAATTGGTTCAGAGCTAGGAGGCACCTTTAGGTGGTACTTCCCCCCACAAAACAAAGCTGTATTCAACCAAAATGAACAGCTTGCTATCTCTTCCTTGGCCAAGGTCCCTATCTTTATGTCTTTAAAGCACAAAGCCTCTAACCATTTAAGAAACCTAGAATTCACTTTCCCTTCTGTGAAATCTTGCCTGACCTCTCCAGACCATAAGAAAATCCTTCTTCTTCGAATTCAAGGTCTCTAATTCTGGTTATGGACTTGTAAGGCTGTCAGGCTCAACCTTTCATTACAGTTCATGTAGGGAGCTCACCGCATTTTGAAATAGATCATTCCATGTATATATTTTGAGCTATATCATTCCTCATGATTGAGTATCACAAATTATTAGAACAATTTTTCTCATATTGAACTGAAATCAAGCTTCTTATAATTTCCACCCTCTTGTTCTAGCCTGGTCTCCCCAAAGCTGTATGTGACCGATCTACTACTTCTTTCATGAGTCGGCCTGCCAAACATTTCAGATTTGCTTCGTATCTTCTTTATGCTTACTGCTTTCCAGGCTCACTGTCCACTATCTTACTACCCATTGAAAGTGAGATAAGCAGTACATGGTCCCTCAGCATTCCTCAAAAGTCATGATTGTAGACCTCTCATCATTTGACCTTTTTTTACACCCACTTTGATACTCTCTTAAAAATATATCACCCATAGCTAAAGCTCTCGTCTGGAAATGCTCTGACAAGTATTAAATATAGTGATATGATTGTATCTCCTTTCCAGAGCACTGTATTTCCAATAAATTTATTTTATTCTACTGTTTATTTTACTTACTGCCAAATTGCCAAGCATAGGAATCTTATTTACAAAAGAAAAAAAGTTGTTTTGGCCTAACTTGTTTTTGGAGAACCCATTCTGGCTCTTGATAATCACCATTTTCTTTTTGATATAAAAGGGACAACTATCTGTTTAATGATTACTTTTTTAAAATATTTTCTTGCTGGAGTAATTGGATATCCATAGGCTGAAAAAATGAACCTTGATCTAATTCCCATAGCTCACACAGCTCATACAAAAATTAACTCAAAATGGATTATGGACTTAATTGTAAAATGTAAAATTATAAAACTTTTGGGAAAAAAAACATAGGAAAACATATTCTTAGATTTGACACCAAAAGCATGATTCAAAAAAGGAAAAATTAATTAATAAATTGGACCCTATCAAAATTTAAAACTTTTGCTCTGTGGAAGTCTCTGTGATGATGAAGAACAGACTTACAGCAGACTGAGAGTAAACATTTGCAAAATATACATTTGAAAAAGGGCTTATGGTTAGAATATATCAGGAACTCTCAAACTAAACAATAAAAAAAGACACAAGACAATTAGAAAATGGGCAAAAGACATGAAGTGACATTTTACTGAAGAGGCTATACAGATGGGAAATAAGCACAAGGAAAATGTCTAACGTCATTAGCCATTTGGGAAATCAAATTAAAACCACAATTAAAAGTCGCTATGTATCTATCAGAATGACTATAATAAAAAAATATTGATAACCTCACAAGTTGGTGAGAAAGGGAAGCAACTGAATGTAAAATGGCACAGCAACTCTAGGAAAAGTCTGACAATTTCTTAAAACTAAACAAATGCTTATCATGTGAGCTAGTAGGTGTACTCTTGGGTATTTATCCCAGAGAAATGAAAACTTATGTTCACACTAAAACCTTTATGTGAATATTTATAGTAGTTTTATTTGTAATAGCTAGAATCTAGAATCTAGAAGAAAGTCAGATGTCCTTCAATGCATGAATGGTTAAACAATCTGTGGTATATCTGTATTATGAAATACTACTTAGCAATAAAAAGGAACTGCTCATATAGCTCCCCTTGAAATATGATGGCCAGGTTACTGAGTTTTGGCCAGTGGGATAATCACCTATATATCTTTAAAGGGTAGACGTTCACCTTTTAACCTTCCTACTGGCTAGAATGTGAATGTGATGGCTGGAGCTCAAGCTAACATCTTTGACCATGTAGTTTAAACCATGTAGGAAGATAGTAGAAGCCTGGGACCCTGATGATTGTGGAACTACCATACCAGCTCTGGACTACTTACCCTTGACTCTCTCTTATTTCAGGGTAAAATAAGCAATAATGTAAGTCATTTATTTGGAGTTTTCTGTCACTTGCAGATGAATCCAAACTTAGCAGGTGCAAGGTGTATATAAAAGGGACAGAAAGGCCAGTATTATTGAGGGATAGTAGTAAGGAGAGAATTATATACGATGAAGTCAGAGGTGCCTGGGGCGGTAAACAGTAGAGTTTTATTCAGTGTGATGGAAAGCCATTGTGGAAACCCACGTTTTACGTAGGAGAGTGCACAGAGTCTGATTTCCATTTACTGTTGACCGCAATGTGCCAGGCGTGAAGCATGGAGTCTAGTTATAAGGCTGTTGATGTATTCATCAGCCTGGGGAAAGCTGATAGATTTGAGATATTCTTTAGAGACAGGATTATATGACTTGCTGCAGGATCAGACTGGAGTGTTAAAGAACAAAAAAGAATAAAAGTAACTCCTAGATTTGGGCAAATAAATAGATAGCGATGAGGAAAGAATTTCGTTTTTGCTGGGTTAAGTTTGAGGCCTGTTTGACCTCCTTGTAGAGATGTCAGTTTGCCAGTCAGACATCTGAGGCTGGAGCTCAAGGGGTGGTTAGATAGAAATTAGGAGCCATTGGCACATGGCTGGACCAACTCACAGTGGGACCCTGTGAGAAGGAAGAGGGAATCTCAGAGCACAGCCTTGAGGTAAATGAAAAAAATGGAGGATTCTCTACTGTCAAATTGTACTCCTGACACTTACTGAATTTCATTAACCAATGTCACCATAATAATAATAAAAAAAGGAGGGTTCTCATAGCTAGGTGTGGGGATAAAAAGGCGGGTGATCAGAGAAGCCTTTCCTCAAAAAAGCCTATGGTGAGACGTGAAGGGTGAGTGTGGATAAGTCAAGCATATGGAGTTGGAGTAATAATGAAAGGGTACCAGGCACAGAGAGTAACATGTGCAAGAGAAGGAGCACAAAGGCATTCAATGAACTAAAAATTTCATTAGTGATGGAGCAAAGGGTAGAGTGAGGGATGTAGGGGTGAATGGGAGGAGAGTGGCTGCTGAGGTCAGAGGTAAAGATGGAGAGATGAACAAGAGTCAGAATTCATAGGGGATAGTAAGAAATTTGAGCATCATCTTAAGAGTAATGGGAAACCATTAAAATATTTAAGCAAGGATGTGACTTAATCTAGAGAAGCTAAATAAGATAGTGGTGAAGAGCATGATTCTTGAGCCAGATGGCCTGGATTTAAATTTAAGACCTACCACTTTCTAAGCAATGGGACTTTGAGAATTCCATACATACGTGGTCCTTCTGTTTCTTTATTTATGAAATGGGAATAAAAATAGAATCTATTGTATAGGATTATTGTGGAGTTCAAGTGGCTCTAATGTGCTTAGAATATGCCCAATAAGGCTTACTCTTACCAGATTTGAATAATGAGAGAGAAAAGTGAGACACCGTGGACACATCCAAACGGGAGGTAGTAGTGTGGCCTAAGTAGGGGTGGTGGCAGTGGGGGCTGGCAAAAGTGAATGGTTCCAAAGGTATTGAGAAGTTAACAGTCGTAACCCTTCATGGATAAATTTGGGTGAGAAAGAGAGGAGTGACATCCAGATTTACGACTTGAGAAACTGGCATGAATATCATGTTCTCTCTGAGAAAGGAAACTGGAGGAGTGAGTTTAGAGGAAATGAGGATGAGTTCAGTGCTGGACACTTTGAATCTGAGGTGCCTGTAAATCACCAGAGTGGACATGCAGAGGTATTTGGATGGATATAGAGGTCTGGCGTTCAGGAGGCAATCCTGGGCTAGAGTCCCACTTGAGGATCATTCAAATACAGACCTCATATTATGGATGGAAACTGAATTCATGGCAGTAGATAAGATTATCAAGTAAGAATACGAGAAGAAGAGAGGGAAGACCATGGCCCAAACCCACTAGATCTCAGGACACATTTTTTTGGTGGTAGATGTGAGTGGAACAGGAGTTTTAAAACATACGGTAAATCTAATGTTGTTATTGCAAACTTAGTTTTACTTAATAGCACGTAATATACTTTTATTCTATCATTCAGCAAGTATTTACTGGATACCTAATTTATGTAGACACCTCCTCCTTCACGAGCTTACATCCAAGTAGGGGATAGACAAAATAACTTGGCACATTATATAGTATATTAAAAGCTGATGTGTACCATGAGGAAAAATAAAACAAAGAAAGTGGATGGGAAATGTCAGATCAGGGCTTAAGGGCAGCTTGTAATTTCAAATGAGGGTGGGGCAGTGTTCTGTGGCTTTCAGGGGGTAAGGAAGTCCTGGAATTATCTGTCCTGAAATTATCTGTGGAAAGAATGTTCCAGGCAGAGAAACAACAACTGCAAAGACTCTAGGACAGGAGTGCATACAGGGTGTCAGAGGAACAACCAGGAGGATGCTTAGGCGGGAGAAAAGTATTTAGGGAAAGAATTGTAAAAGTGGAAGTCAGAAGTGACAAAAATGCAGATCATGCAGGACCACACTGACTGTGTAAGAATGTTGACTTACACTCTGTAAAAATTGGGTGCCATTGGCTAGAGGTGAGGGTGGGATGGGGGTTTATCCAGAGGATAGACATGATCTGACATACTTTTTAACAAGATTACTCTAGCTGCCATATGCAGACTAGAGAGATTGGGGGTGGAGGATGAGAAAAAAATATTCCTGAATTTATACTTTGGTTCACAGCACACTCTCATCTTTGGTCTATGTAAGGCCACTTTTTATTTGCTTTGTTTATTTATATTCTTATTTCCTTTCTCATTCCTCTATTTCTGATAGGTATCTTTTCTAGTATAATGTCCCTGAATATCTTTCTCTCACTCTTCCTTCCCTTCTTCCTTCCTCAAAAATTTATTATACTTTTACTAAGAGGAAGCAGTTAGTGTTCAAGGACTGAGTTCTAAAGATGAACAATAAGCCAACAGTTCAGTGGAGGGGCAGGCAAGTGACAACACCATAATGCACAATATGTTTCTGTTTTAAAGTTTGCATGATGTGCTATGGGAGCATAGCAGAAGAAGCCTTAATTGCTGTAGAGAATAGAGTAATAGTGAGGGATGCTTCACAGTGGAGATGATTTATTTTTAAAAATTCACTCATGGTCTTGTATTACATTGTTGCAGTGTTGATTTTATTGGACAACAAAGATAAATTATCTAATCGCTATTCCTTGAACATGAAATTGTTCTTGAAAAAATACTATATATTTTAAAAAATGAATACATTTACGTGGTAAAAATGCAAATGATACCAAAGGAACTCAGCAGAAAGTGTATCTTTTCATCCTAGTCTGACAATTATTCTCCCCAGATCAACTACTCTCATTATATACACATGATATCCTCAACCTTTTAATTATAAAGACATTTTCTGCTCCTCATTCCTTTGGAAGTGGTGCAGTTTATCTGGGTCTTAATAGACAAAAGAAGGGTTACTAGGCAGAGAAAGGCAGAGCAGGGTCCCACGTAGGGTGAACAGCATGTGCAAAGGCATATAGGCAACAGGGATGCTCCCTGGTCGGAGAGCTTGGTATGGAAGAGTGAGTGGTTCTGAGTGGCTAGAGCATGGACGGTTAGAGAAAAGGCAAGAAATTTCTCTCTAGTTAAATTCATAGTGGCTGCTCTATAGTGCACGCACTGCCATATAGGGAGGGTTGGAAATCACAGAAGGAGGGGTATTTTTGACGTATTGTCTGCCCTGTGGTCAGAGCTGTTTGGGAACCTGATGCTGGGAGTGGAGGGAAAGTTGTGAGTTTCAAGACAAAAATGATTGAGTTTGTATTCAAGGTCAACATGCTTAAAAAATGAGGTTTAAGTATTCCTAGGAGACATACAGGGCAATAACATTGGAAACGGAGAGAAAGAGCGAGAGCAAGAGGGAGAGAGACAGAGAGGAAGTGTCTTGAGGGAAGTGAAGTAGGAGAATGAGGTGCCAAAATCAGCACCCAGATGTGGATAGACAGGATCTAGGAAAGTCTGAAGAATCTCCTGAAGGAAAGGGTAATTGGGGAAGGGAAGGGAGGAGACTCATCACCAGGGAAATGCTAATGACAAGAGGCTGATAACACGGATTTATCTAGAGGTCATGACTGATAAATATCCCAAAGATCCCCAAGAGGGGGAAGGGAAGAATTAGCACTGCAGTATTGAGATGCCCTTACTTTATAGTTCAGGGAGACAGACTTTGCACTGTGAAGAGAATAATCTAGGATCACACAGAAACCACGTCTGAGACTTTCAGCCTCCTGTTTCTGTTTTGTTTTGTTCTTTGCCCAGTTATTTTCATTTAGTACCTCTTGCTGATTCTCCATTTTATTTCCTTTGGAGTCTCTGATTTTAACATAACACAGAAAACAGGAAGCGGGTAAGGAAGTGAAAGCAGGGAGTGAGAGAGAGATTAAATCTTGTAAATGAAAGTAAAGTGATAACAGCAAGTAGTGGATGTGCATATGAAATAAACAAAGAAATGAAAATTGTTCTGCTTGAAAGTGAGCCCAGAAGAGCTCATTTTGACAAATGAGGTCAAAAGTTGCATGACTTTGGTTTTGTACCCTTTCCATTCCAAGGCATTTTTGTAAAATAGTGCCAAACATTTTTAAAAGTCATCTTCTCTTATTGTCTATAAAACATAAGGGAAAGAGTTTTCTCCTCAGGGCTTTTGGCCATGTTTTGTGTCTGTCTGTCTGTCTGTCTGTCTGTCTGTCTGTCTGTCTATCTATCTATCTATCTATCTATCTGTCTGTCTGTCTGTCTGTCTATCGATCAATCAATCTATCTATTTCCTGCAGGTATCTTACAAAAAGCTCTTCAAGAATATTCCTCAGTATATTCATTTTAAGGAAGAGCTCTTCCACCAAATTGTTGTTTAATCAGTTTATTTTTCATATACATTTTTCTCTGTGGTGGGCTAGGAAGTGTATGAAATTTTAGTCTAGAAATAGGAGAATGCCCTATGAGTATAAGCCCTTTTCTCCTGGCAGCTAGTACAAACATATGTTTTCTGTCTCCATTCCTGTGCTCACATCATACGAAGGTTCACATCAAGGATATTCACAACCTTCAAGTTTAATTTAACAGTAAAATTGAGTTCCTAATAACACTGACCAGTTCTGAATAGTTGTGACACAGATCATTCTGGTTTTTGTTTGTTTGTTTGTTTGTTTAAGTCTCAGACAAAACAACAGCAACAACAATAACAACAGAACACAGAAATATGATGATACTTACCATCAGAATGAAATGAATTCTAATTTGCCATTCAAGAAAATATTTAACGTTCTGTATTTTTGTTCTAAACTAAATAATCTCAAATAACTCCAAGAATTAGAGGTACTTAGGGCTTTAAGGCAGAATTTGCTCTTGCTTCTTGCCTGGAAAAAGATTAAGCTTTAAGGTAACATGGAAATTATAAAGAAATAAATAAAAATCAAAACCCCTAACCTTTCGGAAATGTAGAAAATTAGATAAATATACTAATAATTAAAGTTCTCTTTATATTCATATGCTGACTTAAAATTTAATTGTTTCCAAGTTTATGCTATCTTCCAATTTTTTTAAATGGTCATAAGGGGACAGTTGATTCTGGTAGCTGCAGACTGACATCCACATTCCCTTTCTCTGTGGGAAACTATAATAAGGGTGGTGGAATGTCATTGTCTCTGATGACATTATAAAATTATCTTTCCTTTTTTTATCAACAGGAGAACACACAATTAGGACTTCCTCCCTGTTGATCTTTTAAGATCCATCTTTTCTTCCTAAGCTTAGCAGCAGCTACCTACCTCTCTAAAGTGATGAAATAGATACTGCATATAAATTATGTACTTATTAAGCCTTAGAAATCTTTCATACTTTCAGGGATTAAAAAAAAAAAAAACTTTAAAAAAAGAGACAGTCTGTTCCAGGGTTTGTCTGGTAAGTAGCTGTTTCTGTGTTTTGCATGTTTCCTTCTGGCCATAAACTTTGTCCACCCTCCGTAACAGTTTCCACCCCATGACCATCCTGAGCGCTGTGCTTATGACAAGCCTCTACAGGGTCGTGACAGTGTTTATGGGGAGGGCTTCAGTTCTAAAATTTCTAAGTCAAAGAACAGTGCCAGAGACAGAGTGATACAGATAGACTGGGATTTCCAAAGATCTAATTGCTACCATGCCATTAATTCAAGGAACCATATAATGATAGCTGCCATTTAGTGTGAGCCTACTATAAGCCAAGCAAGCATTCACAAGACATCTAATCTCAGAATAACCCTGTAAAGTTGGTACCCTATTTCCATTTTAACATTGGGGAAATGGGATGTAGGGAGACTAGGTAAACTCTCCAAACAAACAAGTAAACAAAAAAACTCCGATGGTAAATATCAGAGTTAGAATTTGAGCTTGTGTTTACCAGAGTCCAAACTCCTGCTTTTTCTACATTTACCATAGCTATAGTCTAAAACCTAAGACTTCTTTGATTCGAAAGGGACCTTTGTGATCCTATGGTTATAGTTTGGTCAACATGGAAATTTTGTTCAAAAGAGATGAAATTATATTAGATATACTTTAGTCTCAATATACTTCATCCAATCCTATTAAAATAATTAATATTAGGAAAAGGAGATTGAATAGAAACCATAGTATTACATTAGCTGGAATATCATACTTCTCAATGATTATGGATAAATGAAAGTTCATCCATCCAACTTATCCATCTATCCACTTCATCCATCCATCCGCCCATCCATCCATCTGTCCATTTAACTAATTGGGAGCTATTATAGATTTGTTGCTATTCTAGGCCTGGGCCAGAGCTATTTTGCTCTTAAAGATTATATTCTAGATCAGCACTGTCCTATAGAATTTTCTGCGAGATGAAAATGTTATATATCTGTATTATTAGATCAATACCATCCAGCAGAACTTTCTGAGATGAAAATGTGCTTTACCTGTGCTTTTGAGATCAATGAAGGAATGGAATTTGCAATTTTACTTAATTTTAATTAATTTAAACTTAAATAGCCATATGTGGATTATAATTATTGTATTAGACATCACAATTCCAGAGAATTTGAGGAGGAGGGGAGACTAAATAGGCAAATTAATTTTTCATTTTGATAGGCTCTGTGGAGGAAACAAACAGGGTGACATGGTGGAGATTGGGGGAGCAGCAACATTAACAGGGACGTTTGCTTTGAATAGATTCCATTTAAACTGATTCCTGAGTGAAGATAGGGAGTCAGACATGCTAAAAGCAGGGGGAAGAACATTCCAGATTGAAAGAAGCAAGCAAAAAAGCCTATGGAGAGAAAGATTTTAGTGTGTTCAAGTTTCAGAAAGTAGATCAATGTTGGTTAGATCATGGTGAACCAGGAGCAAGTGACATGAAAGGATGCTGGGAGGTAGGAGAGACCAGAAAATGTGGAGTTTTGTGGGTTGTAGTAAAGGGTATGGATTTTATTCTAAGTAAAATCTAAATCTACAGGTAACATTTTTAAAAAATAAAATATCCTATAAAATATTTCAAGCAAAGTTGAATTATTTAAAGATGAAGTGGGCTTTATTATTTTTAAAAGCTTTTCTACAATTTAGTTTAAAATCTGCCCATGTTAAAGAACTGCTGGTGGTTATGAAATTGTCTTAAAGATTCAAAGATTCTTGTCCTCAAGATACCAGAAATTGAAGATGGCAAACAACCTACTTACATAGAATATCTGAAGGGAGTGTGATAGAAACAAGGCATTTTATTTTTAATCCTTTGTGAAGTTAATTTGTAATATATCGTAGGGCTAATTTGCTTTGCAACACCAAATGAAAACTCTCTTTTCTAGAATGTGGCATGATTTGTCAGTATCTGAAAGTGTGACTCTAAACAGTTGGTCTATAGCCAGTTTCCAGTGAAGAAGTCATCACATCAGAAAAAAACATAAGAATAGTATACTCAGGTCATAGCAGAGAACTCTATACTTCTTTGTCAGTCCTGAAAATAGTTCTTTAATTGAGACTGGATTTTAAAGATATTATCCTTGAATATGCCAGAAGATATATGAGTTAATGATACTATTAATTCAATATAATACCATTCAGGAGTCACATATCCGCTTGGGATAGCACATTAAAAAGGAGGGTCAATAGTAGACACCAGAGAAAGTACATTACCTACCATAGCCCTCTTGCCAACTAAAGCATAATTTATGATACTGTTAATATTTGGATTGAAAATAATGTACACAAATTACGTATCATAACATGGTAGGAAAAACTGCTAAAATGTTACTAAAATAAGCAAATTGCTAAATTCTGTAGACGATACAGATTACTAATACCCCACAACCTGTCCTTATTGTAGAATTTGAAGTTACCAGCTTGTATTTAACATCTACTTCAGATACAGACTTTTAAGACTTACAAATCCATATGTTAAATGATGTGAACTTCTCAATATTCACAGTGTATTAAATGTTGTTTTCATTTACCATTTAAAAAATACAAATAAATAATTGCAAATCTAAACTGTCAAAAGAAGGAAAATAAAGTTTCAAATTCATAATTAGGAGTCTTTTCTTAAAGAGTCAGTTAGTACATGAGGTACAAAGTGGGAAAACCAGAGAGAGATCTCATTTCATTCTTAACCAAATTAATTTATGCTTATGAAGATGTCAGACCTTCATTTTACCCAATAAAACATTTTTGGTGTGGTAATGATGTTCTCCCTAGTGTATTTCCATAAAACTAGAATGATTAAAAAACCCAGCTTTGTAAACAAATGTGGACCTATGATTATTTTAAATCTTTAAACCAAAAGCAAGGCATAGGCATGGTTTTTGTCTTAAATTTAGAATAAATTGAAATAATACATTGATGTTCTTTGTTTCAAATACATTTTGGAACCCATCAGACCACATTCAACCTAGTTAAATTATCTGAATGGATTTTGGGGAAAGAGAAAGGAGTCTGTTCATTTTAATATACCTTCAGAAATATTTTACTTCTTGATGATGACAGCAGCTCTTGCTGACAACTATTAATACATTATAAACACCCCATCAGAGTTATATAAAAACATGTCAGTTTTAAAGAGAACATCTTTGACAGCAAATTTTCTGATTGTGAAACAGCTGTGCCTTCAGTACAATGCATTAAGTAGTTTATTCCTTTTAGATAGTTAAATTGTGCATGAAATGTTGCTGGCGCAAGGGCTCCAAATCTGGCCTGATTAGCGAACATCTGTTACATTGGAAAAATTCATGTCTCCCCTAATTAGCTGTCAGGCTGATGTACATCAGGCCTGATGGTGAGGGATCCTGTGCTGTTTAAGTCAAACCAGGTTCCTCTCCTCTCCCATCACCTGCCCTTTCAAATCTCTTCCTCTCGTGTGTTGCTGTAATTAGAGATGGTTGGACATACAATGGAGGAGGCTATGGTCAGTTATAGTCCCATCTGTGCAATATTTTTATTCCCACCAAACTGAGAAACTGGGAGAGAAAGTAGTTCAACAGCAGTGAGGCTGTTAGACCTGTTAGGTCTATGACACTTGATAATACTAGCCCCAAGATCTTCATTTGAAAGACTTAGAATCCTGAAGTCACTATCTGTGGTGACTGAAAGGTAATCTATAGTTTCTAAAGAATTGATCTTTATTTTGTTTGTTTTAAATAAAGGGTAGCTCTCAGCTAATTTTGAAACATGGCAGTGTACATAGAGTGACATGATACTATGTGATCAGGTATTAACAAGAGTGAAAGAAAAAGAACTGAGTATTCCGCAAGCAGAATTTTCTTACCTGAATATCCTGTGGCTATAGACAGCTAGAGGAGTCAACTGAAACCAAAAGGTCAGATTTCATCAGGTTTATTTGTCCAGTGTACACAGGTTTTTCCAAGGTCAATAAAAACTTTCATTGACCTGTGGATGGGCACAAACCTTAACTTCCTGTTCAAACTAGCAGTAAACTGGAAAGTGCAGTTTTAAGTTTTCCTAATAGGAGCTAGTGAAATCCTCATTTGCTCTGTAGCAGCCTTTTATATAAGAATTGAATTGCTTGGGGCCAAGTTCAGATTCAACCCAACAGATGAAGAATATATAAGAGTACAACATTAAAGTGTGATTTGACCTAGAAGAATGAAAAATCATCCTTGTTCTGACTTTAGTATCATCCTTTCAAGATAATTCAAATACAAGATTATTATTCCCAAGCACATGTGAAGTATAATTACAATGTACACTAAAATTCAGTAATGAGGACATACTTTATGAAATGCTTGAAGTATGGAGTTATAAAAGGAAACACTCATTTACCAAGAGCATTCAGGATTTTTAGGTGAACTCAAATAGGATCACATATGGAATTCTGAATGCTCTTGTTATAGCACCCTAGCCAAAATGGACTTGAATTTTCTGACCTAAGTGGGGTCCCCGACTTCCTCCCTCCCTCCCTCCCTCCCTCCCTCTCTTCCTTCCTTCCTTCCTTCCTTCCTTCCTTCCTTCCTTCCTTCCTTCCTTCCTTCCTTCCTTCCTTCCTTCCTTCTTTCCTATGCTCTTTTTCTTACCTTGTAATACTTTCCCTATCCATCTAAAGCTTACCAAATAAAGCATTTAAGTATAATCTCCTACACCAACTTTTCTATCACTGTCAATCTAGTTTAGATAGAGGGCAAATTCCAGTGAAATTAGGACACTTTATACTATGGTATTACTTGCATTATCTACCTCTTCTTCACAACTGGCATTTTGCATTTTTTATGGTACTTGCCATTTCTAATTTTTTATTTAAACATTTGTGTACCATAGAGAACTGTTATCTCATACTAGACTGTAAGCTCCTTGGAGACAAGGCAATGAATTATTTATTTATGTATCCCATAAAGTATAGTTAATTATAGGGGCTCAGTAAATGTTTGTTGGGTGAATGTAATTTGGTTCAGATCAGAGATATTCAAAAGCAGTGATAGGTCTCTGGGTGAACCTGTCCACTAGAACTAAGCTCCATGACCCATGAGGTCCCACTGCTATCTCCAGTTACCTCTAGACAACCACCAGAGGCTGGTTTTAGAGATTCACTGTGTCTTACAGTTATGGGATGGTCTTAGAAACATCTATCAGTATTCCACTAAAATGAAAAACGACCACACTCCTCGTAACAGAGCCAACCAGAATTCCTAAAGTATTCAGAACTGTTTTATCGCCCTAGAGCAATGATCCCTGAGGACACTGTGTGTCCTGCTGGCCTAGACCTGGTCCCTAGGTTGTTTGATCTTTTTTTAATAAGCATGTTTTTATGTATA
>CM053514.1:12688886-12772030 GCA_028627145.1 Eidolon dupreanum | reverse complement strand
AGAGTAGTGGAGAGTAAAATACTGGGGGGAATTAACTTTTGACAGAATGAAATGACTCATTATTGATGACATGAGGGGTCATCTAGGGAAGAATCCCAGAGTCATATGTCACAACAGTACATTAGATCCCATAGTTTTGGACAAATCTGGGTTCTCCAGGCCAACTCGGAATTCCCTTTTAAGAAATGATTTTCTATAGACCTGGAAGGAGTAAGAGATGAGCCCTGTCATGCAGTTAAAGCTGATAGGGGATCAAGTGGCTGTTATCACAATAGATCTTTTCCTAAGCTCATAATAAAATTGTTTACACTTCACTGTGAGCATATCACATACATGCACATTTGATACCCTTCCTTTTTACTGGTGTGGAAATCATGGTGTTTAAATTTTAGCAAAGCAGGGACGCTCATGAGGGGAAAAATCAAACTTTGTTTTTAAGTGTAAGCTCAGTCAGTTCTCTCAAAACTGGAAGACCGACCCTATGTACACACAGGCCTGAAATAATTCTCACAGTCAGCCAATATAGAGATGAAAATTAAACTTAGATTTTCTGACACTCCACTCTTGTCCTCTCACTACTAGATCCTCCCAGTTCACTGAGAAATCATTAGGTTTACACTATAAGCCAATTCTCTTCGAAGCCTGACAAATTTATAGCTTCTCAAAACATGAACGCCAAAGCAGAAGTTATCAATTATTTTCAAGGTGTCTAACTTTTAGCTGGGAATGCATTGATATAGATATGTGATGGCATCTGTAATTCCAGCCAGTCCTCAAGGGAATATCTATGGATTCTTTTTTGGAGCCTTCTCTGAGATAATAAAATAGGCTATGGTCAGGCATACTGTACCTCACACAGTGTAACGGCTTTCGACATAAATCTGGAACATGATTTACATTTGAAAGCACCAGATCAATATTTGAGGAGGAATTATTTTTATCAACTTGGCTCTAATTCTCTGAAATATAAAGTTATTTTTTAAATGTCGAGACCAACTATACCCACACTGGCACAAAATGGCTTTGTCAAAAAAGTTGAAAAAAATTAAACGTAAATTTTGTGTTGACATAATCCAAGTTAAATCTAAAAAAGAAAAATACTTACTTTTGTAAAACGAGAGGCTATTTTATCACTCAGAGAATGTCACATCAATTGTAAAGCCATCAGCCCCAAGGTTTGGTGGTGATTGCTTCATATTTACTGTTAGTCCGGCAATGGGGATGGTACTTTTACAGTCTTTGGACAGACTAGTGAGTGTGACATTTAAAGTGTTGATTTTTGCAGCACTTATGTTAATTGTTGTAATTTTCCTGATGAACCACCATTCTGGTTTCCTGATGCAGCCAAGATAGTTTTACATTTTCTATGCAGGGCCTCTTTGCCATTTGGTCTGTGTAGTGTCAGCTTCGAGTGCTACTGAAAGCAGACAAAATTGCAAGCAAATTGCATCAGATTGCCAACATTGTGAAAAGGTAAATTGCTTGCAAATCTATTTAAACCACTGCCCTATTTTCATCAGCTTCAGTACTTGGTATTCATGATTGCTTAATTGGCGACCTTTCCTATTGTGTAGTGCTTTATGGTGTAATGGAAAGCGATCTTTACCAAACCAATTACCCTTTTTTTCTCAGCACTACATTATTGCTGTGATTGCAACTGCCAGTCCTTTGTAAATGAACTTTCTGATTTCAATGATGTTTTTAAAATGTAAGATAGAAAAAAGTGGCATTCATATTGTGTGATGTTCTATTTTGAAGCCTCTTTGTAGCCACTATTGTCTGGGAAAATGGACTGAAGGGTTACACAGTACCTACAAATATCCATGTAACTATTATTAATATTATTATAATGTCCTCCTTTGTACTGCAGCTCAATTAGGAAAGGATAGGAGAAATATTTTGTCACCCTGTCAAGTGCACAGGAAGTGCATTTGAGGCTTCTTTTTGACACATACATTATCTCTAGTAATAAGACGAGATCCTCTTAAAGAGTGATGATGAAGATACAAAATCAGTTTAAATAAAATTCACATTGCTAGTTTTGTGGTCACTCAACATTTTTAAAAGAAGCCTTAAATGACTCTCACATTAAGACTTGGAATAAAAGCTTAATTTTATATGAGAAAGTTGTGAGCAAGCTGAGCAATAGTGAATTTTTAAGATCTCAGGTTCTGAAAATAGATGCCAACACACAGCAAAACATGATTGTGCTATACAGTCAAAGCTAAAAATATATATAATACAGATCTGCAGCCTGAATTGTAACAGGACTAAGATAGCCTCTTTTAAAAATTCTCTTAAGAAATATTCTACAAAATTAGCATCCACATGAATTCTCATAAAGATAGGGCATAGAACTACTGAATCCTGTTTATTTTTATGTGATTTAGAAAATTATATCATTACTCATAAGTATATATGCAGAAAGGGAGCTACAAGTAATTTAGTCATTCCCTAATACAGTAAGTGGAAATGGATGCTTCATTCTACCCCCTACAGTTTGAAACTCTATTGTATGAGGGACATTTTGCAAAGATTTCTTTTACTCTCTTCTCTCATTTAATTAGGAAAAAAATGGAGTTCAGACAAGGCTTGCCAATGATGATCAGGTGATTGTTGATTTTAGTACCTTTGATGTAATGTAATGATTTATTTACAGCACAGCACCTTATTCTTTGAAAGCAAAGAAATGTGTTTATTATCTGCTGCTTATGAAACTGTTCATAACAACCAATTTCACTGTGATATTGAGGTCTAATACAGTTATTATTTTGTATCAGCAACATATATTTTTTTGGAATAATTAGATCCTTGATTAGATTTCCTAACTTTAAATGTAGTCATAGAGGAAAAGATGACATTTGTTTGAGTGTTTAATTTGTTAAAACATGAGATTTAAAAAATGAGAGTCCTGTTAATTGAGAGAAAAACTCACTTTGTGGAGGGACTTCATTAAATAATTTTAGAGAAAAAACATTTAAGATAATTTTATTTTCGTTGGAAGGGGCAAAGGAGATTTATAATGGGGGAAAACTCATGGGTTAGCACAGGCTGCGGTTATTACTGTCGATTTTACTGTTAGTTTGGTCATGAACTACCGCTCTCACCATTTATCTTTCTAGACCAGTAGTGAGCCCTGTGATGGTGAAATGGATAATAATAACAACAGCTAACAACACGGCCTGTGCTTGTGATATGCCAGGCATTGTGCTAAGCACTTTAACTGCCTCATCTCATTTAATCCTCCCAACAATCCTATTGGGAAGGTACTCTTATTATTCATATTTTATAGATGAAGCAACTGAGACTGAGGGGATTTAGAGGCTGACACAGGGACATGCAGCTAATAAGCGATGCATTTGGGATATGAACCTGGGCAGACTGACTTTGGAGCCTGGATCCTACTACCTGAAGTGTTTGGTTTCCCAGCTTCTAATTTCTCTTTCTTGAACTACCGAAGGAAAGCTGGTTGGCTACCACTTATACAGAATCTAAATATCTGATTTCCCAGGTTATTTTAAATAATTATTGAGGAAATAAATGGAGTGTACCCAGTGGGCATTCAGTCTTTCACTCTTTTCATCTCTTTATATGTAGTATGGATTTGGCGTTGATGTTCATGTTTTGTATGCAAAACTCTTAAGAAACTCAAATGTTCAGATTAGAAGGAATAATTTCTATGAATGCCAGTGCTCACAAAGAGTCCTGCCTCAATTTTTCCTTCTGCTTCTTCTTCCTTTGTAGAGATTCTTGAATACTGTAGGCATAGTAAATACCCAGTTCATCTAAGCACCTCTGTTAAATGATGTACTCTGGAGATTGTTGTTGGAGTTTGTCGATGTCCAAAGCTCTTTCAAAGTAATTGCAGTAAGATTTGTTAACAGATTTCTTCCTGTAATGAGTGGAAGGCGGGGAGGTGGCCGTAAGGACTGGAATGAGTTTGAGGAAAGGGGAGTTGTTGATTCCATTTCAAAGTATCTGCAAGCAAATTACAGCATGAATGAATTATTCTTTGAGATTGTACATAAATATTTGTCTGACTGATTTAAGCAAAAACCTAGGTGTTCTTTTGCTTGATATCCCAAATCTCACTCTCATGGGCAGCCAGTGGAGACTTGTGCATATTCCCTAATCTTTTAAATGACAGTTAACCACATGTTCTATCCCAGAATGTCATATATAAGGCCCTGTAACAAAAATATTGGGAAAAGTTAGAGAAAAGCAAGAAGCTGGAAAGCACCCTATATTTCTTCTTTACATGGATTCATATACTAATTTCTAGATTTACCACAAAGATTAATCCAGGGTTGGGGAGATGATAAGGGGGAATATTTATTTAAAAAGAGCTCATTTATGTAAGAATTTATATCTTTATTTAGTAAATATCCTGAGTGGATGTAATACATTATTTCATTTATGAATGAAAAATTAGTATATTCAAAATCTTCCGATTGGCCACAATTTTAGGAACTTATCTCTTGTGATGTGTCTGTCCTATTGTACCCAGTACTACTACTGTGACTCCTTGCACTCCTGCAGGGTATGAATCTGCAAGGATCATTTATTCTTTCTCATCACATTCTTATAACCAACAGCATCCATTTACCCCAAACAGAAATAAGAAATAAACTAGGTTGATCATGCACACCCCTCATGGATATTAAATTTTTTTTTAACTTGTATGATGCAATGTGCTTTTATCACTGATAATAATGATGGCTGCCAAGGAAGCAGAAATTCTCTGAGCTTACTTGACCTTCTTTCCTTCTCTACAAAAAGATAAACCATGACACATCTTCACACACACAAAAATAACTTACAGCTCTTCTTTCCAATTAATGAATGATTTTTCTTTGTGCTACCTGCTCGGAAAGTTATTTGTTCTTATGAACTAAGAACAAATGAAAATGGTATGCCATAGAGAAGACAATAACATTAGTGGAAAATGATCAACAATTCTGAGATAAAGAGTTTATTGGTTTTGTGTATTTTAGGGAGAATGTAACTACGTGATATACTTGTGATAATAAATAACGTTTAATCCTTATTTGGGGTTTATTATGAGCCATGCACTACACTAAGTTCTCGATAACTATTAATCCATTTAATAATTGTAATAATCTATGAGGTAGGTAGTATTATCACTCCAGTTTAATAAATGAGAAATCTAAGTTTCAAAGAGATTAAACAAAATTTCTCAGCTTAGGTGGTTTGTAAGAAGTGGATCTGGGATTCTGATCCAGATAGTCTGGAAGTCATTACTGGCTTCCAGAGAGGAGAGGGGAGTGGAGGGGAGGGGAGGAGTGGAAAGGAGATTTTAGAAATTAAGGAAACCAACTGGGGGCTGTGTTATCATTAACATGTTCCCAAGTGCCTTATCACATACAACAGCATTTAGAATTCTCCATAGGGTTCTGTGAGTTCACTTTTTACCATACATCCCTGCCTGGGAATAATTATAGTTGTTGTCTTTACATTTTTTTTCTCAGTTCACTCTTGATGGCCAATGAAGGATTCTTTATATTATAGCTTCTAGGTGGCAAACGTTATTCTCAATCACATAATGGTGTAGGAGACTATCGGTATCTCAGGAGAGGGAATGGTGTTAAAATCCAGGGAGATGGACCTCAAGACAGGTTTAGCCTACTACTGTGCCTAGGTCCTAAATGATACAGACAGACATTCTATTTAATGTGTACTGTGCAAGAGAATCTTTAAGGAGAGAACTTTTGAGATGCTCAGCCCTCATGTTTAGCTATTTGGGAAGCCATTCCAAAACCAAAATAGGCAATTACTTTTCTCACATTCTAAACTGTGTGTGAACCAGAGTGATGATTTTTTGTCAAGGAGAATCTTCCATGCTGGAAGCCTGGGTGGAGGAAGCCATTCAGTCATTTAGTAAACATTTGTTGAGCATTTTTTATGAGTCCAATATTGTAGAGACACAAAATGAGAGTCACAGCTCCTCTGTAAGAGTCTCATAGTCTAGTGGCATGTATTTGGGTAAGCCTTTTCAGAGATTTCTTTTAGAATGCAGTGCTATTTAGAAGAAAGAATTTTCTTTTAATTAAATAAGTCACTCTGAGAGCAATCTGTATTTAAATGGTAGTGGAAAAAAGAAAAATATTGTAGACCTAAGAATAGAATTTTGCATTAAATGGAGACTTGCTTTACTTAGAATAATGCATTATGAAAATTGTTCTATTTAGCACATTAAATTTTATATACCAATATTTATTTCTACTTATTTTAATAGATATAAGGAAAATTTCATAATAATGATTTTTTAAAGAATATAATTAACTTGACTTTGGCCCCTAAGCTGCATTTTGATATTCAATGACTATTTAATCTAAAATTTCAACTGGTTTGTGTTCTAAAGTATTTGCCATTTCAATTAATATCTCTAAAACAAAAGATTGAGACTTTCTTACTCATGATATCCTTTTAAGATAAAGATCTGAAAGTTTTTATTATTTTAGGATAAAATTATCTTACTTTGGTTTACTTACGGATGTGCTATTGACTTTCACAGCACTCTATCTAAGTAATATATTTAGTCTTCTTGAAGTGTTGGGTTTTAACAGGCTTGCTGAGATATTAAAAAAAATCTATTTTAGAAATATCTTACCAACTTAGATGATTTTAATGAGGAGCTCACTATTTGAACAGGGCATTCTTTAAACAAACTTGTTAGACAGGCATACTGAACACTGCTGTCTCTGGAACCCTAAGCACTGCATAACTCATGAGTCTGGCTACCATGAGATTGAGCATGAAATTTCACATCAAAGACCTCCATGCCTGAGGAGCAGAGATGCAAAGGGGTGGTGTGGCCAGGAGAAAAGAGAATGTACAAAGCATGCTGAGTTCTTTCCCATGTGTTAGGAGACCAGATGGAGTTTCTGTCAGCGAGGGACCTCTGCAGTCACTACTCGCCCTGGAAATAACAAGCTGCTTTGGTCAGAGCTGCAGTACTGGAGTGGTCCCTGAAACACCAGCAACGCATTACCCAGGATGCCCTGTAATAGGCAGCCTGTAACTTGAGGCGGGACCAGTTTCATGGGTGCACAACCTGTGCAATTGCACAGGGCCCTATGCTTAAAAGGACTCCTTACTTGGCTTAATGTTCTGTAGTCACTGTTCTAAAATTCTTAATAATAATTATATGATTGACAATATAATTATTATTATGTGATTATTGAACATTGTATTATTGACTGTTATATGATTGATGGTGATATTTGCCATCCGGAATCTCCTCTCTTTCATTATGTAAATGATTCTAACAGATTTATTTTAAATTAAGAACATCTCATTCTAAGAAAACTGTTGAAAACATTGATGGAGAAAGATCTGGAAATCATCACAGGGGCAACTGTTGAAGAAATGAGGAATAGTTAATGGGAAGGCCAAAAATATCATGTGACCAAAGGATAGCTCTTTATGGCTAGCTCGATCTACCAGAACTAGAAATGGTTGTCTAGGGAAGGAATGAGAGCTCTTTGGCTTTGTTTTTGCAGTCTTTTCCTTAGAATAATGTTAAAAGCATTCCTATGGTAGTTGAACTTTTTGATCATGACTCACAATAAGAAATAGATTTTATCCATGACCTTTTATATACATATACATACATATATATGTATGTGCATATATGTGCATTTATATGTATATGTGCATTTATATATGTTTCATGAAATAATTCTTACCCTTATCCCCACATGAACTACATTTTGACATCTTATGTTCTTTTCTCTTTCATTAAAAAAAAATGCTGGTTGTCATCCACTAAATCATTTTCTTTATCAACTAATGGTTCACAGTTCACAGTTTGAAAAACTGTTATATAGCATGGGAGTTTGCAATAGATAACTCTTAACATTTTTCTAACTCTAACATTATAATTTTGATAAGTCAAAAATTGCCAGTTACTCCCCAAGTGACTGAGTATATGCCGAAGGAATTCGATGGCAAAGTACAATGAGCCCTAGACTAATTCTTAGGAGATCTGGGTTTGAACCGTTGGTGGGCTACTATTTCAACACCCTAAATAGGTCTAATTTTTACTCTCTATTTCTCAATAGACCTATGTAAAAGATAAAAAAAAAATTTTAATCAAGAGTTTCTTCCTTTTTGTAACAAATAGCAGAAAGTGAAGCTGCTATGATGGAATCTTAGGTGAATGGTCAGTGGTCTTATGTACCCTGTTCATCACTCTCCAGTCTTGCCCCCAACTCCCACCCTAAGAGCTGCTGTAGGACCCAGTGAACCGAGTTTGGAAAACACTCAACTCAATAACTAAATCTTAAACTTTGATCTGAGGACGACTGAATCAGAAATGAAACCAAAGACTCAATATCTTTGTCTATTTTTCTCTCAGTTCAATGTTTTACTCTGTTGCCCTCATCAGAATGAAAGCTCATCAGAACAAGGCTATCTCTGTCCAGGTCCCTACTTTATCTTCAAAATCTAACACAGTTCTAGTATGCAACAGTTGCTCAATACATATTTGTTGAATAAATGAATCACTTTTGAAATTTATCAAAATAAAAAGGGGGGAAGAGATTTAAGAAAATTCTGAAATTATTAACAGATAACAGATTTTAAGGCTCAGGGTTCCTGCCTCATCAGGTTTATTTTATTTTATTTTATTTTATTATTTATTTATTTGTTTGTTTGTTTGTTTATTTATTTTTAGGCGAGGCAACCCTTGGTTGACCTCACAGATTGCAAGGACCTTGTCAGCTTACAATCCCTTATTTTTTATTTTTATTTTTTACACCTACAGTACATGATCTTCCCAGGTGGTCTCCCATTCAAGTGCTAACTAGGCCCAACCCTTCATCAGGCTGATTTTAGCATGTTTTTTGTAGTAAAATTGGACATTGTTACCTCCATTTTATAGATAAGAATACTAGGGCCCTATGAAATTCAATGTCTTCTTGAAAATGACCTAGCTATTTTCAGGCAGGAATTCAATCCATGGCTATTGAATTTCTGGTCTGTGTTTTGGTGAGATCTAGAAGGAATCTCTACGAGGACATCCTGGTGTTCAGTGAATGAACTGGGTGTGTCTTAGTCATGACTTTGTAGAGCCCTTTAAAACGTTAATATTTTATTGAGTGGTTTGATTGATAAAAAGTAACATGCAGTGTGCCAGTCATTTGCCTGTATGGGCTCACCCATTTCATTCTGAATATGACAGCCTCGCTGTTAGTAGCAATTTGTTTCATAATATTGTGGTATGATTGAAAGCAGATAGGAAAGAAATAAGGTCATATGGATTTTTTCCCCCTTTAATGGAATTACTACTCAGAAAAAATGACTCTTTGGTTGGGTAAGTCCTTATCATACCAAGTAAGCTCCTCAAAATGTTATGTCCTATTTGTATCACTAACTGTATTTTTAAGATGACAAGAGATGAATGAAATATAAAGCTTATGGTTACACAGGGTACTCATCTTCATGCACAACTTCAGCATTAATGTAACCTTTAAAATGTAACCTTTAAAAAGCGCGGTAGTTATCAGCAGCATGACCCATATCAAAATGGAACTGCCTGTCAAGCCTTGCTCATTTGATGCATGAAAGTTCTATATTTTCCTACATAAGCAAACGTTACTGTACCTTTATGTTGATCCACACAGCATGCCAATGTAGAATTTCCATAATTGTAAATTCTGAGCCAAGAGTGTAACTGTTGGCATATATCTATTTAGGTGGCTCAGAATACCCACATGCTTTGAAATAGTTTCTTTCTTGAAATGAAATCAGAGCATCGTCTCAACTAACAGGCACATCTTTAAACTAAGTTTGAACATTCTTATTATTCTCTTTTAATACAATTTAGGATCATTCAGAATGCACACAGAACCTATTTACATCTCAGGGGTATATTTTATTTGACTTAATGCATATACTGTTCAAAAGCCAGTTAACTACTTTTGACATGATAAACAATGTTTTCTATCACAAGCCCCCGAATGAAAATTGCTCAGGTACCGAAACACATCAGAACAGCAGAATATTCTAAGCAGGCTAGGACAGAGAAAGGCCATTTGCGCTATTGTATAAACTTTGAATAACAGGAAATTGCCAATTTCCAACCATTTTTGACTTACAAAAATGATATTTTTATCTAATTCAATCTCTACTTTTAGGGACCTGTGGCTTGCTCCACCATTATGATATCTCAAGGAAGTTGGGGCTGCACCAAGTGGGAAGAAAATAGGTAGTCAAAAAGTTCTCAGTGGGACGATTGGATAAAGAAGCTGTGGTTTATTTATACAATGGAATATTACTCAGCCATAAGAAGAGATGAAATACTGCCATTTGCGGCAACATGGATGAATCTCAAGATAATCATGCTAAGCTAAATAAGCCAGACAGAAAATGTTGAAAATCACATAATATCACTTATATGTGGGATGTAAACATAAAAGCTACAAATGAACGGGAGAAGCAAACAGAGACTCATGAACATGGACAATAGACTAGTAGTTACCAGAGGGTGAGGGGGAGCAGGAAGGAGCAAGGTAGATGGGGTAAAAGGGGTCAAATAGGTATGTGGTGACAGAAGGAAATCTAACTATGAGGGTGAACATACAATGCAGTACATATATGCCTTACTGTTAAATCATACACCTGAAACTTACTGGATTTTGTTTAACCAATTTCACCATAAAATACATACATGCATACATACATACATACATACATATTTAAAAAAGAAAGGAAAAAAAAGTTCTCAGTGGGTTTCACTATGCCTCCATAGGAAGGCAAAATACTCAGAAGGATACTTGGTCAGTTTATCGGTCCTTTGGCTGTTCTTGAAAAAAAGATGGAGAGAGTCCTCTGAAAAAAAATTATCAGCTATTTCTTTCAGCAAGTATTTTCCCTTTCTAGAAAAGTGCAGTTGGGAAATAATAAAGATTATGTGCAAAACTTAGTCTACAATGTTAGTAGTTTATAATACCAAATATTTTAATGTAACCCCCAAAAAAAACAATAATAGGAGTTTGTTAAATAAAATGTAGGCCAGCCATAATAAAAAGAGAAGAAAAAGTGTTTATCGAATAGGCAAATGTTCATGAAAATGTATTTACTTATAAGAGGGTCAAAATAGTTTATATTATCATCTCATTAAAAACATAAATATAGATATTATGCAAACATAGATATATTTAAACATATATAAACATGATGCATTAAAAAGACCAAAATTACATGCACTGTTGTCCGTGATATTTCTAGGTGTAAGGTTAAGATTATGGATGATTTTGAGTCCTTATTTTTCTTTTTCTGCATTTTTAAGATGAATATTTAATAATTGTATAACAACAAAATAATAAAATAATACCAAGAATATTTAGTTAGAGTTTATTATCTGACTCATTAAAAAAAAAAACACATCTGATTCATAAGTTAAAGCAATTCCTGAATATTTGCATCATGGGGACCATTAGCACAGACCAAATCAAATGGAACATTGTCCATGTGGGAGTTTCGTTTGAAATTCCAGGAGACCCTGAATCACTAAGAGAACAAATGAAAGAGGGGAAGAAAGATAGAAAGCAAATCTCTGGGAAGTAAATTGGTGAATTTAAATAATTTTCTACATCCCTTGTGCCTTTTAAATCCATCAATTTGGGTTGTTTACCTTATACCAGTGAGTAGCAATTAGGTTGCTAAAGAAGGCAAACAAATTTAATTGGTAAACAGGAAACATTTTACACAGGAGGAAATTAGGTGGGGTTAGTTGAACTTAATTTAGAAAATATTTCAGAAGTATTACTTCTGCTTTCTCTTGCCACAGAAAAAATGTTTTAAATGGCCAAGGGGCAGAGTAAAATATTAGAACTTCATTCTGAAAAGATAATATATAGATTAAATTGATAAAATAATGATTTCATAAGCCAAATGAATATAATAGGACAAATGAATGGGAATAAGATTTTATGAGAAGGGTATGAGCATATGAAATATCTCTTAAGATGAAAATAGGCTCCAGTGACTGACTCAAACTGAGAACATATTCAGTTCTCAATTTACATTTGTGGGTTGAATTTTTCCAAAAGAACCATTGGATTAATATAACTGTCTCACCATTTTATTGGCTAGATCCTTATAATTCATACACAGTAGCATTGTTAACTTAAACTAGATACGATTATATGCAATATACCACAACATTATTAAATTTGGGGGGGTAAGTTATGTTCATTTTTGTGTGCCAATTTGTCTGTTTAATAGTTCTCTCTTTGCAACTTCATAATATTTAATTCAAAAGTTAACAACTGAAATTTATACATACTATAGAGTACATAAATACATAAGATAAAACCAAGAAGCCATTAAGTCATAATAGATGAAGAGAAAAAAATAGCTCCTTTACTATTTGTCTGGGTAAATAAAAACATCTGTGAATTCCTTTTGCAAAAGTAAAAACTTTAAAGGGGAAATAAGTACTTGCTTTAATTTGCCTGTGTATCCATGTGTTGTCCAGTATCACTATTTCATGAGTGTGTAATTCATTTGGTATCCACAAGTTAAACCATGGGTGAAGAGGCAATGATAACAATCTGCAAAATCAATTCTTGTCCTTAAAGTTTATCCATGTGTCAGAATTTCATTCCTTTCTCAGGCTGAATATATTCCGTTGTATGCATGGACCACAGTTTGCTTATCCATTCATCCATTGATGGAAACTTGGTTTGCTTCCATGTTTTAGCTACTGTAAATAATGCTGCTACGAGCATAACTAACCAAATATCTGTTTGAGTCTCTGCTTTCAATTCTTTTGGGTATATACAAAGAAGTAGAATTGCTGGGTCATATAATTATATTTTTAATTTTTGAGGAATCACCAAACTGTTTACCACAGTAGCTGCATTTTGCATTCTCACCAACAATGCAAAGGGTTTCAGTTTCTCTACATCCTTGCCAACACTTGTTATTTTCTGTTTTTCTGATAGTAGCCATCATAATGGGTGTAAGGTGGAATCTCATTATGGCATCTCATTATGCTAAGTGAACATAAGCCCATCACGAAAAGACAAATACTATATGACTTCACTTATGTGAGAAACTAGAGAAGTCAAAATCATATAGGCAGAAAGTAGAATGGTGGTTGCCAGGGCCTAGAGGGAGGGCGAAATGAGGAGTTCATATTTAATGGGTGTAGAATTTCATGTTTACAACATGGAAAGAGTCCTGTGGAAGGATGATGGTGATGGTGTCACAATAATGTCAATATACTTAATATAATGAGTTGTACAGTTTAAAATGATTACCAAGGATGGTAAACTTTGTGTTATGTATTTTTTATCACAATTATAAACAAATGAATGAATATAAGAAAACCAACCAATTAAAAATAAAATCAGTCCTTGCTTATAAGGATTGAAGCAAGGCCAGCGAGTTACATACCTGAGAGATACATCATAACTCAATTGTTATGGTTCCCTAGCCATTACCTTAGAATGATAATATAAAATAACATTGTTCGATTATTTGCAACGGAACACTCACTTAAGGGAGACTGAGTCTCCAGGCCTCACAAACCTAAAGGTAACTGATACTCTATTGTTATGCCATCCGTTTTATAGCCATTCTTTTTGTTCCAAATGATAGTAGACATTGCATTATTAAGTTATAAATTCTACATATGTTCCAGTATACTATTTGAGACCTTATGCTAATAATAAAAAGTAAATATTTAAGAATTCATAATAGAATTAATTGCTGTTTTATGTATAGTACACGCATTTGTTCAATAAATGTTGATTGAATCTATGCTATGTGCCAGGCACTATGTTAAATGCTAGACAACTATTCTTAGTTTTACCCTTAAACCAAACTTCAGAATGTGAAATCCACTAGTTCGGATGGTTTTCAAAATAAGAATTAATTTAGAAAGCAAGTTTCTTGATTTCAACTTAACTTTCCTTGAAAGTGTCATGTGATTAACATCCGCTTATTTTTTAGCATGAGAGTTTGTAAATCACTTTTATTGTATAATATATTCAATAAGATGTATACGATAGAGTTTGAGGTACTCAAACTACCTTAGTTCATGTTTGGGACCTAAATCCAAGTTCACTGAAATCCATGTAATATAATCTGTAATATTCTAGAAAACAAGAGAAATGTATAACGAATGGCTGGAAGTTAAAGAAATGTGAATTCCTCTTCCAGGCTTTGTTTTCACAGACCCTTGTTGCCACTGTGTGATGGCTATCACCTCTTTTTTGGTCTAGAGAGGGAGTTAGAGACTGAAGTAAGTAATAGTAAAGACAGTATGCATGAAGAGTAGGAAATAGCATTAGACTGGGGTGCAGAGTAGGAATTAAAAATTTAATCTGGTACACTTTTCAGTACTCCCAGTCAGGTGAAAAGTGTAAAATAGCAGACCTGGTTAGTCATAATTTTATATCTAGAAAAGAAAAAGATAAAAACTTAAAACGACAAAGGGTGAGAAGCACTACTACTTAATATTGTCATGTAGAGAAGACTTTTAGGATTTCTACTGCATGGCTCTTGGTATCTCATTGTCAACTGATAAAGTCTGGTGTTTAAATGCCACATTCATATTATTTTCGTGCTGATACAGTAGAACCAGCTGAATGTCTTGCCTTTCAGAAGTGATCAACTTTGACTCTGTCCTTGTCTCGTCTTCAAGAATAATTTCTCTTAGAGAGTCTCTGGTCCTCTGCAGCAGCATCCCTGCTGGCTTTTCTCTGACTTGGATGTAGCGGAAGGCACCTAACAGCACGTGTGTGTCCTGACGGTTTCTGACGCCACTCGTTTTCATTGGGTCTCACTTGCTGTGGTCGAGCAGCCTCACTCATTATGTCCATATTTATAACACCTTCAATATATGCAGTTGGCCCTTGAACAATGCAGGTTTGTACTACATGGGTCCACTTACATGTGGATTTTTTTCAGTTGATCCACTCCGTTCAGCTGACCTGTGCAGTTAAGATCCCTTCTCCGAAGGCCAACTGGTGGTTGGGAACCCAGGTACGCAGAGGGAGGGCCGACCTAAGTTATATGTGGATTTCGTACTGTGATAGCAGTCAGTGCCCCTAACACCTGCATCATTTAAGGGAACTGTATTAAAATGGATCTGAATCACCTTATAGTACAATATTTAGATCAAGATATTTAAATCTAGCTAGAAGGATACCCCCTAGGTATCAGACTATCCATCTTAAGAAAGAAAATGATTTGGAACATTTTAAGAGAACTTTTTAAAATCACTGATCAATATCTTTGACTACAGTATAATATTTAGATCTAGACAGGTTTTCCATTATGTTAATTTCAAAATCCTTCAAATTTGACAAAAGAGGTCTGGCAATTTAGATGCTATTCTAAGCACTTAATGTGTTAACTAATTTGATCCTCACAGCCAGCTGACAGGATAGATGCTGTTATCACCTTTTCCCAATGGTCCAGCAAAGCCATGTAACTTACCCAAAGTCAAACCACAAATAAGAGATGGAGCTAAGCTTTATGGTTTCAGAGTCTAACACTCAACCACCGCAGTCACTCACCTCTCTCAGAGATCAGGGGATTGTTATTTTTATCTAGAACAAGCACAACCAAATTATTCACAAGGAGTTTTAATGACATTAGCTGCTATTGGATGTGCTTTTATGGATATTTATTATCGCCTGGCAAAATATATCAGGATCCACGTGTGGGTGTTTTACAACAAAATAACAACAGCAAAAAAACAAAACAAAACAAAACAAAATTTCCTTCAAATATCTTGACCCTTAATGCAATGGTGTTTTCTTTTATAGGAAGTTGGAGGAGCCCTTTGTGGACTTAACTTCTTAACAACTTGAATATTTCAAAGATTGATATGTTCGAGTGGGTAGGTAGGTTTATTTTGGTTTGTTTGTTTTTGTTTTTGTTTGTTTTTTTAAAGATAACTTTAAGAATCAAACTTGAGGAATTGTGATGTTCCTCCCTATAGAGAAAAACTATGCTGTGCTCAATGTACATTTTAAAGTTAGCTTTAATTCTTTTGTAATATGGTCAAGTCTTTCAGTCAGTGATTTCAAAGTAGTCTCCCACACTGCTCCAAATCATGTTGTTACAATGGATAATCTAATACCTAAGAGGTTTCATTTCCTTCCAGGTAGCAACATAGAGCAAAATCATCTTATTAGAGCAAAATAGTCTTATTATGTGCCATTGGTCAATTAGTTATGAGGAAAATATATCTCTCGACCGATTTCATTCTCTCATTCAGTGCCTGTGTCTGCTGGAGGTGTAGACACCAGGCACCTTGGACTGAGGCAGGGCTTTTTCATCCATCCACAATGGGCTTTTGCTGTCGCTGAGCTGCTGGCAGATAGAGCACCATCACAGCCAAATCCACACACAAAATGCCTTTGCCCCCAAGCAACTGTTTTCATGTTTTTCCTCTGTCCCTGTTGAGCAAATGCCTCCCAGCATAATTCTCTCCACTGGCAGGCACACTGTGAGCCAGAGCCTCTTGTGGGCTTGGATGGGGGAGCTTCACAGACTTTCTCTCCAGTGTGTTAAGTCAGGGCATACGCAGCCCCAGTTACAAGATAAATGGTGGTGTGGAAACAAGTCAGCTTAGCCAACAACTGCCTGAGCACCACAGTCAGTGTCTTTTCTGTAATTATTGCATTTAATACAGCTAGTTACTTGCACAAAAGAGCTTCCGGATACAGCAATTTCCACTGGGGGCTGTTTAGGAATGTACAGGCCCATCATTTAGCCCTGATATTGTTAGGTTGTCAGAATTGATCATAGCTCTTGACGGAACACCTCTAGCTTTTTTTTTTATGGAGTGCCTCAGAGTGACATTTCACATTGTTTAAGTAGGAGTGATCTGTTAGTTTATATTTTATCTAAAACTGCAGATCAGATGACCTCCCCCAGGGCCTGAATACATGAATCCTTTTCGCATGTTATAATTAATAGTGGAGCCAGGAGAGAAATTCATAACAAGGGGCCGAAGAGCTGGGCAGAACAACTTGTCAAAAAGAAGGAAATTCCACTACAGATTAGCTTATTTTTAAGCATGTCAAGCTCTACATACAAACATGATCTATTGCTTCCTTGTAATGTCTGTTTGGTTCCACATGCTCGGGGCGGTGTCAGAGACTGCTGTAAATTTTGTCTGAGTCAGGGCAATTCTGATTGATCTCTGAGTGTAAAATCGATAAGAAGACACTGTCATTTTCTTAAAGGATGAGCTAGAAAAGGAAAATAAATTAAGACTCCACTGAATGTCTATCTCCAGTGCTCATTAATTCAGTGTGGTCTGTACTTTGTTAATGTTATGGTCACAGCTTTAATCTTCCAGGTGCTCTTCCTGTGGCTACTTGCCAGCGGCCCTTTCTTATGTTATGTATATTTCATCTGAATTGGGGGGTGGGGTGGGGGTAAAAAATGGCTGCTCTCTTTCTTCTCTTAGCTCCTGCATAATCCGTTTTATTATTTTGGAGAAATACGTCACCATGGATACTGATTAACTTTAAAATGGACAGAGCCATTTTCTCTCTCTCTCTCTCTACCCACCCCCCCCTCACTTCCTCTCCATCCCACCTACTCCCTTTCTCCCTCCCTTCTTCTCTGTCTCTGCTCGTTTTCCCTCTCTTCTTCATCAGTAAATAGACTCATTTGTCTTGAATAGTTTGGGAAAATAATAACGACCGAGCATTTTACCTTGTATAATAAACTCTAGGAATATTAATCCTTCCTTTCCTCCTACCCACTTTTCTCCCTCCCTCCCCCCTCCCAAGCCTTTTTACTCACCTAAGCCTATTTTTCTCTCTCATTTAAGCCTTGAACATTTTAAAACTTGTTTTCATAGACTTTCTCAGCTTTAACACTTCAGGTACATCAAGAGTTTCCCCACAACTTTTAGAGAAACAATACCTATACTAAGTATTCTAATAAAACACACACACACACACACACACACACACACACACAATTTAAAAGTTAGAGGTTTCGAGGTTGTTTGTTAATTTTGCCATGGTAGACTCCTAAAGTATCCTGGACTTTCATTTTACTCCTTAGGATGGGGAGGACAAGGCAGGTGGGATGGCCCTTCCTTGGTGTTGGTATTCTGCCTTAAATACCAACATCGTAGTACTACATTGCTCTGTGCTGCAGACACTAAACCTCTATCATCTATGGCTCTGTCTTTGGCTTCTGTGAATGCAAGAGATGAATCAAATGTTCTTCAGACGTTGATCGTTTCTGACACTCTGAATACCATGTTCACAAGTTATACACGGTGGTTACATGTCCAGTCATGGTGCATGGAGACCCATGAACAGAAGACTGGTTTTGGAAGCTTTTCGTCTGTGAAAACTTACATAGACTGCATAGTATTCAGTTATGTCTCAAAAATACAGAGTCAAAAAGAAAGGAGAGGCAATTTTAAAAAATCTAGTTCTATTTGCTGCAAAAGACATTAAATTCATATTCCTGAAGGGTGTTTGCTTTCTTTGACAAAGCACAGAATATGCCAATTAATTATTTCTCAGGAAAAATTCACTTAGGGGACTAACTTTGTATCTCAGTCTTCCCAAATGAGCATACTAAATGAACAAACTTGCAAATTTAATTTACAAGTGACATATATTTGGCCTTGAAATTGTTTGTCTTATTCATCTTCTTTTCAATGTCAGTTTTTATTTATTATGAAGACCGTGATACAGTGAGATAATATTTGAAATTTGTAAATAATATGTAGTTATTTGAGCAGTAAATTTGAGAGGAAAATATATACTAAGATAACATATGTGCTATGTCCCCCCACCATCAGCATAATGTGCCATTGCAGTTCCTTAGCAGGGAGACTGCTCTCAGAGAGCTGGCAGATAGCTGAAAACAACCGGGAGTGGCCACTTGTATTTTATTTTCCTTTTGCTTCTTAGGCTTGAATGAGGTTTTTCTTGAAGAAAATTAGAAGTTTGATGAGACAATTAAATGGCTATTTGATATCCCTAAGGAAGCCCATAGTTTGCTAAGAGGTACTGTTACTCATGTGTTCATTAACTCATGTATACTATGTGCCTGCCACTCTCCCTTACATGGCAGAAAACAGAGAGAATGAGTGGGAAACTCTTTAAGCCTTTTTCTCCATTTACATGGTGGCGATGACACCTACCTTACAGGGTACTATGAAGATTATGTGAAAAAAAAGTATGTATAAAATAACTAGAATGTAGTAGGGTTTTAATAATGGTAGTTACTCTCTCCTTCATTTATCGGTTGGGTGGTGGCCTTAGACAAATCAGTTATTGAAGAACTTCAGTTCTCTCATCTGTAAAAGTGAGATAATAGGTCTTATCATGCAGAAGATAGTGTGTTTTTGAGGCAGCATCTGATAACTATCATACGCTCAAATAATATTATTTTTTATTTTTCTATTTTTGATTGGGTCCAGAGAGTCTAGAGAATATCCATGTGGAGATGTTTATCCAGATGTTGAAAATGAAAGATTAGAGCAATTCACAAAATTTAAAATTACATAAAGCAAATGTTTGGAACATATCATTATGACTGAATGTTTGTGTTCCCCTCCCCTCTAATTTATATGTTGAAGTCCTATTGTGATGGTATTGGGAGGTGAGACTTCAGGGAATTAATTAGATGATGAGAATAGAGCCCCATGATGGGATTAGTGTCCTTGTAAGAAGATGAGAACTAGCCTTCTCTCTATCATGTGAAAATACAATGAGAAGATGGCCATATACAAATGGACACTGAATCTGATGGTGCCTTGATCTTGGGTTCACCAGACACTAGGTCTGCTGATGCCTTAATCTTAGATTTACCAGCTTCTAGAAACATACAAAATAAATAGTTGATTAAGCCATCTAGTCTATGATATCTTGTTATAGCAGCCCAAACTGACTAAGACACATATTATATTCACAAGCAATTATGAGTAGAGACAAGATGAATTTAAAAGTGAATAAATCACCTCATGTTAGGCTATTTTCCTCTATTTCTGCATTTATACCTTCTGCATTAACTTGACTTTGATTATTGAATACGCCTTTGGTAGAAAGTCAGGCCTTTTGGAATATTGACACATGCATTATAGAGAGAAATTTACTTGCAATGTAAATGGTGGTCAATTTAATGCCACAGTCGACACAATAGACTTTGTATTGGCCAGAAAACTCAAAGACGTGAGGAATGTGGAAAATCTTTGTTCAAACTCAGATTAAATTTTCCTAATGACACTTTATAGGCTCATAAAAGTATTGTTTTTCTCAGCATCTATCTAAAATTTGAACACGTATTCATTTTGACTCAGAAATAATTTTTTTAGGAATTTAATCAGAAAAGATAATTCAACAAGTGTGCTTAGATGTATGAAATCATTGCCTTTTCACAGTTGATTAAAAATAAATTATGATTTGTAAATGCCATTGAATCTTATGCATATGTTTAAAATGTTTATCTTACTCCATAATTATTGATGTCTAGGACATATTGTTGAGATCATCTGAAGGGTAAACACTAAAATGCAAACAATAGTTATCTCTTATGTATGAAATTGGGAATGACAACCTCTGTGATTCCCTGTATTGTTTGAATTTTCACAATGATTGCATTTTTTTTTATAATCAGAAAAAAATTATATTTTGGAAAAGTTAGCTGTATCTGTGCCCTCTTTAGTGAATAGTTTTAATCTTGGTCAGTGGAAATGTGAAGAGAATTTTCTTTGGGATAAAAGGAAGGATATTACACCCCCATAATCCTTTATTTTGGCATCTAACCCAGATTAAAAAAATTTTTTTTCTGTACTTTTAAGCCACCTCAGCATTCTGCATTGGAAGACAAAGCTGGGAAACTAACCTCTTCAAGTCCTGGAAGGTTTATTGCAGAGGGAATGTACACATTTTTAGTGAAATACTAGAATAATACTGATGTGCGTTCAGAACTTCTTGTTCAGATGCTTTTGTGGGGATCAGCTTCTGTCTTATTCAGCTCAGGTTACATAACGAAACGCCACAGACTGGGTCCCTTAAACAACAGGAATGTATTTCTCACGGTTTTGGAGACCGGGAGTGCCCATGTCTGGTGGGAGCTCTCTTTTTGGGTTTTAGATAGCCACCTTCTCGCTGTGTCCTCACATGGCTTTTCCTTGGTGCTGCAGGCTGGTGAAGACAGAGGAAGCAACCTTCCTAGTATCTTTTCTTATAAGGGTGTTAATCCTATCATGAGGAATTTAGACCTCATCTAAACCTAAGTACCTCACAGAGGCCCCCATTTCCAACTACCACCATATTGGGGTTTAGAGCTTCAATATATGAATTTCGCGGGGGCACGATTCAGTCCATAACAGCTTCTCAAACCTGAAAAGGTAAATATCTGAGCCCAGTAGACTCCTAGGCTTTAGATACATTCAAGGTGATTATTTTTATGGACTCTGTAGGGACATGGAGAGGCCATCTGTGGGAATACAGTCGATACCCATTATCTGTGGTAGTTCTGTTCTATAAAGCCACCAGGAACACTGAACTAACTCATACTGAACTTTTGCTCCTAGAGGAAATGCAGGTTAGTTGCCTGCAAGCCTCTGGTCACAACATTGTATAAACATATAATCTTGATTAATATGTGTTTCTGTTTAAGGATACCATATTTAATATATATTGTTGATTCATTAGCATTGAACTCACAGCCAATAGCACTATAACATGTCTACATGATAACAGGCTCACACACACATTTTCTCCATAAGGCACATCCCAGCCTTCTTGTGCTTAGGAACATGAGACAGCACTTCAGCACTATGCTTGGGGACCATTTTAAACAGTGAAATCACTAACAAAAATGCAAAAGAAATGCAGGACTAAATAGGTCGTGAGTAGGACTCATTAAGAGTAGGAAAGCTGGAACAAGAAAGCAGCAAAGTTGTTGCTTTGGTCAAACTCACCTGAGAACATGCACTTCAGCCAACTCAGTATTTTTTGCTTCTCTGCACATGTGCATGTCTGTAAATGACCATGAAAGCAGCAGGAGTATTGATTTTGGTGTTACAAATAAATGTTAGCAAGTAGGAGATTTCACAAATATAGCATTTGTGGTTAATGAGGATTGACTGTAATTACATAACATTTTTATTGGGGCATACATTCTAAATGATTTTTCATAATGTGACCCACAGCAGTAAGAATTTATCTACAATGGCTTCCTCCCCATGTTGCTTTCATATGAAAAATTTGATATTACTTTTATGAAACAGAAAAATTGTGAAGAGCACAGTTTTCCTTTGAGTTGATCGTACCTCCCTTTCGGGCATCCTTTCTCCCCTCCTGACCTCATGTATCAGGTCTGTATTCATTCCACCATGGTTCTGTATTCAGGTGGCCACATCTTTTGAGAGCCTGTCTTGTACCAGAGACTTCCATATACATTCTGTTATTTAAGAAGGAAATATTTAAAGGTGGAATGGCGGCATTTCAGAATTCATATAAGACATATGACAACGTTACCTTCCTGACACATCTCAAACCAAACTACATAAATAGTGTCTACTGGTTCTTTCCATATCTTCTACTCAACTCATTCCTCTCTGTCATCTCTCTGCCTTCTAAACAAAAGAAAGAGTAGGGCCTTAACCTCTGTTTTAAAGAGCAGGTGCCCATTGCAGGAACTATAGAGCTTTAGGTGGATACAGAATAGGAAAAGGACATTGCCAAACATATCCACCTTTAGATTAGATTATGTTCTAGATTTAACTAGCCAAGGCCACAGGAACAGATCCAAAGTGAGGGGCCTCTCCAGAGCAGGAGCAGATGCACTGTGCCTCAGGCCCCACTCAGGCCCCAGAATCTTTATTGGAAGAATCAGCTGCCACAGATTCTGTAGGTGCAGGTTAGGTTCCTGCCAGAACTGCGAGGCCAAGTTCCTTCTGTGTCACTATTCTTTTATACTCAAGCTTAGAATACTACTAAAAGAATTTATACTAACAGCCTGTGGACTTTCCTTTAATGGAAGGTAACACACACACACACACACACACACACGCACTACCTTCTTGGTTCTTGAATCAAACTCTGCATTATCAAGTGGGCAGAAAGCAGTCAGTGTCCAAAGCCATCTAGCTTTCTCTCACAGATTTTCCAGAAACAGGCTCTGAGACTCTGAGATCTATATGAAGGTGTACTGTGAAATAATTTCAGGAATAACAGTTGTTTGGGGGAAAAAGAAGCAGGAATAGGTGGGGGAAAGTTAAAATGCAAAGCATTTGCAACAGAGAATTCAACCTGTCCTATGGGGAGCTCTGGATCTGGGATAGCCCTGCTGAATTGTCCTACGTTAAGGGTTCCTGGCCTTTTAAACCTTTTATGAGTGTTATGTTTTCCCGAGGGGGAAAGTGTGAGCCTGAATATACTGGTGCTGTTTGGTTGTGGGAAATGTCTAGAGAGAGGCTCATCTGTGAGCTGTCAGCAAGTAGCACCCCTAAGGAGCTGGGACGAGGAATGTCTCAGTCTTGTAGGGAGATCTGGGTGGTGCACCATAGCATGCAGTACACGTCCCTTATAAGGATCAGTGCCAATGATGGAAACCTCATCAAAGTCCATTATCCTCTCCTTACTCAACAATAGAAACTTTGCTAGGTGTTAAGGGAGGTATAAGAAGTTCCTTCTGTTGAGTTGCTTGTATTCTAAATGGGAGTTAAATATGTATGCCTTTAAAAAAATGTTTAAATAACAGTAAAAGATAAATATGTGCTACAAACAATCAAAATTTCAGATTTTTATAAGATAGAGACTTCAGTTTTGATTGGGGTGGTTGAAGACAATCTTCATTCCGAGTCAGGGTTTGATCTGGGTCTTAAAGCTTAAAGCTAATGAGCTCTACAGAAGTTCAGTGTAGATCAGATCAGTGGTTCTCAAGACATGCATCAGAATCACCTTAAGGGCTTGTTGAAAATTCACATTCCTTGGCACATCCTCTGGCTTTAGGATTTAGTAGGTCTGGAGTGGGGCCAGAGAAGCACTGGGACAGTACTTTGAGAGTCATTGGTATAGAGCATTATTAAAATAGCACATCACTTACAAAGAAAAGCACATAGTTGATTTTGAAGACTATTTAAAGCAATCTGGTTAGAATGAAAGAAGATGTGAGACATTAAATTAGGAATTTAGATTGGAATCAGATTATGAATGCTTCTGAATATCTGATCAAATTTATTTTTTTTCTTTTTAGTTAATAGAATATCATGGAAAGTTTTAGAATAGAGGAATAACATGATAAATTAATAACAAGATTAATCTTAAGGCAATGTGTAAGGTCCATAAGAAAAGGCATCATGGATAAATAAAGATCTTTTGAGGCAACTTGGCATCAACCCATGAGTGAGGGGCTAAAGCTCTGAGTTCTTTGTGAGCTCTTATTCTCTTTCATCACAAACTGACCTCAGTCAAAATGGCTGTCAGAAACTATCAAATTCTTTTGGTAAAGGTTGACAACCACTGGTGTCTCAAAGAAGATGTCTCCCTCATCCCTTTATGACCAAGTGACATTTTACAATGAAAGTAGATCTAAGTCCGATGCCAAATATACATCTATTTTAGCAAGAAGGCACAAAAATAGTTTAAAAACTTTATTATGATGACATCGCTACTTTCTGTCCTTAAACACTCTAACAAACACCTTGCATGGGAGATCAACTCCAACATGGAGACAAGAATATTCTCTGGGTGAGAAACACCAGCTTCGTAATTGGTTCCTTTAATGGGATGGCAGGGAGAGCGATGGACCAAATGGAACTCTAGAGGGCAGTTAAGTGTTCAGCTTTTAGGGCTTGATGGATTTTTTTGACCTGTTCTAATCTACCACATATCTTGAACACCACTCATTTCACCACCACTACCAACAACAGAAACTGATTTCAAACATTTCTTGTGCTGATAAACCTGTGGTACAAACTTCTATAATATCTAAAGTGATTTTAGAGTTTACAACCATTGCTTGTGTATTCATGATTAGGTTACTTCCAAAGCTAAACAACTGCCTCCAGGGTATGGATAAAAGTTAATTCACATATATTCATTCCTTATATCTGCAGCCC
Organism: Eidolon dupreanum; assembly: GCA_028627145.1. Lineage (NCBI taxonomy): Eukaryota > Metazoa > Chordata > Mammalia > Chiroptera > Pteropodidae > Eidolon > Eidolon dupreanum. The sequence goes on along the minus strand of CM053514.1, from coordinate 12,746,928 downwards.
CCCACCCCCACCCCCGCACCGCCCAACCCCTGGCTGTGGACCAGTACCAATCCATGGTCTGTTAGGAACCTGTCTGCACAGCAGGAGCTGAGCAGCCAGTGAGCAGGCAAAGCTTCATCTGTATTTGCAGCTGCTCCCCAGCCGTAGCCCCACCTCCTCAGCTCCACCTCAGATCATCAGGCATTAGATTCTTATCAGAGCACTGGACCCTGGTGCCAAAAATGTTGGAGACTGCTGGCTTATAATGATATACCTCAAAGTATATAATTATGCAGAAAATATAACCACTCTTATTACTTTCATTTTTGTAGCTCTCAAACTTTGTTTCTATCAGTGGTATGCTCATAGACTACTTCTTGAAGAGGAAAAAACAAAACGAAACCTAATTTGTAGCCTTTGCCGTTTTCTATGGTGTAAATACTCCCACTTTGGCTGATTTCAAGTTACAATGTTTTAACAACCAGCCCACAAAATTCCTCAATATTTAACAATCAAATCTAGTAAATTGGAAGAGGCTCTAGTGTATCACTGTCTCTAACCCAAATTCTTTTGTATATCAAATCTGAATTTGCAAAGGCCTTTTAGATATCTCTCCAGTGGCCTTCCCTAATACGTGTTTGCTGGAACAGTGATCTCATTGGATTCAAAGCTCTATATTTTCCCATTTGGCAATCCACAGAGCACATTAAAGCCTACTATAAAGAAAACTATTTTATTGTATTTATTCAAGAGTTTTTAAGGACCTGAGAGATATCCAGAGCAGAGATGAGAGGAAGGCATCTTCATTTCTGTCAACACGTTATCAGCGGAACAGGGCCTCTGCTGGCTGCTTCCCACACCCAGGGTACCCCAGTGAGGCTTCCCCACTGGCAATGTGCTAGTAGCCCAGGATTGCCTAAAACTAGAATGGAAAGAGTTGGGAGAGGAAGGTTGACCTGGTCAAGGGACATTTGTCTGTCTGATTTTCCATGAGCTTGAGCAAACTCCAGGTCCTGGTAGTAAGGTATTAGAAGATCTTTGGAGAGTAGAGCCAAAAAGGACAGTCAGAGAGGGGCTGCTAAGACAAGGCCCCAAGGTCATTGAAGCAGGAGGGTTGCTGCCATTCTCCTGGGTGTTTCCCCTGGAGTATGGAAACACTCTTGCCTTGGCTGAGGCTGGAGGCCTTCCCCAACAGAAGTTGCTTGCATGAAAATTCCCCTGTGTAATACATAATGAATAATCATTCATGAGTTCTGTGCTATAATAAGACAAAACGTATTAATGTAGAAGTACTTAGTGCCACCACAGGGAATCCTTTTATTCTAGTCCAATTGCTCTCTTGTTTTTCTTTCCTAAAAACTAGGTATTCTTGCTTGTAGAGGAAGAGTTCAGCTCCCTGTTCACAATAAATGGATGGGGAGCTGGAGAGAACAACAGAGGGGCCAGGAGTTGGGAAGAGAATGAGTGGGGAGATATTGTTGGTCAGCTGCATAATGTGAAGGAGGTCCTTACGAAAGTATGCCCACTGTTTTTGAAATTTTCTACGTAGTTTTCAAAAAATGCAAGGACACATTTATTTATTCATTTTTCACTTCTCTAACCTCTGCTCTATGTTTCCCTGCTGGTAAGCTCAGATCATGTAAGAGTCAGATTGTGACAACTTTTTTACAGTTTATGAGGTGTCTCCTGAAGAACGAATTCTGCAAATAAGAGGCCATTTAAGGGTGTTAGTGTACATTTTATAAAAGTATGAGTTGTGTAAAATTCATACATCTAAAAGTTGAGGACAATCCGTAGCAGTCCTTGTGTGTTAGAATATTCGGATACCGTCAGAGAGCGAGCTCCAGGAAGACTGTGCTTCTTCATATTTGTATTCCTCAGGAGTAGTAGTCAGGAGCTTGAACATACAGAGGCTTCAGTGTCAGTCAAAGTGAACTGAATCGAAGTTAAAAATCTTTCCAGCATTATAGTTGTAGTTTGGAAATGTAGATTTGTGGATGCATATTGACTCGAAGCTGTGAGAATGAATGAAACACAAGAAAGAAGTTTTGCATGGAGACAAACATGGGGCCAAGGGCTAAACCTTGAAAAATGGTCACTTGTAGTGGGCAGAAGGAGGAGGAGGTGCAGGAAAGGGATATAAGAGCAGAACCAATAAACTACAGTGTTCTAAGCCAAAGGAGGAGAATTTCAAGAAGAAAATAATGTTCAGTCAACAGAGATATTTCCATAAACTGACAGATATTGTTAAGAACAGGAATTTAGAAAAGATTGTTGGATTTGGTGATTGGATGTTAAAAGATCGGTGCAGAAGCTCCCTCCCTGGTGGTCAGTGGAGCACCCAGATTATTATCTCACGAGTGAGCATTTTGAAGGACCACAGAAGTGAAAGGGCTGTTGCCAGCCTTGGGCTGTGGATGATGCTGATGTCCAGAGAATCAAGAGGCCTGTGATAGGATGGTAACTGAAAGTGATACAGAAAGGATCGGGTGGCCAGGAAGTGTAACTTGAAAGCCAGAGATTAAAAAAAAAAAAAAAAAAAAAGGAAAGTGGCAGCAGGATGCACCAGGGCCCAAGAGTAACCAGGGTGCAAATAGTGGCGTGGTTACTACGGCTCATGTCAGCTTTTTCATGATCACCTCCTGATGGGCCATGAGAAGGCCAGAGTATTTAAAGAGCTGGGGCAGAAAATGGTTCAATTTTGAATCAGGAATTGAGTACCATTAGAGAAGGAGATTAAGTGGTGGTAGAGAACATAGACTAGTGTTTGAAAGTTTCGGCAGAAAAGAAGAAATTCATTTGAAAAAAGGGTATATTAAAGGAATCTCCTAGAGTCACTAAGTAGACATTCTTAAAATTATACATTTTAGTAGACTTTATTTTTAGAGCAGTTTTAGCTTTATAGCAAAATTGAGCAGAACGTAGAGAGAGTACTCCATACTCCCTTACTCCCCTGCCCCCAACACACACACAGCCTCTCTCACCAAAATCCAGCACCAGAACAGCACATTTGTTACAATTGATGAACTTACACTGACATATTATTATCACCCAAAGTCCATAATTTACATTAGGGTTCATTCTTGGTGTTGTACATTCTATGGGTTTAGACAAATGGGTAATGACATGTATCCACTATTATAGTATCATACAGAGTAGTTTTACAGTCTTAAAAAATCCTCTGTATTTCTCCTATTCATCCTTTCCTTTCCCCAACCCCTGGCAACCAATGATCTTTTTACTGTCTATAATTTTGCCTTTTCTAGAAAGTCATATATTTGGAATCATACAGTATTTGGCTTCTTCAAGTTGGCCTCTTTTACTTAACAATACACATTTAATGTACCTTCATATCTTTTTCATGGCCTGGTAGCTCATTTCTTCTTAATGCTGGATCATATTCTATTGTCTAGATGTACCACAGTTTATTTGTTCATTCACCAACTGAAAGACATCTTGGTTGCTTCCAAGTTTTGGCAATTATGAATCAAGCTTCTAATCGTATTAATATCTACCTTGTTTGTTATTATTTTCTATGCATTGCCCTTTGTTCCTGTTTTAGTCTTCCTTTTTTATGCCATTTTGGTTTTAATTGAGCATTTTATATGATTTTTTTTTGCTTTTTTAGTTAATGTCCTAGAGTTCACAATGTACCTTTACAATAAATCTAAGTCTACTTTCAAATAATACTATATTGCTTCACAGATAGTACAAGTACCTTATATAACCAGTGTTCCTAATTTCTCCCTCCCACCCTTTATAACATTGTTATCATTCATTTTACTTATATATAATCTGTAATAATCATATATGCTGCTACCGTTATTTTGAACAAAATGTTACCTGTTAGATCAATTAAGAATAAGAAAAATAAAAGTTTTTATTTTATTTTCACTTATTCCTTCTCCAATATTCTTTCTTTTTAAAAAACAAAACAAAACAAAAAACATAGATCCAAGTTTCTGACCTATACCATTCTCCTTCTCTCTGAGGAATTTATTTTAACATTTCTTGCAAGGCAGGTCTACTGGCAACAAATTCCCTCACTTTTTGTCTGTCTGTCACCTCATTTCTCCTTCATTTTTGAAGGCTAATCTCACAGGATACAGAATTCTATGTTAGTGGGTTTTATGTTTCTTTACACTAAATATTTCACTTCACTCTCTTCTTATTTTCATGGTTTCTGAGGAGATATTGGAGGTAATTCTTATCTTTAATCCTTTATAGGTAAGGTGTTTTTTTTCCTCTGGCTTTTTTAAAGATTTTTTTTTATCTTTGATTTTCTGCAGGTTTTTGTTTTCTTCCTCCATCCCCTCCCTCAACCTCCGCCCACCTCAATTTATCCTGCATGTTCTGAGCTTCCAGAATCTGTAGATTGGTATCTGACATTAATTTAGGGAAATTCTCAGTCATTATTGCTTTAATATATTTATTGTTCCTCTTTTCTTTTTCGATATTACAATTATGCAGGTATTATACCTTTTGTAGTTATCCCACAGTTCTTGGATATTCTGTTACATCTTTTTCAGGTCTTTTTTCTCTTTAGTTTTGGAGGTTTCCATTGACATATCCTAAAACTCAGAGATTCTTTCCTCAGTCATGTGCAGTCTACTAATGAGCCTATCAGAGGTGTCCTTCTTTTTCATTTAATGTTTTTGATCTTTAGCATTTCTTTTTCATTCTTTCTTAGAATTTCTACCTCTGCTTACATTGCCCATCTGTTCTTATATGCTGCCTGCTTTATCCATTAGAGCTTTTAGCATATTAATCGTAGTTGTTTCAAATCTGCAGTCTAGGAATTCCAACATCCTTGACATATCTGAGTCTCATTTTAATGGTTACTCTTTATATATAAACTGTATTTTTTGCCTTTTAGTATGCCTTGTAATTTGTTGTTGAAAGCTAGGAATGACATGCTGGATAAAAGAATGAAATAGGCCATTAGTGGTATGATAATGAGAGATGGAGGAGAGAGAAGCTGTTTATAGCCCTGTGATTGGGTGTCAGTGTTTTAGTGAGCCTGTGCCTCTGGGCTGTGAATGTCACACATGCTTCTCAGTCCCCCTCCCCCAGTGTGGGACAGGATGGCTGGTGGGGGCTAGAGTTGGGTATTTCCAATCTTTCAGATTGGTTAGGTTTTGATAAATCCCCGGGAGGTTAGGCTCTGATAAAATAGTTTCTCTTGAAGGCAGGACTTGTTAAGAAACGAATGTGCTAACATATTTCAGAATGGTTATTTTCCCCTCCCCCTATCAGAAACACAAGATTTTTCTCTAATATAAACTGTGGGTACCTGGTAGAACTTCAGGGGGAAAAGGCCACAAAAGTGTAGGGGCCACCCTATAACTGGGCCCCCAATGAGTTTAACTCTCAGACTTGTCCACACTAAGCTTCTAGTAATTCATCAATTACTATTCAGGTTTTCTTACCATGGGTTCTTACAGTGTTTTCTGCTCCAGTAAGTTGTGATTCTTTGTATCTACCTATTTGTCTCTCCAATCCAATATTTGGGGCAGTGGTTTGCCCGGTGACCTCACTTCTCTGATAGAGCTAATATTTATTTTTTCAGTTTAGGTTTTTTTTAATTACACATTTTATTCAGAAGCTTTAATGTGTATACGTACCAGGCTGAAACCAAAACATCATTATTTTTAACAAAATTCCTCCATGTTTAAAGACCTGTCAAAACATCTTTTCCTTAGATTTTTTTTTTCAGAGACAAATGGTTGTGCCCATCAATAATACTCATTAATAGACAACATCTCTAGACCACAGCAGATATATTCTTATTTTTTAGAATGGTAGATGTATTAGCTAGCTTAGGCTGCCATAACAGAATACCACAGACTGGTGACTTAAAATAATTTTATTTTTTCACAGTTTTGAAGGTTGGAAGTCCAAGATCAACGTGCCAGCAGGATTGCCTTCCTGGCTTGCAGACACCAGCCGCCGTCTCATTGTGTTCTCATATAGTCCTTCCTCTGTGTGTGGACAGTGTCTCTGCCTCTTATAAGGACATCAGTCCTACCGACCTCATTTAACCTTACTTGTTTCCTCAAAGGCTCTATCTCCAATGCAGTCACATTGGAAGTTAGAGCTTCAACATATAAATTTAGGGAAGATACGATTCAGTTCATAACAGTATATTTTATTGCTATTTGCTGAGAAAGGATGCTGACGTGGTTTTGAGTATTTAGGAGTCAATGTTCTATTTCCCAATGTTAGAAACATAGGTGTGTATGTGAATGTCTGTGCTTCTCTAAGTCTTAAAATTGTGTTTTGTGGTTCAGTTATATTTTTTTATTAGCTGAAAAATGACTTAAATTTGTTTTTCAAAGTGTGGTTGTGGATCATGTGCATCAGAATCAATTAGTGAACTTATGTAAAATGCAGATTTCTGAGTTTCACTTTAGGATTATTCAGAATAACTAAACAGTTGGGACTGAGTTTATATTCTCCAGGCCAGGAGTATATTCCCCAGCCATTAAAGGGAAGAGCTGATCCTTCTGGGATCCGAGCACAGTGCCGTGACACTTCTGTGTAATTTCAATAAACATCCCCAACAGCAGTGCCCGGGGGAAGCATTGTTATTTCCTCTTCAGAACCAATAATGTGTATAAATTCTGTTACAGAGAACCATGCAGTGGCTTAAAATGCTCATATTTTTAAGATCTATTTTTGTACTCACCAAGTTCCCTATCATTTCTAAATTTCTTATAGCATTATTATCTTCTCATTTTTGTCTTCTATCTTCTAGGCTACTATTGATAATTTACCCCTTCCCTGGATTTTAGATGGTAAATAAACATTTAAACAATATGCCGAAAGTAAAGTTTACCAGACTGACAAGGAGAAGAGTCTTTTTTGCTTTTTTTTTTTTTTTTTTTTTGCACCAAGTCAAGGGAACAAGGAAGAGCTTGGTGTAAGGGGACCATAAGTGGTTTGATGTGACGGGGGAAGTGATTCTCAAGTGCTTTCTTTCTTCATGTAACCCCAGAACTGTGGGCAGCCCTTTTTAAGGGATGAAAAGACTCCAGGCAACAGTCAATGAATCAGTTGACCCAATTGGCACTACATTGTAAGACTATTTCCCAGCATATAAAAAGTGCCCTAGTTATGACACTGCCGAAGTGGTCGCTCTTAAGCAATGTGATTATATTTGGGTAGAATAGTTTACTCCCCTGCTCATATGTACTCATAAGGCAGAATTGTTACCTATTTCCATAAATCTCACTTTTGAATTAGACTGACTTCGACCTCTTACTGAACACCCCACATCCTCTCAGCTGAACATTCCATCTGACAGATAAATGGCAGAGCACAATGAACATTCAATTGTAGTAACAACAAAACTTGCACTTTTGTTAAAACTTCGTGGTACACCTAGTAGATAATTAGCAGAATGCCTGTTGGGAGTCCCTGGGCTTGAGGAGAGGGCTTGTATGGGGGGAATAGAGTAGATATGGTGAAAAAGGCAGTAAAATAACAATGAAGACATCCACCATTTATCGAGAGGCCAATATAATAAATCTTGTTTCATCTTATTTCTAATCCTCACAATTACATGCAAAGTGGTGTTATTAATCTCTTTCATAGATGAGGAAAATGAGGCTTATAAGGGTAAAGGATTCAAACTCAAATTTATCTGATTCTGGAGCCCAGGCTTTTTTCTGTTATGTCTCTTAAAGTTGTGTGGGCCAGATCACAAAGTTCCTCACATGATGTCGCACTGGGAAGTTTAAACACTATGTCCAGCATTTCCTAAAGTACATTCTGTGGAATAGTGTTTTTCAGGATGTAAGAAATTGTTACTCTAACTTAAGGGCTGTGGTGCCCAGATAGGTTTATGAAATGCTGGGTTTCCCAGCCATGCACACTCGCAGGACTTCCATTTTCTGAGCAATGACGGGTAAGTACTAAACCACTGTTTACGGCTCAGGGATATTCCGGGGCCACAGAATAGAGCTTTTGTATGTGTGATGCTAAACTCATCCATTCAGAGATTGAACTCATGGTTTTAAACTCATTAGTAACACCATTCTATGTCTGTGCTCTACCTTCCCAACCAATCACAATGCTACATCTTTACTTTGAGGATGTGTAGAAAATTCTCTTAGGAAATTTGTTTTACTTTGCTTTTTTTTTTTAAATGATCTTATTTTTTAAGCCAAATTATTCTAGAATGTTTAAAAATTAACAGTAAACAGTATAGAGGTTCCTTAAAAAACTAAGAATTGATCTAACATTTGATCCAGCAATCCCTCTACTGGGTATTTATCTCAAAGATTTGAAAACCCATATCTGAAAAGATATTTGCACACTGATGTTCATAGCAGCATTATTCATAGTGGCCAGGACATTGGAAGCAACCAAAGTGTCCTGCGATAGATGATTGGCTAAAGCTGAGGTACATATATACAATGGAATATTACTCAGCCATAAGAAGAGATGAAATACTGCCATTTGCATCAACATGGGTGGACCTTGAAACAATCATGCTAAGCAAAATAAACGAGACCGAAAAAGTTGAAAATCACGTGATATCACTTATATGTGAGATATAAACCTAAAAGCATCAAATGAACAGGACAAACAAACAGAGACTCAAGGACATAGACTATACTAGTGGTTACCAGAAAGTAGGGGGTAGGGGAGGAGGAGAAGGTAGATGGAGTAAAAGGGGTCAAATTTAGGGGTGTAGGGGAAGCGTGAAGTGGGTAAAGAGGATCAAATATATGGTAGCTGAAGGAAACTGGACTTTGGGTGGTAAACACACAATAGAATATACAGATGTCAAATTATAATGTACACCTGAAAATTATATAATTGTATTAACCAATGTTACCCCAATAAACTTAATAAAACATAAAATAAAATAAAAAATAGAAATCGCTCAAAATAAAAATGTAAATGTATAATTAAATATGTGTGTATGTGTATATGTGCATGTATTTACACACAGGGCAAACTTCCAATTTTTTTATTTTTAATGTGTTTATACATGTTTATACTTATATATGAACATATAAGTTAGAGTTTGGAAGGAAATATAACAAGGAATGAGAAATGATTATATCTCTTATGGCAGGATTATAGGTGATTTTAATTTACTTCTGTATATTTTTCTGTATTTTCTAAACTTTCAACAAGAATATAATTTTTATAGGGAGAAAAACATATGTTTCCTATGTGTCTTCATTACCTAATTTTTATTTTTCATTCTATCTGAGCATGTGTCCCTTTCACATATTTTATTCATGGACTAAAATTCTTATCTGACTTTCACAAGGAAATTAGCTTCTTAATACTGAGAAGAAATACTAAACTTTGCACTGAGACTGAATGAGTGATCTTGAGCATGGTAGAAACTCTTCAGAGTGTTTGTGTATCTGGTGTGTGTGTGCATGTGTGCGTGTGCGTGTGTGTTTTGACTACATAATGGGATTCAAATGAGCAGAAATACAAAACAGGAGTTAGCTCTTACAAGAGATGGAAGGGAAAAATATACAAAGGAGAGGGTGGAGAAAGAAACCAGAATGAGTAAAACACAGACAAAGGCTAGAAAAGAGGGAGAGAGCAACAGCTAAAGTGAATATAAGAGTTACACATTCCAGAGCATGTTACAGAAATCCCAAATTACCAGATGATAAGTACAGTCTATTTCTCATAGAAATTAGGGCTATACTTTCTCTTCTATATTATTTATTTGTTCTTTGTTGCTATTCTCCATGATCCTTTTTACATAATGTTTCTGTGTTGCTGTTAAAATAAACTGTAAGTTACTGTGTTACACAATTATAGCCCTATAACATAAGTTAATAATAAGTTTGAATTAACATTATTTTCTAAGAAGTAACATTTTGAGGATTCTTTGGTTGACTTTAGCCTTGTGGTTCTCACAATAATTAAAAGGAAATGAAATGAAGTAGTCATATTTCTAGAACTATGGGAAACTCATTAGTTTTGGTTTATATACATTTGTATAATCTACTTTTGTTGGTGGTGGACCTTTTCTCCTTTGGGGGAGACTTGTGTAGCTGGTGTCTTGAGCCCACATAAATCTGAAACTTGGCCTATAATTTTCTGAAATTACCTAGATCTTTATGGATTTAACTTGAAATTGCCTTGCTTCCCAATAACCTGCCTGAGATGTCTAGAAATATTACCTATTATTTGTTCTGCATGCACAAATGTTCCCCAAATTTTTATGTATGTAGTAGGTAAGCTCTTTATATTGAGTAATGTTTCTGTTTTTGTTAGTTGTTAAATACAGGGAAAGAGAAATGGTTATATTTGCAGTATAATTTCCTCTGGGAATTGGTGGTGGCGGGGAAGCCCTATATCTTTATAGAAACAAATTATACTTGGTCCTGGCCAATAAATGTCTTCCAAAATGAGGGAAAAACAGCTACAGCATTTAATGTTGTTTGAATTCTATGTGTATGATGCACAGAATTAATTTGGGACATTTAACAATTTAGTTCAACAAACATACACTGAGGACTTGGCAGTGTACCTATTGCTGTGTTGGTACTGGAAACTCAAAAACAAGCCCAGCATGACCAGGCCCTTTAGGAGCCGAGTCTTGTGAAGACATATGCATAGACACGTAACAGCTACAGTTATCTGAGTTCATCTGGAATATAGTGTAGATGAGGGAGCAACTAAGTCTTCTGTTAGGAACTCTTCCAGTTATTACCAATTAACCACACTTGCAAAACTGTGCCTCTTACTTTCCTTCCATCTGACTGAACTTTTCATGGTTATGTTTATTCTAAAACTTCGAGTGAATTAAAAGATTTTTTTTTTTAAAAAAAATAAATTTTATTGTGTTTTTCAGATCTTATATGTTTTTAACTTTTTTAAAAGTTTAAAATTTTTATTTATTTATTTATTTATTTATTTATTTATTTTTCAATTAGAGTTGCCATTCAATATTATTTTATGTTAGTGTCAGGTGTATAGCATAGTGGTTAGACATTTATATAATTTAGGAAGTGATCCCCTCTGTTAGGTCTAGTACCCACCTGGTACTATACATACTTATTACAGTATTATTGACTATGTTTCCTATGCTGTACTTCACATCCCCGTGACTATTTTGTAATTATCAATTTGTGCTTCTTAATCACTTCACCTTTTTTACTAACATCCTCCAACTCCCCTCCCATCTGGCAGTGACTAGTTTGTTTTCTGTATCTATACATCTGTTTCCATTTTGTTTTTTTGTTCATTTTGTCCTTTGGATTCTACATGTAAGTGAGATCATATGATATTTGTCTTTCTTTGTCTGACTTATTTCACTTAGTGTAATACTCTCTATGTCTATTTATGTTGTTATAAATGATACAATTTCATTCTTTTATATGATTAATATTATATTGTATATATGTATCACTTTTTCTTTATCTATTCATTTATTGGTGGGTACTTAAGTTGCTTCCATATCTTGGCTACTGTAAGTAACGCTGCAATGAACATAGGGTTGCATATATCTTTCGAATTAATATTTTGTATTTCTTTGGATAAATAGCCAAAAGTGGAATAGCTGGGTCATAAGGTAATTTATTTTTAATTTTTTGATGAACCTCCATACTGTTTTCCATAGTGGCTGCACCAATTTGCAATTGCAGGAATAGTGTTTGAAGTTTCCCTTTTCTCCACATCCTTGCCAACACTTGTTTGTTGATTTACTGATAGCCATTCCGACAAATGTGAAGTGATACCTCATTGTGGTTTTAAGTTGCATTTCTCTGATGATTAGTGACATTGAGCATTTTTTTCATATGTCTCTTGGCCCTCCGTATGTCCTCTTTGGAGAAATGCCTGTTCAGATCCTCTGTCCATTTTTTAATTGTATTGTTTGTGGGGGTTGTTGTTGAGTGGTATGAATTCTTTATAAATTTTGGATATGTACCCCTTATCAGATATGTCATTGGCAAATATCACTTCCCATTCAGTAGGTTGTCTTTTCATTTTGTTGATGGTTTTCTTTGCTGTGCAAAACTCTTTAGTTTGATGTAGTCTCATTTGTTTACTTTTTCTTTTGTTTTCCTTGCCCGAAGAGATATATCAGAAAATAATATTACTAAGAACAGTGTCAGAAAGTTTACTGTGTATATATTTTTTTCTAGGAGTTTTATGGTTTCAGGTATTACACTTAAGTCTTTAATCCATTTTGAGTTTATTCTTGTATGTGGAGTAAGAAGGTGGTCCAGTTTCATTTTTTTTTTTTTCTGCCGTATCTGTCCAGTTTCCCCAGTACCATTTATTGAAGAGACTGTCTTTACCCCATTGTATATTCTTGCCTATATGGTCATGGATTTATTTCGGGGCTCTCTATTCTGTTCCATTGATTAATGTGTCTATTTTATGCCAGTACCATGCTCTTTTGATTACTATAGCCTTGTAGTATAGTTTGATATCAGGTAGAGTATTACCTCCAATTTTGTTCTTATTTCTCAAGATTGCTGTGGCTATTTGGGGTCTTTTATAGTTCCATGTAAGTTTTAGGATTATTTGTTTTAGTTCTGTGAAAAATGCCATTGGTATTTTGATAGGCATTACATTGAATCTGTACATTGCTGTGGATAGTATGGACATTATAATGATGTTAAGCCTTACTATCCATGAGCATGGTATATGCTTTCATTTATTTATATCTTCTTCAATTTCTTTCTTCAGTGACTTATAATTTTCAGAGTACACGTAATTTACCTCCTTGGTTAAATTGATTCCTAGGCGTTTCTTTTTCTTTTTTTTTTTTTTTTATGTAATTGTAAATGAGATTGTTTTCTTAATTTATCTTTCTGATAATTTATTATTGGTATGTAAAACTGTAACCAATTTCTGAATATTAATTTTTATCCTACTACTTTACTGAATTTATCAGTTTTACTAGTTTTTTGGTGGAATCTTTAGGGTTCTCTTTATACAGTATCATGTTATCTGTCTGATTGCTGTGTCCAGGACTTCCAATACTATTTTGAATGAAAGTGGTGAACATGGACATCCTTGCCTTATTTCTGATATTAAGCAAAAACACTTTTAGCTTTTCTCCACTGAGTATGATGTTAGCTGTGGGTTTGTCATATACAGACTTTATTATGTTAAAGTATGTTCCCTCTATTCCCACTTTGATGAGAGTTTTTATCATAAATCAATGCTGGATTTTGTCAAATGCCTTTTCCACACCTACTGATATGATCATATGTTTTTTATCTTTCAATTTGTTAATGTGGTGTATCACATTAATTAATTTATGGATTTTGCACTAACTTTGCATTCCAGGAATAAATCCAACCCATGCATAGTATATGATCTTTTTAATGTGTTGTTGAATAGGTTCATTAATATTTTGTTGAGGAATTAAAAATATTTTTTAAAATTATTTTAAACATTTCTTACACTAGAAACACTCTAGAACAGCGGTTCTCAAACTTTATTTTTAAGCTTGCATCTGCTTTCTTCTGTTCATGCCTCCCATGGTATAACGTTGGAAACCGAGTCTCAGCAGGAGGCATTTTGAAACCTGCTGACTCAGAGATTACAAAATATTTGATTTATGTGCTTTTTCTTTCTCTATTATGTAACAATTTTATATTGATTCTAATTTTAATGTTTTCTATGTTTTGCATATGTGTTTATATAGTTACGTACGTAGTTATTTATATTATAGAAATTTATTCTGAGGCATAAGAGCCCAGGGATTCAGTATGACTTGTTTTGAACAGCAGTCCACTTGATATAACTAAAGGAGCCACTCAGTGTTTTAATTTTGATAGAAATTTGAAAATAAGTAGCATTTTCTAATTATATTTTTAAGTCATTTATAAGAAAACTGGCACAGTTGCTTTTTTCATCAGAATGGTGATGTTACTATTATATAGAACACAGTTATTTTAAGACTGTTTATAGTCTGTAAATGACTGCGGTCCCTTGATATATATCCCTTCTGTTGGTTACCACTTGGTGATGCCATGCCCAACATAAATTTCATAGTTAGCCAAGGCTAGTCATATACCTAGATGGAGAAAAAGGTCATTCATATAGGAGAGGCATTACCTCTAAGCCTCTCAAATTATCCCCCACCCAGCAAAGCTAAATCCATCCACACTAAGTCAGCTCATACCTATATTCCATAAATAGAAATATATTCTTTGTGAATATATTTTCACATTTTACCCCCTATGAAATTATTTTTACTTCCAGGAAAGAATGTTCATTTTGTATTAGTACTTAACATTTTTTAGAAACTTTCTAGAGTATGGTTTTGACCCAAAGGCAAATAGAGACAGCATAAAAAACACTATATCTAATAAGTAGATTTAGGACGTCAGAGAAGACTGAAACAACAGTGGCAAACTTGATATGTGGCCCAGGGTATGCTTATACTCTGTAAAATGTATTCACATGTGGCTCTCCTTTTAACCACACTGATTAAACATCAGCCAGCTGGTTTCAGAATGTTCTCTGCGTTAGGACTTCTTGATCTTGGCACTATTGTTGGACTTTGGGTTAAGTAATTCTTTGTTGTCAGCAGTTGTCATATGCATTGTAGGATGTTCAGCAGTATCCCTGGTCTCTACCCCTGAGATGCCAGTAGCATGTATTCCACTCTCTTAGTTGTAACAACCAAAAATGTCTCCAGACTTTGTGCAAAATAACCTAATATGGTACCAAAAAATGGTTAGTTCTCTTTTGAAGATCTTTGGAGAGCTAGTGTCTGATTTATAATAAGTTGTTTAGTTAATATTGTTGAGTTTAGGATAACTTTGACCTAATAACATCACCTTAATTGTATTTAGTACATCTAGATTCTGCTCAGAGGATGACACAAACACAGCAGTTGCGCTATGCTTATGGAATGTGTTAAATCAGAGTTTCTAGGGACTAAATTGGGTCATTCTGGAGCTATGGAAAGAATTTAGAATTATCGTTACCAAATATATTGCCTTTCTTTTTTTTTTGATGTGTTGGACCTATAAGAGGAGATTGTGCCTGACTATAATTTTTCTCTTTGTGATATTATCTATGTGATTATAAAATGGGCAATTTGGGACAATATAGCCGTGTTTTTATTAATAAATGATAGTCATGCCTTAATGAAAACGAAGCCTTGTCTACTATGAGTTTCAGTTAGTTAACACCTCTGAGCCTCAATTTTCTCATCCGTGTAGTAGATTTACTACTACCTGCCTCATAAGACTGTTCTGAATTAAATGATAGAATGTATGAACTGTGTCTAACACAGGATTTGACCAAGAATATCTGGTCCATAGAGGAAATTATAAATATTTTGTTTTAAGAGATTCTAAACACTTTTGTTGTGTTTTAGTCCACTCACTAGGAAGTTTCTGCCAGAAGATGTCTATATGATATATTCCAACTTGAGAATTTGTTTTATATTTTTAGCTTCTCTAGTTAGACATTTCTAATGGCTCCATCCTTAAAAATGTATTTAAAAATTTTTACTCTATTTGTTATAAGCTTTCTTGTTATTTAGCAGAGAACATTTTACACTATCCTTTAAAAGATCCAAATGAGAATAGATATGGCTTCTGAAAGTCTTGGGTATTTTTAATCTTCTAAGTCTTCAACCAATTGTCATTTCATTAAGGTGCCCTGCTGAGATGTTCTCTCACATACCATCATTAAGATGAATTGTTGCTCTGCTCTATAATACATGTATTACAAGCACAGTCTACATTGCTGAAATTACAACTACACACATAATTCCAGTTCCTGGAGAAGAATGCAGAATCACAGCTGCTGTCTCAGGCAGCTTCGATGTCAGTTTCAAGTTAGAAAACCACCTTCCTAATGATGAGAAGAAAATCCCAAAATGTAAATTAAAAAGTAGTTCTTCAGCAACAACCAAGAATTAAAGTCAATATCACATGTTATCGTTAATAATTGTTTTCATTGTGATAAAATATACATACCAAGTATATAGTTCAGTGGCAGTAAGTACATTCATAGTGTTATGTAACCATCACTGTTTATACCCCAAATTTTTTCATCATCCTCTGCATAAACTTTGTGTTCATTAACCAATAATTTCTCTTTCTCTCTTACCCTTGTTCCTGGTAATCTCCATTTCTGTCACTATGAATTTGCTTATTCTAGGTATCCCATATTAGTGGAATCCTATAATATTTGTTCTTCTATGTCTAGCTTATTTCATTAAGCATAATATCTTAAAAGTCCATCTATGTTGTAGCATATCAAAATTTCATTATTTTTTATGGCTAAATAGTATTCCACTGTGTGTATATACTACATTTTATTTATACCTTCCTTTGTTAATGGACACTTCAGTTGTTTCTACCTTTTAGAGATTGTTAATAATGCTGCTGTGAACATTGGTATACAGATATCTGTTGAAATCCCTGCTTTCAATTTTTTTAGATATATACTTAGGAGTGGAATTACTGGGCAATATTGTATTTCTATGTTTAACTATTTGAGGAACCACCAAACTATTTTCCACAGTGGCTACACCATTTTACATTTTCACCAGCAAGGCACAGGGTTCTAGTTTCTACACATTCTCGCTAGAGCTTGTTATTTTCTAGTTTTTTAAAAAATTATAGTCATCCTGGTCTATGAAGTGGTATCTCATTGTGGGTTTGATTTGCATTTTCCTAATGACTAGTGGTATTAAGCATCTTTTTATGTGCTTATGGGTCATTTCTGTATCTTCTTCAGAAAAATATCTACTTATTTCTTTGCCTATTTTTAAATTGAGTTCTTTGTATTTTGTTGTTGTTGTTGAGTTATAGGAGGTCTTTATCTATTCTGGATATTAATCCCTTGTCAGATGGTTTGCAAATATTTTCTCCTGTTCTGTAGATTGTCTTTTTACTTTCTCGATAATGTCTTTTGATGTCTAACAACTTTTAATTTTTATGAAGTCAAATTTATCTATTTTTTCTTTTGTTGCCTGTGCTTTTGGTGTTATATCAAAGTTACTTTTCAATGTCTCAATTAAAACTTAATATTGACTTCCAGTAGTTATTTTTACAACTTGCCTCCTGTCTTCTGTTATCTTTGCCATTATATATGTTTTCTTGGTTTGCAGGGTACCATGACTGATGACAAATCTCTTTTATAGCCCACATGATTCTCAAAGCACACACAATGAGTTTGTTCTATTGATTGCTCCTCTAGCGATTGCTCATATCATCTCATCCTTTCTTCTTTGTATTGTGAGCGGGGATAAGACAAGGGAAAGTCTATTCATGATATTTAATGCCGAGGCTCACACGTAGGGATGGATTTGTTGTCATTATATACTCATTCTAAGAACACTGTGCCCAGGGCACATGTGCTCAGCCTTGCCTTTAGTCCTTCATTGTCAGAGATAGCTCTATTTACTACTTGGGGTGCAGCCAACAGAAGACACTAGTGTCCAATATTACGAGGTTCCAACATTCTCATTTTATTTTGTCAAATTGTTGGTCCAAAGGGGGAATAATGGGAAGAAATGAAAAGAAAGGAAAAAAAAGAGTCAAAATGCCAAGCTGAGGGGTACATGGGGACCTAAGAGACCAGAAAAGAAAACAATGCTGGCCTCAGAAACAGAACAAACCGTCTAATTGTCTTTTGTGACTCTGAAAGACCAGGCCCATCAACCCATCTGTCTTCTCTTCCAGGTTCTTATCAAGCTCTGTCTCTAAGCAGGTTCTGAATGTTACATGCCTTAAAATTTAGGCTGTAGCTTAATCCAAAGCTGAGAGATCAGAAAAGCAAAACAACATGTGAACATGAATAAGTCAAAGTTACCACACCCATCACTTACGAAGACTAGTAAACATCTCCACAGTGTGTCATAACTATGTTTTTAATCCTTTTTTTTTCTGGTAAAAATGAAATAGCCTAGATCACAAGCAATACATACAGTTAAAAATACACATAAGTTTAACTATCTCAGCAATTGTATGACAGTTCAATGGCTTGAATATCTGAACCTCAAAAGGATACAAAAAAATATCACTCAGTGTAGCCATATTAGAGATATATAGACTTAAGTTTTTCTGCAAAAGTATAGTTAGGACCTGAGAAATAATCTCTCTGAGAAATTAAGTGGGGATATAGAGCACCAACAACTCATGGCCAGTTCTTACCTTTTTCTGTCAGGTTAATTACTGCCTTATGAATCTTAGCATCAGGGTCTTTCTCTACTGGGGCTGGCATTCCTCGGGTACCACCCGTTCTGCTCCCCTCCTACTGTCCAGGCCTTTCTGCTTTTGCCCTACTCTCTGAAGTAGGGGTTGACAAACTTTTAAAGTAAATAACCACATAGTAAATATTTTAGATTCTGGGATCCAGGAGGCAAAATGGAGGATATTATATCAGACTTACATAATCATTTTATACACGTAACTGTTTAAAAACATAAAAAACATCCTCAGCCAGATTTGGCCTACGAGGCAGTTTGCTGAGCCCCGTTTTGGAGGCTGATCAGTATGTTAGGGTCCACATGTGAAAGAGCAGCAGTAGCAGGTCATTGGCAGCTAGGGTGGATTTGTGTATGTGGGGGTTCTCCATTCACACAGAATGTAGAGCATTGTGTCTTTAGAGGGGGCACCTTCTAAGGATATTCCAAAGCCACGAAAGTCTCCTTCTATCAAGGTGTAGCTGGCATGTAATGCTTTCTGTACCATTACTGATCTCTAAAGCTGTGTAATAAAGACTCTTCAGAAATAGCCAAAAGTTTCTGCTGGAGTTTGGGAAGTAGGAAGGCTCCCTTACCTTCTGGGCCTTATGAGAGTACTGAGAAGTGGGACGTGATCACCTTGTTACTATGATCATGCTAGTGACCGACAGGCAGCACACAGAGGTTATGAGAATGAATGAGATAATGTCTGTGAAGTACTTTGAGCTCTTTAGAAGAAATTCTCTTTGTAATTAGAAAGTAATGCTGCATTATTACAGTTATTATGATTATCACCATTATTAAAGGTAGTGGCAGAAGACACGGCCCTTCCAGTGAGAAAAGTTGTGAATAAAGCCTAGCAACTCATAAAGGAAGTGGTTCATGCGCCAATTATGAGCTTCCAGTTTGTAATTACAGTGTACTGGGTGGTTTCGCATGTACCAGTTTGTTTTTCATCTAGAAGAACAACCCTTCACAAATGTAACAGCTCCCAAAAGGCGCCCAATATGTGCCAAAAGCAACAGAAGAAAGCTCTATGTGACTACTGAATTGCAAATTTGAAATTCAGTTACTTATTCAGAATTGTCTTTAAATTTGCACAAAAACATGATAAAATTTGTCAATAGCGAACTATTAAGAAAAGAAAAAATTTAAGTGTGAATCTCACATGCGTGAACAAAAGGATAACAAAAAGAACCCTATATTCACTTCATGTTCTCATCATATTAAACATTGACAAAGCCTTTACTTAAGTACTGCTAGTGCCGAAAGGTTAGAGTTCAATATTACCTTCTTTCTTTGGTTTCAAAATGCTCATTTTATTCTGCCACATCTCTGGTCCCACAGAGGGTAGAAGAGCAAGAAATGAAAATGAAGGATAAAGAGTAATCAAAGAACCAGCCTCAGAGGTACATGGAATCCGTGCTTGGGCTAGTGCCAGTTCCCAGTCCAAACCCAAATGGTCCTGGGGCCCGAGCAGAACATGAGCAGCAGCCAAAATGTGCCCTTCTCCGTTTGTGTTCTTCAAATTCTTCTATAAGCACATTCTGAATGTGGAATTTAGACTGTGACTTAATCCAGAGCTCAGAGACCTGAAGCTGGGAGGCAAAACGCATTACTGAGAACGTTAGAATTTGTTGTCTGCCTGCTTCCTGAGCAGGGTATTCTAGACTTTCTTCATGTTAGAAAGGGTTGATTACCACTTTTCCATTCTGGGCAACCAGTCCAGTTCCTGTTACTTGACCGCTCATCGCATTCAGCTCACAGCCTTTCACATTCCCTTTTCAAACTATTCATTCCAAATCTTCAACTGGGTAACCATGTTCTCTTACATGTAGTCACCAATGGAGGAATGGACTCTGTTTAAGCCTGGCAGAGGGTGGCAATACATGCCACTTTAGCATAAAGATTATTTTGAGCTAAAAGCACTTACGAAATGGCAGATGCGAGATGAGTGTTCTGATCCTCCACCTCTGTTATCTTCCTGAAAGAAGGAACTGAAATTCCATTCAGAAGATGTCTACCCTGTACACAGAGGAAAGTAACATTCTTATCATCAAAGATGGGGAGTCAAAGCAGAGAAAAGTTTGTATGAACATGCTTATTAAACTAACCCTTATTTTTCTAATTTTCTACCGTTAAGTGCCCTAGCCCTTTGTTTTGTCATGTTTTCATAATTTACTATTCTTTGTCTAATTTGGTATATAAACATTCAACTCTAACTGGGTTTTCATTTCCTTATGGGAGCTCCAGTGTCATGTAAAAACTTACATAAATAAATTTGTAGGCTTTTTTCCTTTTAATCTGTTCTTTTTTTTGGTTTGTTTTTTTGTTACAGAAGCCTCAGTCGAGAAGTTAAAAGGGTAGAAGGAAAGCTTAGTTTTCCTCCCCTACACTGTGGTGAGCAAACATTTTTACAAAGGCTAATTCAGAAAAATAAAAATTAATGGGTCTCATTTTTTCTATTCAGAATAAACATAGTTTTATTAAATCCTAGAAGAAAAAAGTTTGTATATATTCTACAGATTATATTGCTGACCTTATTAAATAAATGAAAGTCAATGAGAAAATTGGCAGAGCTTTTTAGACAATAAAATGTTAAAAAGCCAAGCATGTTTGAGGAGGAATCAAAAATTACATTTTAATCTTTCAACCCTTATATTTATAAAGTGCCTTAGAGTTCACAAATGATGGCCACATGTCCACTCTCATTTAATATTTGCAACAGATGAGGTACATATTATTATCGTTTTTATTTTTCAGCTAAAGGAACTAAAGTTCAGGGAGGCAAACTGATCTGTGTAAGATCATATATCCATTTAGTGGCAAAGCTGTGGAGAGAATTCGTTTGTTCCAATATCAAGTTCATACATTGAGAACTATGTTAGGACTCAAGTTTGGCTCTTGTAACAAAGGCCCTAACAAAAGAGAAGTTTATCGCTCTCTAACTGTCTATAAGTAGTCTGAGTACAAACAGTCCCAGGCAGATAGGACAGTCCCACCATGTCAAGAAGCCCAGGCTCTCTACCTTGTTGGTCCTTAGCTCATGGCTTCCATCTCAATACAGTAATTCAATAGTTTCAGTTATCATTATCACATCTTAATTATAGCCAGCAGGAAAGGAAGGAGAAAGGAAAGAAGGGCTCACTGTTTTATTCTAGGAGCACAGTCTGGAAGTTGTACACATCCCTTCTGCTCCCATTAGCCAGAGCTTGAGAACACCTAATGGCAAGCAGCCTTGTGCTCAACTAAACCAGGACATTTTATTGACATAGGACAAAGTGTGAAATGCATACTGAGGGACAACTAGCAAGCTTTGTCATTTGGAGCACCTATTGTATATGAAGAAGTAGTTAAGATATTGGAATAGAGGAGACTATGTGCTTACCTCCTGTCAATTTAAGCCAGTTTGAACTTTCCTCTCCTCTTATTAGAAGACTCCCTCTCATCCTCAGCTAGGCAGGACAACTTGAACCAGGCAACCAGTTGTGAATAATGGTGCTTAAAGATGTTCACATCCTAATCTCAAGAATCTATGAATATTACCTTATATGTCAAAAAAAGACTTTACAGGTGTGATTAAATTAAGGCTCTTGAGGTGAGAAGATTGTCCTTAATTATCTGGGTGGGGTCAGTGTAATCACAAGTATCTTTATAAAAGTGAGGTAGGAGATCAGAGAAGGTAATAGGAGAAGGGGAGGTGACCACAGAAGCAGAGATTGTAGTGATGTGCCACGAGCCAAGGAATGCTGGCGGCCTTTAGAAGCTCAAAGAGCTGTGGAATTGATTTTCCCTAGATCCTCTATAAGGAGACAGTCTTGCCAACATCTTGATTTCAGCCCTTTAAAATTAATTTTAAACTACTGACCTTCAGAACTGTAAGAGAAGAGAATAAATTTGTGTTGTTTTAAACCTCTAATTTTATGGTAGTTTGTTAAAAAGCAAGAGGAAACTAATACACCAGGTGAATGGTGAGCCCAAGTGCCCATAACTTCTCATAAGAGCCAGATGCCATGGCGCCACTCTGTGGTGGAATAGCCCTGGTACCACCTGGCCGAAGGCACCTTTTTAACTTCCTTATAAATGATGTGGAGCCCTGGGAGCCTTTTCCCTCTCAATTCTATTGCTTTGCCATCAGATCATGAGTCGTCTTAGAAAGCTGGGCAGGCCACATGTGGCCTGGCAATCACTGTTCACTCGCATCTGGTTTAAACTTCTGCAGAGGTTCCATTCTTTGCATTCCAATCATTTCATACTAAAAAAAAAAAAAAAAAAAAAAAAAAGCGACATTCTTTATAAAGATGCACTTTCCATGTATACCTTGCTTTCAGAGATGGGTAGCCCTGTGATTCATTTTTTGAAAAGTGGTAACTCACATTTTTTCAAAAGGAAAGGGAAAAGGCAGGAAGGTAGGCAGGCAGGCAGGCAGGCTAGAGGGAAGGAGGCAGGGAGGGAGGGAGGCAAAAGGGAGAGAGGGAAGGAGGGAGGAAAGAAAGAAAGGAAAGAAGGAAGGGTGGGAGGGAGGGAAAGAACTTTGAAGAAGATAGCTGACCAGAAAAATATGAACTACTGTATCACTGTTTATCAGTGAGTACACTGAATTGCTGTGGTCTTTGGCCACCATCACAAGGAACATTCCTGTTGCAGTCCTCCTCCTTTACACTTGAAAACACTGAATGGTGAGTCAAGAATGCCCACAGGCTCCATCGGAAACAGAGGTGAATAAATAGAGGTGTGGCTCGAACATTTCTACTATGAATTTCTTACGGGTGGATGGAATCGTGCTCTGAGTGTGTGCATGATCCACTGGATAGACACAGCACCTGAACCAAGAAATTGAGAATTCATTTGTCCTTATGGAGAGAAGCCAGATTCGATTCTTCATCTAAAGATGCCAGTCGGCTCTTCCTTGGCTGGCAATTCATAGGGAGAGGATATAAAGGGTATATCTATTATAGCAGGCATTTAAGAGACTAGTCCATCTACATTGGAACTGGATTTGTTTGGGGATGAATAAATTCTGATAAAAAATATTAGTATTATGTTTTGGAATTTTTTTAGATATTTATCACATTACATCATTGCAATAACTATGACCTTAATATCATCCTCTCAGTACATATGGAGAACCTGAGACTCAGAAAGCTTAGATAGCTTTTCTGAGTTTATGCAGTTTTGAACTCAAGTCTTCAGACTCTGGGTCTGGGCTCTTTCCACTGAAATATGAGGACTCCGTGGTGACATTCAATGTGATTGCATTGATAAGTGTGTTTAAATGCACTGTTAGAGCTACAGAATCATACAGGATTCAAGGATTATTTTATCTCTGCATGTGCCTGTCGGGTTGGAGCTTGGGAGTACCTTTGGGTAGATTGTTCTCAGACATGTATCAATGCAAGGGCAATGCTGACTTTGCACAATGTCTCTAACTGACTTTCTCATTGGACTCCAGTGCATTCATTAGCATACATCAGAGGCTATAGGACTTCCCCGAGAACCTTTGGTTTACATGTTCAGCATTGACCTGGAAGTCAAGTAAATTTTCCAGTGCTACTGCAACCAGCATGTCCAAGGCTTCTCTTGAAGCTGTTGCTGTTGCTCCCACCATCTCACTGCTGCCTCCTTCTCATCTTTTGTGTCCACAGAGTAGGCTGGCTTGCAGCCCTGGCTGAAGGATTCCAGGCACTCCTCATACCATTGTCATTTTATTTTTTCTTTAGAGCCTTTTTCTTTAATTTACATATTTGTTTTCAAGTCTGTATTCTCTCTCTCCACACTAGAATATAATCTCTTTGAAAGCAGGCCCTTTCCCTATATTATTTATTGTCACATCCCAAGGACTAGAATCATGCCTGGCATGGAAATAGATTCTCATTAAATATCTGTTGAGGGAATGGATGAGGTTACATTTATATGAATGCCTCCAAGTTTGATGTTCTGAGAATATCCACTGAAGACAACCCAGTCCTCTCTAATGGTGACTCTTCCCAGATATTTCTGGTAACTTCTACGGGTCCTTCCATCTGCTTATGAATCCATCTTCACACTCTTTGCTGCTGGCCAGGGCACTAAAACTGAGATGTTCATCTCAAAGCTAGGCTCTACATCCCATAGTTGCTTTCTTGGTTTTCAGTGAGTATTTTACTACTTCTGGAACTGTCTTGATTCTCATGGCTTGTGCCAGCTCAGCTGTTCTTTTTGAAGTTAGAGAGTGGGCACATCTTTCTGTGGGATGGTCAGCAAGAGGTGTCCCATAGCGCTCCAAAGTGTTATTGAACTTCTATTTCATAGAAAAACTGCTAGAATGACCACTTCAACGTGAGTTCTAATATCTAGAAACATCCACACTACAGGAGCTATAGGTTTTGTTGCTTAAGAGCATTATGCTGGTATCCTATGTGTATGTGTTGGGAAATAATAACTAGTCCACACACCTATGCAAAAACTTACATTTGATGCAGTGAATGGTCTAAATATGACTATAACCTAAGATGTATGCAGTTCCAATGGCGCTGTCAAGAAAATTCTCCCAGATATTTTCTGGTGCTGTACCCCATGATCCCTTTACACAGCTGAGGTACTTTGGTAGGTGCTTGGGTGTTAGCCTTTCACACAAGGCAGACTCTGGAATATCATTCTTATACCCACTCAGTGGTTTCATATGTGGTAGCCTTATTTCTCCATGTATGTTGTTAGCTTTTTTGAGGACTAAACAATCCTATTTGTTTATTCTGTTTTCCCAGTGCCTGAATATATAGGAGCTGATCATTAAATACTGGAACGTATTTGATGATTCATGCATTTGCATGTTATGTTCAGGAAGCTCCAGCAAATAAATCTGAAGTTGTGTAACCTGCGTCAGCTACATTCGCACTCATCATTTAAGGATATTACCTAATAAAATATGTACATGTTTTAAGCTAATCAGTTTAATCATGGGCCAGATCAGAAGAGATGAGAACGTAGCTGAAAATTTACTGTTCATCAGCCCCTGGCAAGGTCGGAACCATGATGGAACACGTTGACTATCCTTTGCCTTCTTCCCACCACAGGCCCAAGTCTCTTCTCATTCTTGCTGAAATTTAACTCTATTTCTCATGACTGTTTTAGATCACTACCAAACCCCACACCCATCTCCACCATCCCTGACCACAGTCTTCCTGGATTTGAGGAAAGATTCTAAGAAACATATTCAGCTTTTTTTCTTTCTTTTTTCACCCACATAGCGTCTGTTCTTAACATAAGCCAGACCAGCTTCACCCATAGCTGGCCCATGGGCACTGTCACTGAGCTGCTCCTCATGCCAGCGTGTATGTCACTGTCTTTTAACCATCAATCTATATGCTTTTCCATTTTAAAATAAACTTTAAGTGTGACATACTTATAAGAAAGTACACACATCTTAGGTATAAACTTGGATGAATCTTCATAAAGTAACTAGTTAAGAAAGAATATTACCAGCATACAGGAATCACTCCTCAGGTTAATCATTACCCATCTCTAAAGGTAACTATATCTCCCATCCTGACATCTAGCACTATAGATAAATTTTCCTTGTTTTAAAATTTTATGTAAAGGGAATCAAAAAATATTTTTTGTGTCTGGACTAATTTGCTCAAAATTGTTTGTGAGATAGATCTATGTAGCATGTAACAATAACTCATCAATTCTTGTGTAATATTCCATTGAATATATAAATCACGATTCATTTATTCATTCTATCCTTTTACTACCACAACTGTTTTGTGTTGGGTATATAACTAAGAGCTTTAAATTTGCCAAAAGAAGACTTGCAGATTTAAAGATGGAAGGAACTTTATTTGCAAAGTGGTACAAAGAAGTCAGACTTCAGAAGGCTCACGAAAACAAAAAATCGAGAGATTAGTGGAATAGGAAAAAACCCCAACTTTCTCACGTAATTATCGTATCCACAAATATCATGGCCTGTTTTTATATACTAACGTCGCAAAAATCAGGATAAAGGTGTTTTTGCAAGGCAGGCAAGCCAAGGCTTACAGGAAATGTTCAAAGTTTCATTTATTTTGAGTCCCAGAACCACACAGGTGAGCCTATTATTTTTTCAGTCTCTCAGGGTGCAAAGTATTTTGTCATCTCTGTGTAAGTGACATATATGCTTATTTATTATGGTATCAGGACAAAGTGTTAGTTATGCTTTAACAAATATTTATACATTCAGCTTTAGCTGGTACTACCAACTAGCTTTTCAGGGCGACTGTACTAATTTACACTTTCACCAGAAGTATAAGTTAGTTTCAGTTGGTCCTCATCCTCGCTACTCCTGATATTGCTTGTATTTTGCATTTAGCCATTCTGGTGAGCATGGAGGGGTGTCTCCTTACTGTTTATGTTTACATTCTTCTGATTTCCTGTGACCACTTGGTTCTCTTTTGTTTAGTGCCATTCAATATTATCCATTTTTATGTTGGGTTGTTTGCTTTTAATTGTTATGTTGTAGGAGTCCTTTATATTCTGGGTGTGAATTCTTTGTCTGATATATGTAGTGCAAATAATTTCTCTGACTCTGGCTTACCTTTTCCCTCCCTTAATAGTGTCTTTTGATAGCCAGAAGTTCTTAATGTTAATGTAATCCAGTTTCTTTTTTCCTTTTATGATTAGTGTTCTTTGTGCCCTGTTTAAGAAATAGTTGCCTATTCCAAGGTCATGACATATACGCCTAAGTTTTCTCCTAAAAGCTTTATTTTTTTACCTTTCACATTTAGATCTACAATCCAACTAGAATTGAATTTTGTAGATGGTGTGAGATAAAAGGTTCAACATTCATTTGTTTCCAAATGGATATCCAGTTGACCCAGCACCATTTATTGCAAAAAAAAAAAAATAATTGTTATCCTTTTCCCATTGCACTGTAGTGTCAGCTTTGTCAAACATCAGGTGACCCTATGTGTTTGGATCTGTTTCTGAATTCTAATCTGTTCCATTGGTTTATTGTCTATCTTTACACCAATGCTAATTTACTAGTCATTACTATGTCTGGTAGTTTAGTTCTTTAAGTTATATTCTTCTTCCAGGTTACATTTGGCTATTCTTAACCCTTTACATTCTGCATACATTTTAGAATCAGCTTTTCAAATAACACACACACACACACACACACACACACACACACACACACACACCTGCTGAGACAGTGATTGAGACTGCATTGACTTTATAGATCAATTTTGGTAGAATGTACATCTTCATGTTTACTATTCAGTCTTCTAATCCATCAACATGGTATATGCCTCAATCTATTTTAGATACTTTTAAATTGATCTTAATAATGTTTTCTAGTATTTAGTATTGAACTTTAAAATCTTTTGTTTGATTTTCTACCAAGCACTTGATATATTTTATTATTTTATAGGTGATATCATTTTTAATATTTATTCTCTATGTTTTTTTATTGTTGGCATGTAGAAGTACAATTGATTTTTGTATATTGTGTCTGAATGTGATATCTTTTTCCATCTTTTTACTTTTGGTTTTTCTGTGTCCTTACATTTAAATTGAATCTATTGTAAGAAATCTGTTGTTGGGTTATTTTTTAATATTCAATCTTACAATATTTATGTGTATCTGTATGGTATATTGTGGAGTTTTGAATCTTGCTTATTTTTGCTCAGGACAGTACATACAAATATGCACAAGTCTTTGATATGACTACATGTTAAGTAGGATGATAATGGTGCCTACTTCCGTAGGGGTTTTGTGAGAAATAAGTTTTTAATTTTTAAAAATGTACAATACTTAAAATATAGTTAATACTCAATAAACTAGTAATTATACCTTTTATTACAGAAATTTGTTTTTTCCTAAATCTTCACTATTTCAAATAATCAGCCACGAATACCCCTGTACTATTGTGATATATCATGCTGTTATCTCCATAGTATTCTTCAGCTCTGTTGTTAGATGTGCATATTTACATTTTTCATAGATAATGTCAAGTTTTCTCCTGACACCTATTAAATACATTTCTTTCATGAATCATCCTAGAGAACTTATTTGTAGTAATAACTTCACAAATTCCCTAGTACTTATATGCGGCTCTCTGATTAGTTTATGTTTAAGAAATCTGATCTGTCCTTCTTGACAATAGCTACCATTTATGGAGCACTTATACATATCCATTACCATAGAAAGGTTAAATCACTTGCCCAATATCACATGACTGGTAAATGTTGGTCAAGAATCAAGTATACTTTGGTCTGAATCTAAGGACTATGCCCTTGAACATTATGCTATGATTTTCCTATGTGCAAATCTGTCTTTTTTTATTCTTACAACAAACAAAGATTGAAAGTGAAGTGGTCGAAATTACATAAGAGATGGCTCCCTTGTTTATAATCTAAGATTTAATTGTAAACTTCTTCTTATCAGCAATAACTATGCCTCTGACTTTGTTTCTGTTTCCCAAAACACAGACATAAAAGGAAAAAAACTCAATAAATACTTACTGCCTGACTGACTGACTAATTCATCTGACTACATGGGTTCTGCAGACTGTGGCTGTAGACACCTCAGATGTTGTCCTTGAACAAATACCTTAACATTTCTTTTTTCTTAACAGAAATGAACAAGTCTGTGACTGTATTTGTAAGTGAGAGTGAAAAATAACATACATTACCTATAAGTAAATCAGATCATTAAATAGGAAAGCACGTCACAACATAATTCTACCAATAGCTGCTACTTCCTTACATAATTGAGGGTTTGCCTTCCACTAATCATGACCTAGGTTCTCTTGATAATCCTTCACATTTACCTTGGCTGATTGGATAAAAGAGAGCTGAGACATCACCCCGGGACTCTTACCACGGTTCTTCTTTATGTCCAGGTTATCATCTCTGCTGGACATATTGGTCTTCAGTAACCTGCTTAGTCAGAAGTAGCTTAATTTGTTGACGACAACAACAAAAATATTTCTCTCTTTCCCTGAATCAATAGGGGTTTCCCGTTTTTATGACATAAACCTGCTCACCCTCACCAAGTGGCATCTAATATTTTGAGCTATAGCATTTGTCTCTAAATAAGCTTTTTAAATCAGTTCAGGAGACATTATGCATCACATGTGGAGCTGAAAAAATAACATTCACCAGCTTTCCAGAGGCTTGGCTGTTGCATTATAAATTCCTGCAGTATAGGAGGGTGGTAAGAGTAGTATCAGGTCCCACCCTCTCTTTACCATCTAGAGAACCCTGCATGTTTCTTGCTTATTTATAATAGTATTTTTAATTATTGTGTCACTCAAGTATGGCAAGTATTGATTTGGTATCTAAAATACGTCATTATTCTGGAATAATTTTTCTATTTCATTAGCATCCACAAAGGTTGCTAATTTTAATCTTGAGGAATAAAATGAAAATTCAATAGCAGTGTTGATTGGCACAGGTATGTTACTCCTACTCTGTAGTTTTCCATAAAAAATCGGGAACCATATACTTTTTCATCCAACACAATTTTGATAGGTAGAAGTAAAATAATTTGCTCATCATTAAGAATTGATTCATCATAATTTAGAAGGAAATGAATGGTTACATTTACATTAAAGAGGCAAGTTTTATTATTAGAATAACAAGTCAATTCAGACTCCTTTGATTCAGAAATTAGGGACACAATTTGATAAAATGAAAGAACACTGAAACAGAAGCCAATATACCTGAGATTAAAATTCACCTCTTATCATAACTGGAGTTGACTTTAGGAAGTTACTCAACCTCTTTTGGTTTCTGCATTCTCACTTGTAAAATGAGGGGGTTCAATTATAAAAGTCCCTTCCAGCTAAGAGTCCATATCATTATTCAAAATAAAGAAGGAATTTCTATAAAAAAACATTAGAATTTAGATTTTTATCTTTTAAACATTTGATTGTTCTATAAGGCCAGAAATTAAGGAATTTTATAACTAATATCCCACTAACTATTGCCTTTACTGGAATTAGTGAGTAAACTATTTTACCAAAGCTAAAGCAGTTCTACTATGGTGCTTCTTCTTAAAATTTTACCTTAGGCTAATAAGGTGTATCTTCCAGTTAAACCTTAACAATGTACGTACAATCAAGAATAATTAAATATCCATTCAACTAATGTAAGTTTAGGTATTTCTTGAAAAAGTACATCTGTAAAGTCATTCTGACCTAAACTTTAGAGTCAGGCGTGAATCTGTGTATCTATCATCTGTTCATCTGTCTATTGCATGTCATACTTGTTTATTCAAGTTTTGTTGTACTGTTTTTCAGTGAAGATTATAGAGGCTTTTGACACTTGACTTACCCACCTCCAAGGATATAATAGACTCCATTGTTATTTTCTTTTTAGGACCATCCTTTCCACTGGGGTAGTAGAATAAGATCATTAGAGAACCTACAGTACAGCCTCAGCTTTTCTATACTGAAGGCTATTCACAAACTTTTCTGAAACTTAGGTCTCATGAGGCATAATATCTGTTTCCTGGGACACCTCACAGGTGTATCAGGAGAATAAACAAGACAAACGAATGCATTTTGTAAACTGTAAAGTGCAAAACAAATGCAAGGTAATTTAATACTCATTGTGAATTCTTCACTTAAGCTATTTATTCATTCACACACACTCAGCAAATATTTTTGAGTTCCTGGTATGTGGCAAGAACTGTTCCCAGCATTGACAATCCGCAGTCAAAAAGGCAGACAGTGAGGCAAGACTGACAAACTGTCATAGCAGAGAGGAGCCTATGTAAACATGAGGATTAAATGTAATGTGTTATCCCGGATTGATACAGGAATAGAAAAGGACATTAAGTAAAAACTAAGGAAATCTGAATAAATGGTAAACTTTAGTTAATAATAATGTACCAGTGTTGATTCATTAATTTTAACCAATGTATTATGCTAATGTAAGACGGGAATAAGTGAAACTATACATGAGGGATGGAGAAGGAATGGGGAGGATACAATAGGAAATCTCTGTACTATCTGCTTAATTTTTCTATAAATCTAAAACTGTTCTAAAAAAGAAAATCTTTTAAAAATCTTTTAAAAAGAGAAACATTAAAAAGATAAATAAGTGATTTCAAGTAGTTATGACTCTTACCACAAATGTGAAATAAGATGCTGTGACAATTGAGGGACAAATGTAAATGGTCCTCTCTCTGAGGAGCAAATTTCCATCAGAGACCTGGATGAAAAGACAGTGCCACCCAGATCACCTAGGGAAAGCATCCCCTTCCATGGGGACATCAAGTATAAAGACCCTAAAGTGGGACCAATTTCAAATGTGTGAGGAACAGAAATAATCTGTGAAACTGATGTATACCCAGCAAAGGGCAAAGGTAGGGTGAGATAAATTCAGAGAGTAGGACTTGCATTCTGCAGAAAACCACAGAATGTTCTAGAATTTTGGTGTAGTGTGGATTAAGGATATTGCTCACGTGAAATGGTGCATCTGCTCTCTGTCCTAACGAGATTTTGAGTAAACCTTGTGAGTCAACCGCACTGTACAGGTTAATAAAACTTCATGACACCTACAGGCTTCAAAGGAGAAATCATAACCAACATGTTTTCATCATTAGCCAAAAGCCAGTTTCCTTTGTGTGAGTACCATAGAATAAGCTTCAAATTTTCTGTCCATCAGGTTTCTCAGACAGCATATCTATTCATGAGAAGGTAAACTACCCTGTGTTTAAAGTCACAACATATGTCTACATTCCCCTGGAAGTTTTTTTTTTCAGTAATGAGTTTCACTAAGAGGTAGTTGGGGAACTCCCAAGACCTACTGGCTTCAAATTATCCTTGAATTATCCAGCCTGTCAACCATAATGGTGCCCTACTCCCTTCTTCCCTCCCATTCTGCCCAGCACAGACTTAAGCTAGTTTTTAAGAAAGACGATGTAACATCAGCCTTTTTGTCACTGCCTTTGCCTCAGACTCCCTGCCCTAGCCTAGGAGAAGCAGCATGCCCACGTTTTGCCTTGGCCAGTATGCAGGCACTCTTTACTTCTTTAAGTCAAATTCTGACAACTCAACATGTGGAAACAGGCATCAAAGAGAGAGGCAGTGTGAGACAATAGCAAGAGCAATGAATTGGGAATCAAGAGAACAGAGTTCAAGTTTAGTTGCTGCCTGCCACTTTCAGAGCCTCAGTTCCCTAATGTGTGCGATCAGGGAAGGAGTCTTTCCCGGCTGCTCTGACTAGGTTGTGGTGGGAATCAGCAGCTGCTATCTGTGGAAAGCGCTTTGTGAACCTAGGCCACTATGTAAAAATGGAAAGAGAGAGAAATGGAGTAGTTTCAAGCTGGCGAGTTTGTTTAATTGATCACCAGCTATGAGAAGAGCACAGCGGAGGGAAGAAGTGTGAAAAGTGTGGAGAAGTGTGAAAAGTGGGAGAAGCGTGTCATTAAGGAGCTAGGAATTATAACTGCAGAGCAGAGGACTATGCAATCAGGGGTCCGATGCTGCTCAACTCTACAGGGCGCCGTTTGCATTATAGTCTGCGCATGTTTTTGAAAAGTTAAATAATAAAAGATCCGTATTAAATAATAATAAGTTCATAACAATTAAGGGATAAGCAGTAAGTACTGTAAGCACTCAGTGGTGGGTGACATTGAATAAAGATAAATGGAAGGGATGGGACTTCAGCCATTTGGTGGAAGAGGAAACATTCTGATGAGAAAGAGAACAGAGACAAAAGACCTTTTCCCTTGTGGTTGCTCTTGAACTAAGGGATTCAATATCCATTAGAATACCAGTCCCATAACATGGCCACTCCGAGAGTGTGTGTGTGTGGGGGGGGTGTGAATGCACAGTTGGTGCCCTAGTCCCATGTTTAACTCTTCAATAAAAGACATTAAGAGCTTCTCTAGGCCCAGCTTTTCTTACTATTATAAGACATTGGAGTAGAATTAAATAATTTAGTTAAGAATTTAATTAAGTTTGTAAATCTCAAAATTAAATTTGTTTCTAGGAGCATTACTTGTATTTCAGTAAATAAATGAATGAAAAAGCCTGAAGCATTTCTGTAAAACTGGGTCAGTCAAGACAACTTTTTATTTTGGTCATTTTTTGTCCCTATTTTATTATATGGCCTTTGATTTTTTTAAAAAAATAGCCCCTTGTTTTGCAGTTGATATTTTACTTCAGTATCTGATTTGAAAATAGCAGAGTCCATATGCATTTTACAGAGAAATCTGCTTTTCATCATCACAGCTTCTCTGCATTGGTGGACTGGCTGGGAATTTTTTCTCCCAATCATTATTGTATTACCTATGAGAGGAGAGGGAGACAATGTGGATATTCTGAGTGTGAAGGTTTAGCAATGGAGTGACGTCATCACATCTCCTTTCTCTTCTTCACTGGAGCTTTCTGCAAAAGCTGAAGCAGTGACTTTATGCAACACCTGCATCTTTAACAACCAAAGCAGTATAATTACCTTTCTTGGATATTCTATAGAATTGTCAAACAGCAATTTTCTTTTAGAAGACAGGCTTTTTTAATAATGTCATTTACATACAGAGTTTAACATCTCTTAAGCTAAAAACCTAATTACAAGAATCTGAAATTTATTTCATGTTTATAATTTGATTTTTATAAAATTGCTAAATCAGGGCACCTTTAACATACATTATAAAGCAGAAAAAATACACATAGTGAGGCGAAATTAAATATTTTGGAGTTTCTTGAATATATGTTAATTTCTATTAATATTACTGTATTAACACTATTTGGTATTTTATAGCATTTCTCTTGAATTCAACCTGTTTGTAGAGAGAGATGGCTCACAGTGACATGATTTATCAAGATTATCCGATGTGATCATTTCCTTTTTGTTAATGAAAAGTACTAACATTTTAAAAAGGAGTGTAGACGAGAGATGGCATATTCAAGCAAGCTGAGACATTTCTTCCAGTGGATACATAAGATAGTAATGTCAATACTAAATAATAAGATTATAATTTAGGTGATGTACTGCCATTTGATAAAGTGGCTCATGCCCAAATTGTATAAACACATTTTTGTCATTCTGATTTTATAATTTCTGAAGTGCAAATGGGATTGTCAACCATTGGAAGCAGTGGTACTTCAATATTCTACTACAAGGTGAATGTTAAAGTGGAAAATTTAACATATCACCACATTATTTCATTCTGGTACAAGCTCTAAATTAATGTTATGAAATGTTATGAGCATATCTATAAAACTACCGCTTACAAAAATTAAAGAGTATCTTTTATAATCTTCAACTTGTCACTCTGGCAATTCCTCTGTTGCCCCACATAATTCTCAGAATGTCTAGTATGCTGCATTTTTCTTCTGTGCTCTGTTCAGAATTTCTGTTCTCTGTGCCAATTTGTGTCCAAGGATCCTGCAAATCTTTTGTATCTTTTTCTAAGCATGTTCTCTACGACAAAGCTATTCAGGCTGAAGTCTAATGTGCAGGCTTCCCAGGCTCTTCCTGAAAAAGCATACTCTACCATTCTAAAAACACACAAATTAAAAAAAAGAATTTTAATAGACTCTCAGATGGCATTGTTTTGAATTTCCATCAACTGTCTAGGTAACTAGTGTTTGTTCATACCATTTTATTCTATAGAAATATGACTGTCATATACAGTAATTTTATACTGTTTATATCTTGGTCATATACAATATAATTTTTGTCTCTAAAATCTTAAATATGCCGGTAGGAAGAATCATAAATTCTGAAATCCTGGAAATGTATTCTTTATGCTATGATACTCAGTTTAAATCTTGACATTTCCTGTTAAGAAAATAACATTTGAAAAAGGAAACGATACTCAAAATATTCCACCTATTCATGAGCAATTCTCAATAGCCATATTTTATTATGTAGAATATGTGGCAATCCCTGTTTTTCTTCTGTATTTCTAGGCCCCCTACAAAATATGCATGAACGATGGTAGATATATGTGTACAAAGGTGGTGCATATTTCACATGCAAACACCAAAAAGCAAGAGTAGCATTTTCATTTAACTTCTATATGGACATAACCCCACTAAAGTAAAAAAGCAATTTCTCTCTCTCTCTCTCTCTCTCTCTCTCTCTCTCTCTCTCTCTCTCTCTCTCTCTCCTTTCTCTAGCCATTGCTTTATATTTTATAGGGTTTCTCCCGTATTATCTTAACTGGATTAAAGAGTGAAAACAAGTTTTCTCCATTACAAAATTCTCATTTAATCCTTATCCACACTTAATTTATCAAATTAAATCAGACAAGATTGATGCCGGGGCTTTTCAAGCTGGACATTGTGTGTAAAATCGGTAGACAAGGGTTTGTAAAGGGTGCCCACCGTGACTTGTCATAGCATCTTGCCTCAGCTTCAGCTGCCCTCACGTCGATGCAGGCAGGGTCAGTATGCTTCTTGGTGTTACACTGTGGGCTCCGCGGGGAAACAGAGCAGCTACACAGCCTCCAGCAGAGTTACTTATTACACCCTCGGCCCCCTTCACCTGCCCCAGCCATTCAAAATAACATCACACCATAAAATATTCATGAACCAAGCAGTGCTGCAGCCAGGGCTCGCTACTGCAGGTGGCTGTTACATCAGTAATTGCCCAATACTTCCCTCCACAGCGTAAAATTGTTTTCATTATGTGTCATGAACACAGAGCCAAGCAAAACCCTCTTGAGTGGTTTCCCAAGGGCTGGAGGGAGGTGGTACTTAACTTAAACAGGAGCTTTTGGCTTAGATTAAAAAAAAAAAAAAAAAAAAAAAAAGAGAAGCCAGTGAAAGCTCATCATTAACTCTCCTTCTAAGTGCAACAAAAAGCAGAAGCTCGTGCAAAACTCCCATAAAGATTATCCTAAATGTCTCAGTTACGAGGAAGAGCTTTAGGGGCTTTAGCGGTCTTACGACACTTCAAGCTGCTGGGGCAGAGAAGAGAGTAACTTTCCACCTGACTGAAGTTCCCATGGAGTGCGGAGCTAGGGGATAAGCAGGTTCCAGCAATAAACTCCTGCATTGTGAGGCGATAATGCCCAGCCAGGTCCCCCCATTTTGATTCAAGGGTGTCTTTTTCTTTCCCCCCTGTGGAGGACTAATCACAGCTCCACTTTGTTTAATTGCAGCAAAGAGAGAAATGTGTTTAAGAAGTCATTCTGAACCCCTTTAAATGAATGCTGGGGTTCTTCAGGGACAACAAACAGGATGCACAATAAATAAGATTTAATTTTCAGATCAAAATAGGCAAAGTTAAAGATTTTTAGAGACTGATCTGGGAGAGATGCTGCCGAAAACAGAGTAGAAACTGGGGAGGGGGAAAGGTGGGGAGCAACAAGTGGGATTAAAGTGTTGGTTTTTATATAGCACAAGCTGTTTCTTCATGGTGGAAGGATCCCTACAGGAATAAAATCTCTGCAGAATTGGGAGCTAGCATTTTGATTGTGTTTGAGAAGGAAGGAAGGAAGGAATTAAGATCCTTCTTATAAACTATTTCAAACCTTGATAATTGACACAGATTTGCCTACCCTCATTTTCCAGCTCAGGCCTAGGGAATGTTGGGTGCTATGTGTGCCTTGAGATGGCCCCAGGGTCATGCACCCCGGGGGTGAGGGGGAGCATTTATCTATCACATGCTTTCTTTTTAAGTTTGATAAAACTAAGCCACAGGCCAAATGATTGGGAAACACCCTTTTTCATTAACATAAAATCTATTACTTTCTACTCCCTTCAGAACCTTTTCTTAAAGGAAAGCTAACTATTTCCCTCTTGTAAGATATGTATTAGCTGACCTTTATCACTTTCTTTAGTAATGCTTTACCATGATGACATCACAGCATCATCCAATTGTGTAGCTATCTTAAATGGTCTTATCAAACTTGAAAATGTATAATACAAATCCCTCATGTTAAAAACTATGACCTTTAAATTTCTGACTTGTCATTTTCTTTTCCTGAAAGTTTTCATTAGCTCTTCTAGAGAAAAGTAATTAATTCCTTTTTAAAAATTCTATGACACAATTTTGATAGTGTTTTCTTTCACCAACACAGTATCCATTGATAACAAATTGACCATAGACAACTGTCAGTGTCATAAATTGAAGAAGGCAGTGGGTATAAAACCTCTCATGAGCATCTGTTGCAGGAGGTTTTCCTCTGGGTTAAATGGAAGATGTGAGGTTATTTAGCATCCTGCAAAAACAATATAGAGCAAGTGTGTGTGTGTGTGTGTGTGTGTGTGTGTGTGTGTGTCCCCACCATATACATATGTATCATGAATGATGGATTTCCTTTGCATCTGGTAACTATAGACTTTTTTTTCCTGAATATAGCAAATGACTGTTTCAAAATGAAAAACCACTGTGTGTTTGAATGTCGTATTATGCCTAGTCCCTATTTGAATGAAAGGCAGCTTTAAAAAGTTAGGTACATCATTGCCAAAAAGGGGGCTAAATAGTATTGTCAGCATTTTGAGAAGGAATAGGTCCTTTTTCCAGTTCCTTCTCAAACTCCTTCTGGACAGCTGTTAGTGACTTACGGAACTTTTCATATGGATATGTATGTTAATGGCAGGCAATGAACTGGAGATGAAGAGGCCCAAACACAGGCCCAGCTCTTCAGTACACATCAAAAGCCTTTACAAAAGGAGCAGTAAAAGAGGCAGCGATGGCGGAGCCTTCACTTTTGTACCCTGAATTAGTTCTGC
This sequence comes from Eidolon dupreanum, assembly GCA_028627145.1. NCBI lineage: Eukaryota > Metazoa > Chordata > Mammalia > Chiroptera > Pteropodidae > Eidolon > Eidolon dupreanum. The sequence goes on along the minus strand of CM053514.1, from coordinate 12,709,129 downwards.
AAGCAATGAAACTGATCTTTTCTCCTTGCCAGAAAAGTCTGCTGATTTTTGTGAGTGCTCATTAGCACAAGAGGCATTTGTGAAGATAATTGACTGACGCTGATACTGCTGGCTGTCACAACAGCGCCAGCCGTGTATGTGCATTTTAATAGTTGTATTTTTTTTTCTTTCTTAGACTTCATGGTTTCTAAAAGATACCAGTCTTACAAAGGTTTATACTCTTAGCTGAAGCAGGTTTTAAAGCCTTTCCTTTGAAAACTGACAGCTAAGCTTACTTTAAAAATTGTATCTCTGTACACAGTACCTGGTGTGTACGTGTATGCATAATTTCAAAGATCTCATCTGTTAAATGCATGCAACTGAACAGAAATTTTGCAGGAGTAGATCCAAAGTATTTTGATATCAAATGAACATTTAGCTAATAGTGTATACCACAGGGTTCTCAAAATATATAGACTGTCACCCTGAAGAAATAATAAGTAAGGCAATATTCTATTTTTAGCATAAGCATCTATGATAATTTTATCAACTTTAAAACTTCAACTTGTTTCCTTTTTGGAGACATTTTCAAAATTGGAAATTTCAAAAGAAGATGTGGGGCGGGGGAGGGGAATTGTTCTTGGACACTCTCACATGTCAGTGCTCTGACACGAGGCTGTCTTCTGTCTGATGGTACCACCCAGAATGGACTCTGAAGCATCATCGTGTAGATGTCAGAGGACAGCCGTGTCTGTGTGCTCACAGTGTCAAGGAATCCAACACCGAACGTGGTGTGCGACTGTTCTTTCTTCACCTGAGTTCTTACTGACAGTTCACAACATCTCGTAGAAACTCGTGCTGCTTGGTTAACATGTGCCTTCTTTCTTTTCTAAAGGAACTTCTAAAACATTTACTTTGTTTAATTACACACTTATCTGTTTTTTCTCTAGAAGAACATATCTGAGAATTTGAGTCATTGTTTCAAAACACAGGCTTCTCCATGTGTCTTGTCCCAAATGAAAGATATATCATAGCAATATGCTAAATCTTCTGTAATCTATCCGTATATTAAGCTGTTTAAGGACTCTGTACTTTAAATATTCTAAGAATGCTATTTTTCTAAAGCACTTCAGAAGCCTGCCTAGTTATAATGAGTCACATAGAGAGTATAATCTTTGAGAGAGAAATAAGTTATTTTCTCAAGTTAAGGATGGCAGAATGAGTTGAGTGAGTGTGAAAGTCACTTCTGTACTATCACCACTTTAGAATGAAAATGAGCTGTCTTTTTTACCCTCCAAATAAGTGTTCCTGGCAGCTCAGCTCCTTGATAAGCTGGGTTGCTCTGAACGGGCTCCAGGGAGGGTAAAGAGGTTGGTCATTTCACTGAACACACTTTCAGGTCTGCTCCTTGAGATGATCTTTAAAACAGGCTCTTGATTTCTCAAAATATTGCTATCATGTCAACATTTTCTGAAAAGTTAGTCATTGAATCCTTGATGTTTTGCTTTAATGGGGCTATGCTCACAACACAGAGGAATCCAAGTTAAAACATTTCAAAAAAAACGAAAGTCTCTTGGCATCCTTTTTTACCACCTGGCTTTCCTTGCATGATGTTCTGAAAAGAGGGAAGCCAGACATCATCCAAAGGCAGAAGGTGGTGTGTGCTGTGATGAGTGTGTGGGTGGAGACTCTTTCATTTCTGGGCTAGTGGATGCAGAGGAGATTTGAATGAAACACTGACGTTTTCTTTACCAAACTATCATATAAAATTGTATTTTATATGAGAAAAAGGTACTCAGAGAATGGTATTCTGCATGTGATGCAGAGCAAAAGCACAGTGTCCAAAAATAGGTAACAAATAGGAAATAGGAGAAAATACCCACTATGTGATTATTATGCTTCCCTCTTCAGAGATACCTGAACTCACATAGGGAAATGTAGAGGGGTCTTAGTGATCATTAACTCTCTTTCAAATGTCAAATGTTGGAACAAGTCCCTTTCCTCATGGGATTACATTTAGAAGGGGACATGGGAGTAGAAACAGATATTAGTAAATGTGTGACAGGTAGTAAAAAATGGTATTGGGAAAAATAAAGCAAGATAAGTTAAAAGCTAGTGATGGGGCTGCTATTTTTGATGGTCCAAGAGGGTCTTTCTGTAGAAAGGACATTTGAGTAGAGACTGAAAGAAGTAAGGGAGTAAATCACATGACAGCATGCCAGGACGAGGGAACAGCAAGTCCAAATGTCCTCGGGAATATGCTTGGAGGACTTCAAGAGGAGTAAAGAAGACACAAGGTTTCCTAAGTAAAAGCTAAGTTTAGCCACGTCCAGCAGAATGTAGTACATGCCAGGCATCATCTTCTTACTTTTTTCAAACACACATAATGTGAGTATCGCCCAGTCATTGGCAGAAATCATTTTTTTACAAACATATTTTAGACCAATGAGACCCAGTGACTCTAATGAAATCATTCATGTTGGAGAAATGTGATGAAGCCTTGTAATTTTTCTGATACTGAATGATATAACTTTCACTACCAATTTTCTAATGAGTTTGTAGTTATCTACTTCTGTTAAGTGGTTTATTCATTTAATAGATAGAATATCTCTCTATATTTTTTAAGGGAGGAAGGAGAGACTTACCAATTAAAAGAAGTCAAATATTGATGAAATTACTAACCTGAATTTGCTGATAGATGAAAAAAGGGAGTCTTTAAGAATGGCAAAGTAAACGATGTATCTGAATATATTTTTAAACAGTGACTATATCCTGGGAAAAATATATGTTTGATGAATTCATATAATCCAAATCATAACATAAATACACAAAGAGACTTTACTATGAAATGTAGGATTTGTAGGAGAGTAGGGCATAAACATCAATGGAGAATGCATATCTTATATAAAATGTACAGCCTCTCCTAATTTAGTGAGGTTAGAGGACCTAGATATCCAAGATTTTCTGGTTTTTCAAGAGCAGTCAGAAATATGGATTAATTTTTATGTGAAATCATCTGATTTTTGACTCTTGGCAACTAATTTTAAAACACACATATAAAATATACCTATGGGCTGAATTCTGCCTACTGCTGTGTAGTTTGCAGCTTCTGATTTAAAGAAGTCTTAGACATGAAATTTTTTCATGTAAATAAAATACTACAATGGAAATAAATATACCCAAATTAAAAAAAATTTGTATATATTTTATAAATAAATATTTCTTACAAAAGAGTGCTTCTGCACTAGTAGTGTGGTGTTTTCATGTTCCACTGGGTGCTCTGTGCCTGTTTAAACATTTTCATGGTGCTTGTAGAGACCGTGAACTGAATAAGTTGATGAAAACTTCAAGTAGAATATGGTGGAGATGATGTTTAAACATAAATCATTAACATTTACTCCATCAGTTCACAAAATTTCAGTCCAAATGGTTAAACTGTAAAAAGCCATTGTGATCAGTCACTTAATTTTCGAGAACATAGTCCATAAATTATATAGTTCCCTACCGCTAGCAAACTAGAGATGAGTAAGTCACAGTTCCCGTCTTCAATACATTGACAAACCATTGGTAAACATCTGTGCATGCATACGGGTGTGTGTGTGTGTGTGTGTGTGTGTGTGAGAGAGAGAGAGAGAGAGAGAGAGAGAGAGAGAGAGAGTATGTGCTGTACCATGATCACCTGAGAGCTTGTTAGAAATGCAATATCCCAGGACTCACCCTAGACCCACTGAACCAGAATCTGCAGCTTAAGATCCCCAGATCTGTGTACCATATGAAGTTTGACAAGACTTGCTATAGCAAAAGTTATAACAAAGAGCTTAATACTGAAGGGAATGGTCACTGCCAGCTGTGGAGTCTCAGGACGATGTCAGAAAAGAAAGTTGACTTTGAGTTAAGAGATGGAAGATGGTAAAGGCCAGAGAAATGTCCTTATGTGGATTCACAGGGCACTGAGGACATTTGATTTACATTGTGCCCTCAAATCCAGTTCTGTCCACCTGTTTCAGCTGCCTGCCGAGAACCCTTCCACTGATCCTAGCCTTTCAACCTGTGGTATCAGCACATCAGCCCAGGACATAGTAGTTTAGTTTTTTGTTCCCAGAAAGGGACTTGGTCAATTGACTTAGTTGGTCTATTGATAACATTACTAAATGTTTTAAAATGCCACTTAGTGAGTGGTATGTATCAAACTTACAGATGTGTGAATATATTCAGGAGCTATGAAATTTTCAAGTAATGTTAAAACAGCTCTGATTTAAATCATGAACTTCAAAATATATTCACTACATACATATATAATATATCATTTATATAATATATATATGAATATCATACTAGAATATAAGTTCCATCATGGCAAGCACTTTTATCTGTTTTGCTCACCTGATTTTAGTGTTTATTAAATAGACATTGAATATTTTTTTAATATAACTATTTTTTCTCCATGAAATAACATTTATCCTTACTTTGTGTAGAGTACTCTGATCATTTCTATCCTGTTTTATTTCATTAAAAAATACTAGCTGTGGCCTACTAAAGGTCACAAGCTGCAGTTTGCAAATGCTGGTCTGGGCTCTAGCTGTGTGTTGTGGATGCCCTGGGAGAAGGAGGGGAGCTGCACTAGGGGAGCCCCAATTTCACCTATTGGAGTTCCGTGTAAGAGTCACCATAAAAAATTTCAGTATTAAAAAAGAAGAGTCCTGAAAACTACTACTCAAAACTAACTACCAAGTTGAATGAAAGACTAAATAAATACGTTTTCTTCTTTTTCATGTGAAGCTAGAGAAGGGCTGAGAAGGGAAGGGGCATGCCTGAGGCTTGGCAAACAGTGGCTGAGGCAAGCACAAGTGCTGGTCTGTTGGTTTCAAGTCCTCCATATTTCCACCACTGAGTCTGTGAAAACTGAGGCTGCGAAAGCCCTTGGAGAGCTATGAGATAAGCCCCATGGCCAGCGTACAGGAGAGACGTTATCACATCACGTTGCCTTTACATTCGGTTCATGTTGGAGTCTATGGTTTGCCATTTTTCATTTTTTTATTGATAACCTTCTTTGAGGGGAAAATGGGGTTGTGTTCATTAGAATTATTCCTCAAATTTTTACCCTGAATATGCCTTTAAACAATTCGCTTACTGAATTTGTAAATCCTCAGTTTAAGTATAAGTTAAAACTAGAAAATGAACTAATACCATTTTATCTTTAGTGGCATCAAAAAACACATTTAAATATGTTCAAATTCTCATCAGAGATAATGGCCAAGCTAGACATTTTGGATCTGAATTTTAAAAAAAGCAGAAAAGGCCCAGATTACTTAGCTCTAGTTGTTTTCTCATACACCAATCAGCATTCCTTTGTACCACTTGTTTAGGAAGTTAACATAATTTTTTGGAGGAAAAAAACAGTTTAGCGATTGACACCATCTCCTTGTTGGGTCTCTTCAGTGCTCTCTCTGCAGATCCCAGCCACAGAAATAATGTCTTTTAACAAGGAGAAACATGGAATAACATTTTCAGCAAGAAAGTAATTAATTCCAAGTTTTGATTCAAAATAATTGGATATCATATGGCTCGGGCATATCTGGCATGTTCTTCCTTGAGGTTCTAACCCTTCTTTCTGCCTAGAGCATGCTTTTCTCAGATCTTCATATGGCTTCTACCATTCAGGTCTTACTTACCTCAGATGTCACCTCCTTGAAGATGCCTTCCCTGAGCACACTCTGAGGTAGTGCTTTCTCACCATTAGCTGTCTCTGATCAGTGTCTCCTCTCGTCTGCTTGTTGAGGCATTGACTTGTCCCATTGCCCAACTAGACTGGAAGCTGCATAAAGGCAGGCCTCCCTTTTCTAGCTCCAGTGCCCGAAATGTGTCTGGCGTATAGCATGTACTCAATTGTATTTGGAATGAATGAATGAATTTACATAAGGTTTATTGTATCTTTCAGATATCTAATAATGTTCTACTGGTCAAATTTGTTTAATTAGCAACAGTTGTAAATAGTATTAGCTCCCATGCAGGTGGCCCCACCCTTATAAGTGGTTTTTCTTCTAAAAGACAATTTCTAGATCCGTTGCTTAAGACTCAAAAGGAACTTTCCCATGGAACCACTGTTTTCAAGGTGGTTCTGTGGGCAGCTGTCATAGTCTTGTACCCAGAATGTACAGAATTATCACTGACAATTAGTCTTGAGGTCCAAGTCCCAACTTGAGATCTGGTTCTGAGTTCGAGTTGTTTCTGGACCAAAGAGGCAGCTGTAAGGCTTGAACCGTGAGTACCCACAGCTTTTAATTTTATCAGGTTTTAAGGCTCTCTGAGCTTTGGAAGAAAGGAAAGGTGGAGAGAGTGGACTTGGGGATTGGTTGGAGGTTTGGGGGCTGAACAAGTAGCAGGAGAGAGAATTACCAACATCAGAGTTGGAGAAGAGCAGGGGGAAGTCTTCATGTAGAATTTGGGGTAAGCTAGAGTTTTGGGGCTCCCTCATTGGGGATGATAATGGGATAGGGTGCCTGAGGAGAGCCATGGTGCAGGATGGGCCTGCTGGCAGGAGAAGCTGGAGGGAAGGGCAGTACCAGTAGAGAGAGGGCCCCACAATTATGAACGATCATGTCTTAAGAATTTTCCAGGTATTTTGATGATGCTGCTACTTCATTTAATGCTCAAAACCATGGTTTAGGGCAATTATGCTTCTGTCCATTTTTCTGGCAAGGAAGCTGGAGATCAGAGAAGTTAAGTAATATGTCCAAGACTGTCAGTCAGTAGTAGAGCTGAATTTGAAACCAGGTGTCACAGGACTGCAAAGCCTGTTCTTTTAACTATGTCATGACTCTCACTCTCCCCCTTTAAAAGAGTGAGGTAGATAAAATTAGAGACAAAAACAAACAACAGTAAAACAAAGTTTTATTGATTTGGGAACCAATTAGATGTGCCATATTCTTTTAATTTCATGATTGCGTTCTGTTGGGTTGACCTTTTTTTCCAGCTGTATTAAGGTATAATTGACAAAAAGTTGTATATATTCAAAGTTTACCACATGATGATTTGATATATGTATGCATTATGAAACGATTACCACAATCAAACTAATTAACATATCTATCACCTAATAGTTACCATTTGTGTGTGTGGTGAGAACATCAAAGATCTTCTTTCAGCAAATTTCAAGTGTGCCATACAGTATTATTAACGATAGTCACCATGCTGTGCATTAGATCTCCAGAACTTAGTCATCTTATAACTAAAAGTTTGTACTCTTAGACCAACATCTCTCCCAGTCCCTCACCCTTCAGTGCCTGGCGGCCACCATTCTACTCTCATTCTGTAAGTTTGGCTTTTTTTTAGATTCCTTATATAAGTGAGAACGTACAGTATTTGTCTTTCTCTGTCTGGCTTATTTCACTTAGCATAATGTCCTCCAGGTTCATTCATGTAATTGCAAATGGCAGAATTCCCTTATTTTTATGGCTGAATACACATTTTCTTTATCAATCCATCCATTGACATGGTGTGTTCATATCTCAACTATCGTGAATAATGCTGCAATGAACATGGGGATGCAGGTATCTCTTAGCTATTGATTTCATTTCCTTTGGGTACATACCCAGAAATGGGATTAATGAATATATGGTAGTTTTATTTTTAATTTTTTGAGAAGCCTCCATACTGTTTTCCATAGTGGCTGAACCAATTTACATTCCCACCAACAGGATGTGTATTCTCTTTACACGCTCACCAACACTTGTTATCTCTTTGTCTTTTTTAATAAAAGCTTCTTGGGTAGACATTTTAAAAACAATTCTTCCATTTCTTTTTCATTTTCTAATTCTCGCACGTATTCATTTCTTGTACACACATCAGGTTTGAGAAAGTTGGGAAATGTCCAATGGCTAGGACAGGGAGGGAAATTGAATGGGTGATTGTCATTTCTCCTTTTCCACTGCTCCTATTGCTCCTGGAAGAAGCTGTTGTTTATTTAGGTTTTATTTAGATCTTGTCCTCAATGTAGATGATACTCCAGAGAAATTTTTGAGCAGAGTCGAAAGAATTCTTATGAGCCTCGTTTCAATTCAATAAATAACTCCACAATTCTTCACAAAGAACAACTGTGATACAGCAGGCCATGCAAAGATGAACAAACCATGGCTCCTTCCTTAAAGAACCTTACAATTTTGTAGAAGAGGCAGAAATGTTCACGCCTACACTACAGTGAGTGTGGGAAATGGCAGAATTCAGTGTAGGAAAATTGTACTTTGTAATTAAAAAATTTGTTGTAATATTAATGTCAAAATATTTAAAAATTAAATACCCTCTTTATCTAATCCAATTATCATCTTTAATGATAAAACCATTATCCAGTGTGATATCTGTCCTTCTAGAAAATTTTAAAATGCATTTACAAAGGTATTTTTATACACCTACACAGACTTTTTCTTTACCTTTCCTTCCTTCCTCAAAGATGAGATCATACGATATTTAATATTCTCACAAAGGTGTGTAGGACAGTTGACTGGCAGATAAGGTGTAGGGAGGGTAGAGGCTGGAAAATATGTTTAACTGATGAGTCTAAGCTTATTCTTTAGACTGTGGGAAAACATTAAGGTTTTTTCTATTGTAGCTGTTGTCATAATTAGATCAAATCTGCTTTTGTTTATGGCATAAAAATATCATGGGCATTAATCACTCTTCTGCTGTCTACAACCATCATATTGGTTTTAAAATGTGTTTTTGTTTGTTCGTTTCATTTTAAATTTCTGTTAGCCATTTAAAACAAAACTCAGGATTTGTCATTGTCATTATTATTATTATTATTACTACTACTTGGAAAGTATAGGACTTAATGTGCCCTTTTGTATCAGCAAAAGTTAAAACAACTTTATTTCTTTCGTTTTTGTCATATTACAAGTTCCTAAATAATATGGATTTCACCTACGGCCATTTATTTATAGAGGCAAAGAGAATTTCTGAAACAATGCCTTATTATTTTTACTATTTTTAGGATTACATGAGTGTATTTTTACATGAAGTGAAGTGAACTGGATTGGAGGAAATCCCCTAGATGTTGAAATTGCTTGCTTGTTCTTACAGCTCTTAGATAATCTCTAGTACCTAGAGATTAGCATCCTGACTATGCAGTTCTGTTGGCATTTGCTAGGCAGTAGGCATACTGAGACCCTTCTGTGATTTCTCTGCTACAAAGTCTTCCAAGCACTGATAGTCTTTCTCCAAGCACTTCAAAAAATAAGAGTCTGGGAACATAGTTCATATACAGATAGCTGAAGTAATTTGGAAAAATCCTGAGGATAATTTCTTTAGGTTATGCTTGACTGGAGTTATATTCTTTTACCTTGGAAAACTTCTAATGTAAAAGGGGTGGGGTAGGGCTGGCAAATCATCACTGTAGTAACCATGAGAGCTGGGAGAAGGGTAAAGTTTGGCTTCTTTGCAATGACTAAACTGAACACTAATAGACAGCATTATTATGTTTCTATTTAATGATATAGAAATTTATATAATTTATACATATGTATATAACACAGCGATTCTTGTATTAGATAGGATACTTCTTGAGTACAGGGTGTGTAGAATTTGTCTTTGTGTCTCCCAAACAACCTGGCACTGTGTCTTGCATGTTGGAGAAAACCCTCAAAATATTTGTTGAATAGATGATTGAATGGTTAAGCCAATGAATGGCATCAAAGCTACATTGTTATTCTCATCTATTCCATCAATCTGTATAGTCTCACACTCATTTCCTCTCTAGGATAATTTCCATCTTAGGAAATGGAGGAGGCTAAGAGGTGGCTAAAGAGATAGGTATGGTTTAAAGAGATGGGTTTTCCTGTACTGTTGTTGTTGCTATTGTCTTTTTGGTTTAGCAAGCATACTGCACCTTAATGAGATGAATGCCAGGGTATTTACCTCTAATGTTTTAGAAAACAATGTACCTGTTAACTGCACTCACCATTTATGTAAATATATGCATGCAAATTTAGAAAAGTATAACTTCATTAAATTAAATCTATTTTATCACAATCAAATGATTGAGGTAATAAAGGGGCAAAGAAAGATAATGCTCAGTTTTAATGGCTAAAACCTGCGAGTGGAGCATTGTCTTGCTGCTGCTGTTGTAAGGACCGGTAATTGCAGCGGTCTAGACATACGGACAGATGCAAAGTAGAGTTTTATTATATCAGACATTTGCCCTACGACGATACAGAAAAATCCCGAGGATAATTTCTAATTGTCCAGAAAATACATTTCGACATGAATTATTCTTAATTTGATTTGAAACAGGCCAACTATTGTATTTTACGGAACTTTATCAAATGATAACATGGAGTGTTAAATTTAAGAATATTTTCTCCTTAGTGCCGGTGTTTTTGAAAAAGCAAATAAATTCCTCAAAGATTGAAATTATGTAAACTTTTCAAACACGTGGGATATTTGCTTGACCATGTAATTAGAATTGCGGCCATCATTGTCACCTGCCCTGCTTTCTAAGTTTGCAAGTTAATACTTCAGGTGGTCTCTTTTGTTATGTCTTCTTTAAAACTAAAGAGAGAACCATGTTCCTTTATTGAACTTCAACGTTCACCAAAAACAAAATTTGTTCTTAAAAAATATAGTGCCTCCCTTTAGATTTGTAACTTACTCTAAAAGTGGTCAATAAAGTTAAATTCTTACCCATTTGAATTCTAAAAGATTTTTTTAAACTTGCCTAAGCATTAAACGTGAATGGTTTTACTGAAGGAAATGTGACTCGTATAACCAGTTCTTTCTCTAATTTTTTAAGGTTCATTAGAAGTGAGTAATTCTGTGTGTCTGTAACTTTATGCCAGTATTTTTAAGAAATTCATTTTTTTTCCTGCCAGCAGTGAATTTTAAGTCTTAAACATGCCCAAACATCTCAGAGGATTTAAAGAAAATTATAATAGTAACTAGTTTCTTCCCCCTCCCTTAAAAAAATAGAGCACACTACTGAAATTATTTAAATTGACTGAACCTTTTAAGCAAGTAAACACATTTTAACTAGGTTTTTTCCCCAGTCCCTCCATTCATGCCAACTATAGAAATTAGCCTTCACTCTTCCTTCACTTACACATGGATACACACACTTGCATGGACACAAGAAAAATTTCTTTTCTCCTGTCAGCATTCCTCCTTAACAATGGTTAGATTAGTGGCATGAAGGCGGCCGCGGAGAAAGGACATTCAGGCCAGAAGGCTCCCCACAGGCACAGCTGGTAGGGGTTAATGGCGGCTGAACCTCCCAGCCGGGGCCTTTTCTCTATTGTGTGTTCAGCTCCTGGGAAGGAGGGAGACTTGTGACGGCCTCTGGGGTTCAGGGGATCAGAAGTATAGCAACTGGGTCACAGAAGCAGTGTTCAAGGGGAAGGAGAGTTTAGGACTGCAGGAAAAATGAACTCTGGAGTACAAATGGCCGTGCCTCTATCTGCACACAACCGCTGCAGTAAATGCAAAGCATCGTTTAGTACCACGGCTTATAGCCTTTTAATTCATATCGTATCCTTACAGGAACAATTAGGCAGGGATGTTGAATTATTCATATTGGAAAGTGGTGGGAATTTGAGTCAAAATCGTACACGTATGGCTAATGTACGTTATTAAAGTTTGCGTGTTAATGTCTGGGAGTTCTGTTTTCCACATGGCGTAAAGGCTCAAGAGCTCACACAATGGTCAGCAGCAAAAGCTGGGAGCCTCCTGATAAACAGCAGTTTGAAATCTGAAGAGAGAGTGACGAATACACGTGCGTTTCCAGATGGAGTAGGTGGGCTTGGATGTGTCCATGGCATGGGGAGTGGGGCGGAAGTAGACCCAGGTTTCTAATGTCTCTTTTGAATTAAGAGCAAGACAATGGCAACATCAAAACAATCGTAGACGTCTGATCTCTTTAATAGATTTATATATTTAACTTAATAAATGAGATTTCACAGGCTAAACACATACCTTTTACAGAGAGGCTGGATTTCTTGAAGAAAGATTGCTTACGACTTTGAGGAACACTTATCTGTCAGTGCCATGGGGGTGGGTTTTGTCACAAAGCATGATCCTATGACTCAGGGCCTGACGACCTAAGGGTGTACAATAAATATTTGTTAAATAAGTGAGGACCCCACAGCCACAGAAATTGGCTCTGCTGTACATTTTTAGCTTAAGAGGTCTACTTGTTTGTAAATCAGAATCAGGCCCAAGGAGGATGCTTTTTATATTGGTGAAGTGAATTTGTTTCTTTTCCAAAGAGCTGAACATCTCTACCAAAGGACGTTAAAACAGTTCACTTCCAAATTAATGTTGGCCTAATTTCTTTTCAATAAACCTGGCCTTAAGAACTGTTTAATTGGAGACCCGGTTTTTGGCTACATCTAGGCACTGAATGCTGGAGCCATCCTTATTCTAATGCTTTTGGCTTGGTTTGTCTAATTTGAAATTTTAATTTCACTTGACTAAAATTTGCCCTCTACTTGAGTTTGTTTTGACTTATCGTACTCCAAGAAAAGGAATCAGGGCGCTAGAGAGCTGATTGGGGCTCTCAGATTTTACCTGCAGCACTAACATTTAATATACTTCCTTCTTCAAGTCACAATAGTTTTGGGGGAAACAATACAGCCCAATGAGCTCATTCAAGTTGGTCTCTTTGGGTTGTAACAGAGGAGGGAAAGCAAATGAGTCAGAACCCCTCGTGTTACAACGACACTTTGAAGCAAATTGAAGAGGTTCTGCTTTGCTGACCCTTGATGTGTCTTCTCAGAAGGGTTTGGCATTCAGAGTGCACAAACCTCCCAGGGACTCCTAGTCACGAACGATCTGTGGAGGTGACTACCTTATTACAAGAGTCATCACGGATGTCTGGAACCTGCTAGAGGATTTGTACTCACGCGCTAATTTGGGGTAGCTGGCGTTTAGTCGACTGCCTGGATTAACGTAACCATTCGAACATGCCAAAATATGCTTCTGTGGGGAGACAACATTACAGGTGAGTGTTATTTACAAAATTCACAGGTGTAAAAACATCAGGCATTATTTGATTCATAAATATTTTTTATTCCCATCGTTTCATTTTAAGTGTTGAGGATTATCCTAGCATCTGACTTTCTAAATATACCAAAGTGAAAATGCAGAAGCTTTTCTAGTGTACACAGTGGGTCAGCAGTAAGGCCAAAAGGTATCCCTGAATGCCTCTGGGCTCCACTGGAAAAAGCTCCTCCCTCTCCAGAAAGTACTCAGTTCTCTTTTCTTCTCATATTTTTTTTTTTATTTGGGGATGAGGGGTGTGGCAAACGAAAACTGTCAGAGGATGGCACACTGCTGTTATCACTCTGAGCACCTCGAAAGACTCCGAAGACTCAAAGTCCATTATTTTTCTTTAAAACTCTAAGCTGTTTGACTAGAAACTTGAAAGTTCTCCCGTGAGTGCATGTGTGTGTGTGTGTGTGTGTGTGTGTGTGTGTGTGTGTGTGTACCTTTACATTTACATTTCTTTTCAAATTTGAAAGAGGGTAAGCAGGTCAACTGGACAGAGACTTTTCTGTCCTGCCAGGTTTCAACTCACATTGCATTTTTATGACTGTATTATTATACATCCCAGAAAATAAGGCTAACAAAACTTTCTCATAGCAGAGCTTGTGGGTGTTGGAATAAGAAGATACATTTACATTTCCTATTTTTTTTTTTAATAAAAGAGAAGGTGAGACTAGGGGAGTTTGTTGACCCTATTGCCCTGGTATGTGTATTAAGTACACAAAGATACAAAGAAGTGTTAAATTGAGAACTCAGAAAGAATTGATTCAAGTGACAGCCTCTCACATTACGGAGGTTTTAAATTTAATAAACTCCTGATCTCCCTGGGGTGAAGCAATTGATTCACATAGTTTGTTGTCACATGTTTTTAAATGTAGGTAATTCCATTTTCAAAAACAAATTTAACAGAAGATGTTGTTTACAAAATCATAGTGCTGTTTTTAAACCACTCTTTCCAAGATCGTGTGATACTACACAGGACGTGCTAGAGAAAGGGTTAAGTTTTCCTGACTTTCAGATACAATGAAATTATGACAGGAAGAAAATTGTGCCATTTTAGCATGAAAATGCTTGTACAAATACTGTCGTTCCTTCCTTCTTACTTTCTTTATAATGCCTCAGCGATAGCTAAGATGACAGACATTTGACAGGTATCTGTAAGCATACGGCCCAGGCAGCTCATTAAAGTTTTTCTTTCTATGCATCAGCTTTCACAAAGGCAAAAACCCATTAGCATTGACTATTTTGCAGATTAGAAGAATTAAGGGCTTCAAACGTTGGCTTATACCAAGCAATGTCATTTGTGAAGTGATGTTTGCTTTATTATTTCCCTTTCTCTCCCTCTGAAACCAGACTGACATGACTTTAGCTCAACGTAGGGCATAATGTGCAAACCAAAGGACTGGCTCATCGATGAAAAGAAACACATTCCCTTTTATACATGACTGGAATGGCAAAAAGGGGAGACTTTACATGTACTATTTAGGCTCATTAGAGGACTGATTATGATAGTTCTCTGGTGTAATCTTTAATCGACTTTGACACTAGATTTGCCCCGTTACAAATCCTGTCATGCAAATTAAGTCATTTGTGTTGTTTGATATGGAAAGATCTGCTATGAAATGAAAGATTAGCTCACAGATGAGGCACAGGAGACCGCTGCCCTCGTGCACTGTGCAACTGATTACAGGGATGAGAGCGTCCATTTCTACACTGCTGTTAACATTTAGGAAAGGAGATTAAATTAACATGGCTTTAGGTCTTCCTACATGAGGATATTCAAAATAAATGTTCAGGTTTTCGTAGCCATTATTTGTGTACTATACCAAACAGGTGCTCTGAAGGCAGTGCCTAGATTGTGGCACAATCCACTTATTTTAGCGTGTTTTCCATAGGATGGGATTGCATATGTGTGCGCTTGTGGACGAAACACCTCTTCTGTACAGGTGATTGGTGTTGACTGATTAATGGGCAGCTGGACAAACCAGGTGGGAGTACGCGTTGCCCCCAGCAAACCATAATTTAGTTTGAGCCTTCTACTTCCATTCCACCTTCTATTTTAAATGTGGGATGACCATACTCTCAGGTTTTTGGCCTAATTAATCGATTATAAAATGAAAAAGGTAGTAACTGGTAAGACTTGAGAGATTTTTTTCAAAAAGATTCATGTGAAAAACTAAATCTTGTAAATAAAACAATAGTGTGAATATTAATGCTATATAATGACTTTAGAAATTCAAATCTTGGAATTTCTATAATCCATGTTAGCTTTGCTTGGGTATCTCTGGTCCTGAAAATACACAGTAAATATTAGCAGGAGATGGGGAGGAGAAATTAGATGTAATTAAAACTGCTTCATCCTACAAGTATATCACAGAATATACTAGGTTGGGGCTTTTATCTCTTTAATGATCTTTTCCAATTTATAACCAGAAGTTCACTACATTTAGACCAAATCAGACAGGCTGATAAACAAAGACATCTACCTAGCAAGGTATGTTTTATGGTGAGTTGAAAGTAACCATTACGAGTGGCTGACAAGAAGAAAATCATAAGCAGTATAATTCAACGGCACAGAGAAACTTTAGAAATAGTTTGGTTTGCTGTACATCATGGCCACTTAGCATTGCTGTATTCACAGACCAGAGATAAAAGGTGAATTAATTCCTTTTTCCTATGATACGTCAGCCAAAGTGGATAAAGAAGCTTGTTCTTCCTGAGACCACTTTAGGGCATTTAAAGGAAGTGTCATTTTCTATATATGCTAATAGTTTTGTGATGATTATTTATGAGGAATTACTTTAGGTGAAACCAGATCTTTAGGGGTAAGAAAGTAGCTATATAAATGAAAAAATAAAATAAAAACTAAATTTTAAAACATGAGCCATATTTAGTATGTGGCCTCGTTTTGTTTGTTTGTTTGTTTGTTTGTTTTTAAGTCATACATTTAGAATATGAATAAGAGTTACAAAGTTACTAGGAATAATTTTACTTCATTGAAAATTTTTAAAAAATCATGTGGCACAATTGAGAGTCCTAAACCAAATATATTCCAGTTGTTCTTACCTTTAATTATTTCTTATTTCTTAATCTATGGCTTACATCCTATTTCTTTTTCACAGATAGTTTATTTTTCAAAAAAAAGTGACAAAATATGATTATAGACTTGCTATTAAATGAAAGGTCAAATGCAATACAGCAGTCAGCTGGCTGGAAAGTATGTAGGAACTCTGCATGTCAGGCACCAGATAAACATTGCATGTAATTTGGGGGCTGTCATGGAAGGTACCTTTGATTGAATACTAACGTAAATAGTCATTTAAAATCCCTTTTAAATGATCATAACAGAAGTAAGAGTGGCCTCCAGCAGCTTCATCCATGAATCTTCTTTTGGAACAGTTTTAATAGGCGTGCTTTGTCTTTTGAATGAGCCACACACCTCTGTATGATCAAATTTGATCAAATTTGATCAAATTTGGATATTTGGTTTCCCTTGTAGCTTGGTAGAGTATTAGCCATTTAGATATCATTGAAAGGAATTTTAATGAATAAATAACATGTAGGTTTTCCTTGGCAATCCCCATAGGAAAATTAATCCATAATGTAATTTAAAGATTTTAGAAAGTTCACAATTTCTCACCAAGCTATAGGAAAAAGTCCATGAAGATTTCATTTTCCTTGATATTCATGAAAGATCTAAGTGTATTTTTAGTAATGTGGATTTGTTTAAAATCATAAAAGTATGGAAGAGAAGAGATCCTAAAAAAATGGACAAAAGAAGAAAAAATAAAATATGAATTTTGCATAATAAAAAGTTGAAAAATCTGTAAGCTAAGAATTAGTTAAATATTGTTGTTTTTATTGTTTTTACACAGGCATTTCCATGACCAAGAGTTTCTGCAGTTTATGCACGGTGTTTCATTCATAACATATAATCCTTGCTATTCATGTAGTATTTTTAACATATACATTTAATGTCTGGTGTCTGACATTTTAATTTAATTTTGTAGTACAGTAAGCTAAATTGTTGCTATTCCTCAGCTATCTCCTTGGCTTAGGGACCTAGATAAGCACATATATTGTTTCAGGCCGCTGATGAGCCAGTATCAAAGGGCATGCTGGTACTTTCAGACAGGACAAAAGTTCTCAAACTTATTCCTGCATTAAAATCACCTGAAGGGCTTGTTAAACCACAGGTTCCTGGGCCCACCTGCAGACTTATTCAGTTGTAGTGAGTGACATTTTGCATGTCTAACGAACTGGTTGATGCTGATGTACTGGACCAGGGACTGCACTTTGAAAACCATTGAGATAGGGTATCACAGATTCCTGAGGGTATGAGATTTTCACAGTGAACATCTCTGAGCACTAGGGAGAGGAGGGAAACGTATTGCCAACATATTTTCTTTAATGTAGGCAATACCCAACTTTAGTTCTCAGAATATATTTTTCAGGTTTTTTAAAATTGAAATTCAGACATATTTTTCCATTGAAGAAGAATATAATATCTAGGACACAAGTCCTTAAGAAATATTTTAAAACTGTGTTTCTTCCTCAGGCTAGCCCAAGGAAAATATTTAGCACATAATGGTTTTCATACATAGGATTGTGTGGTGCTGATGGTGGTGCAAATTTTAATTTAAACACCTAATTGACATCATTTTGTGACAAAAATATTTTGAGTTCTGATGGGCACCAGAACAACATCTGAAGATGAGAATGCGATCTCTGCGGATCAGGTGGACAAAGGGAATAAGGTTAAGGGGTATGAGGGAGCGGATGGTAGAGAAAAGCAGAAATTCTAGATACAGGGATTTCAATTTCCAAATACAGTCATTTTAGCAACCTTTAAAAAGCACTGGTTATGCGCCAGATCCTGGGTTAGAAGGTTAGTGAGTTGAGCTCCCAGCCTTCAGGGCACTATGATCTTATTTGCTCTCTGTACCTGCTCAGATTAAGGAATAA
This sequence comes from Eidolon dupreanum, assembly GCA_028627145.1. Taxonomy (NCBI): domain Eukaryota; kingdom Metazoa; phylum Chordata; class Mammalia; order Chiroptera; family Pteropodidae; genus Eidolon; species Eidolon dupreanum. The sequence goes on along the minus strand of CM053514.1, from coordinate 12,691,156 downwards.
CTGGGTGAGGACTAGGGCCAGTGGTCCTAGGCTTGGGCCTGCCATTTAGTACTTGAGTAGCCTGGAGTCTGTCAGTAAACTTCTGTGAGCCTTGTGTACTCCTCTGGAATGACTTTCACATTGTTTTTTCCATGTTTTAGTCATCCTCTGTCATGTCATGATTCTACTTAATTTTCACAGCCACCCAAGAATGTAAGTATTGATCCCATTTCACAGTTGTAATTGTTTTTCTAAAACAGTGACAATGGTCTGTCCTGTACTTCACTGAAGACTTCTGAGGGTCAAAGAGATGATTTATGGGTAAGAGCTTTGCAAACTGTAAAGTGATATGTGAATATGAGGGGTCGTTGTTCACTAAATGTACTTGTAAGAAGGTCTTTATGCCAGCTACCCTCAGATGTTCCTAATTAGAGGGAAAGAAAGAAAAATAAAAGCATTTGCCTCCATGAGGCTAGAGCTCCAAGACCTCCGCATCTTCCCTTGGTTGTTGTGTGTAGATGCTTTTTGGAGGTCTGAATTGTCTGCTTGTGCCCGGGCTTCTGGTTCATAGTCGTGCCCTCGGTGCACAATGCAAGCAAGTTCTTCATGTCAGTATCATCACACAGTTTTGTATAGACAGCACAGCTGGACGGTGGTAGCAGTGTTGATGGATACTCAACTTCCAGCGAGAGCAAATGAGGCGTCATTGTGAGAGGAAAAAACTCAGGAGCTAGTATACTTTGATTGAAAGCTTGTTTTAGTGACATGCATTTGTATATGATTCTCATTGTTAAGGTCGGGTAAAAATAGTATCTCCAAGTTTCGTGAAGGTTAAATGGGTTATTGAATGTGAAGAGCTTACTAATAATGTAGATGCCTGGCACAGAGTAAGTACTTCAGAAATGTTGACTGACATTATTATGATGATATATACACTAGAAATATGTAAGAATACACTCTTTTAGCTTAAAATATTCTTAAATTTTTAAGCATAAATTCAGGAAGTATCCAAAATCCATTTCAGAAGTGGACCTACATACCAATCTGATAGGATTGGTGACCTCATAAGATGAGGAATAGAAAGATCTCTCTCTCTCTCTCTCTCTCTCTCTCCCCCCCCCCCCACACACACACACACACCAAGGAAAAGAAAGGCCGTGTGAGGACACAGGAAGAAGGCAGCCATCTGCAAGCCAGAAAGAAAGCTTCACCAGAACCCAAGCATGCTGGTACCCTGATCTTGGACTTCCAGTCTCCAGAAGTATGAGAAAATAAATTTCTGTTGCTTAAAAAAAAGAAAGTAGACCTCCGACCATTTTATACTTGCCATCTTGTCCCTGTCACTACTTCCAGCTTAAGCCTAAGTTGCTTTTGTCCATTCCTTTTCATGCCTTTATCTCTAATAATTCTGATATCCGCATTAATGCCTCTTCAAATGTCCATGATTCCTTGATCCTTGCTTTCTTGAGATTTGACAATGACAGCCATCCCCTGCAGTACACCTTTTTCTCTGCTGTCATTCAAAGCTGCTCCATCTCCTAAATTCAAAATTTCAAATGTTAAAATGTTACTATCCCACCTCTTGTACCACACTCCTGTCTTTACTCATTGCTTTCGTTGTGACCTACTCCCTCCTATGCCCATGTTACTCTCCCTAATTTCTTTGTGTGTTGTGCTGCTTATTTTTCTGTATTTACAATGTGGTAGGCACTGTGCTCAGCACTAAGAGTAGAAAGACAAACTACAAGAGACTGCCTTCAAGGTGCTCTTGACCTAATGAAGATGGCAGTCTACTAACCCAATTAGAATGAAATGACGTGGGAATGGGCATGGTGGAGGCATATACTGGCTGCTATAGAAACTTAGATAAATAGACAGTTTACCACAGAATGTGATGCTTGGGTCAAAAGGCAAGTACGATTGGCCATTAGTAGTGCAAAGAAAGGTGGTAAGAGTAAAGGAGCAGTATAAGAGTTGACATGGAGACCTAGGAGTGTTTGGAAGGCTTGAAGAAACTCCAAGTAGTTAGATGCAGCTTCAGCATAAGGTGCAGGTGGGAGATGCTTGGAGAAAGGAATATGGGCCTGGAAAAGTAATCAGGACTCAAATTATGAAGGTGCTTGTGTTCTCTGTCAAGAAGACATATAATCTGATTGGTTAGATGATACCACAGTTAGGAAGAACACTCCGGCATCAAGATTGGTGGCAGGAACACCACTTAGGGGTCATTTGTACTCATCCAAGAGGAGATGATGAGGGTCTGAACCAAGGTAGAGACTGATTCCGACTCT
>CM053514.1:12484684-12688386 GCA_028627145.1 Eidolon dupreanum | reverse complement strand
CCAAGGAGGAAGAGGCTACTTTTTCATTTTCTTCTACATTAATGGAAAGTTGTTCTTCTTCCTGTATGGTTGAAACAGTAGAAATGATTGTCTTTTCTCCTTGCCAGAAGCCCCACCCAAATCCTTCCATCACCTAATTAAACAAAACCATGCATCACTGAGTAATGTAGAGTGAGGCAAAAATAAACACAGAACTTAAAGATAGCAAACTGCCTTCACCGAATCCATTTATAAACACTTTTCAGCTACATGCAACATATTGAGTTGGGGTGCCCCTGACTCAATTGATATTGTTTAAACAACTTAAGCTAATTTTAATATTAGCTAGAGAATGAAGCTATTGAGACAAATTAGAGACAAAAATGAACTTAATGGATAAATTTTAAATTAATCATAGTTTGAGATTATCTTTGCCATGGCATCATTTTAAAACATTACAATGTTTATTGAGTTCTTTGCATGTGGTAGGCGCTGAGCTAGGACCTGGGGAGAGAGATGAAGACAATTCAGGAAATTAATTCAAGTGATGAGGGAGAGAAGGAATACACAGTTAATAACCAACTAAATTACAATGAAAAAAAATCTGTTAAATGTTTAAAAATGATAAAGCAATGAATTGTGGAAATATGTAGAAATATGAAGGCAGAAACAAACTTGAAGAAATCTTCGAATAAGAGGTAGATTACAGGAGATATGCACATTGAGAGTTTTAAGGGAAAGAACTTCGTTAGGGAAACATTTTGCATCCATCAGAAACTAACTTCCATTAAAGGAGAACTTTTATTAATATTTCCTATTTCATGTATCACCCATTAAAATCTGCATACAAGTTTATTCCCCACATAGTAATTAATATTAAGAATGTAATACTTCCTTTAAAAAAAGCTATTTGAGTTCCTACTTTTAACTAAGAAGTTCCATCAATTCATCAGCAGAATATAATTTTAGAGAACTTTCTAAGTGCATTATATTTTTTTAATTTACAATTCAATCTTAATTACCCATAAAATTTATTGACATGTTTGTAATATTCTCTCTTTTAATATAACCATTTGTTTTGGAAAAAAAAAAAAAAACTTTGAAAAAAGCAAGCTATTGACTGGAGGTAATATTTGTGAGCCACAGAGTTGATAAAGGACTTTTACTAGAATATGCAAAGAAGTCTCAAAACTCAACAGTAAAAAAAAAAAAGGCAGTCTAATTAGAAAATGAGCCAAAGACATGAATGAATATTTCACAAAAGAGAATATTCAGATGACAAATAAGCACATGAAAATACATTCAACATCTAGCCATTAGTGAAACAAATTAAGACCTGATGTGATATCACTATATATCTATTAAAATAGCTAAAATAAAAAATAGTGACAAGATCAAATGTTGGTGAAGATGTGAAGAAACTCAATCACATTTATTATTGGTGGGAATGTAAACTGCTACAGCCACTTTGGAAAACAATTTGACAGTTTCTTAAAAATCTAAACACATACTATGCAACCAAACAATCATACTCTTGAGAATGTTTCCCGGAAAATAGAAACTTATGTCCACATAGAAATTTTTAGATAATTGTTTGTAGCAGCTTTATTTTAAATTGCCAGAACTTGGAAATAATCCAAATGGTTAAACACTCTATGATACATTCGTATGCTGGAACACTACTCATCAATAAAAAGAAACAAACTATTGGTACTTGAAACTATTTGGATGGATCTCAAGGGAATTATACTGAGTGGGAAAAAACAATCTCAAAAGATTTCATACTGTACTATTTCACTTATATACATATTCAAAATTACAAGATGAAAGAAATATAGAACAGATTTGTGGTTGCCAGAGGTTAGGGATGGGATAGGGAGCTAGCTTAAGGTGAAAGGTGGGAGATGGTTGGGTGTCACTATAAAGGAGTGGTAAAGATCTCGGTGGTGAAAGAAGAGTTCTGCACATACATTGGTCGTGGTGGTTACATGCATCTACACAGATGCTGACATTGCATAGAACTGCACACACATGCGTTCGCACTCAGATGAGTGCATGTAAACCTGGTGAAATTTGAATAAGATCTATTGTTTGTTCCAATGTCAATTTTTGTGTTTTGATACAGTACCATAGTTATGTAAGATGCTTTATAAGATGTTACCTTCGGAGAAACTGGGTGAAGGATACGTGGGAACTCTCTGCAGTAGGGTTTGAATCCTTTTAAATATTGGTTGGGTAATTGTAAAGTACTCTTTTTTTAAAAAATATATAGATTTATTTATTTTTTTAATTAATTTATTTTTATAGTGACATTGGTTAACGAATGTAAAGGACTCTTGATTGGAACTATGAGATGTTCAGTTAGGAACACAATTGTCTAGATTATGACCTCGCAGACAGTAGGAATAGTCTGTGACCTGGAATACCTGTTATCGGAAGACCGGGCAGTGACTCAGAGGCTTGTCCTCAGTGATTAGAGAAGTACACAGTTCTCACCTTTATATTTCATCACATACTCTTCTTTCTTCTTTCTTGGGAGTTCCCTGTTCCTTCTCCTTTTGCTTCACAAGCGCAATATTTATTTAATTTGGGCTTTTAGCTGCCTGCCAACTAAAACTTCATAAGGTCTCAACCCAAGATGATATCTGATAATGTTGAATACATGACTCCATCCGCAGGTATCTGCATTTTAGAGAGATGCTGCTGTGGTCTGCTACTAGGATGGAGGAGGAAGAGGGAATGTTTCCCCTGATTGCCACCGCCTCCTTTCCCATTTTTGCTCCGCTACTGATATTTTAAAGGTCAGGGATGTTTTGAGCTGCAGCAACCTCTAGGAAGTGACCTCTAACACCCTTACGTTTATCCCCTTGATAAAGATGGATAAATTTATAAAGGAATGTTCTCTCAGAAATGTTGAGAATGACTGAATGCACAGCGTGGATTATATTCATTTTTTATATTGTTAACAAAACTGCAATTTTATTCAACAAGCTATGAAAGCTATTCAGTGGAATTTCCTGTATCAATGCTAAGAATTTAATAGAAACCCTTTAACAGTATGAGTGAGGGAATGGCCTTGGTTCTAGTTCTGTCCAGAATATTTTTATCCATTTTCCAAATTATGCTGACCCTCCTCTTTGTGTCTAATGCTGTTCTTGTTGTATTACACAGTCTGTGCTGGGATGCTATCTTCTGGTCTCTGAATCCTTATCCTCAACCTGAAACATAACACAACTATGTGTCAGGTACTTCTCCTGTGTGATCTCTAACCCTTACACAACCCGAATGAGGTTGTTTTATAGATTTATACTTTTATACGTTTTATGCTGAGGTATCAAACATTTAAGTAATTTACTCAAAGTAATGGGATAATTACTTGAGCTAGAATTCAAACCCATTTCTGTGTTATGTAATATTTAATATGTATAATATGCAATATTTAATATATAATATTTGATATGTATAATATGTATATATTAAATATTATAGCATTAAATATTTAATATGTAACATTTAATAGGTATAATATGTATGTATTAAAGATGTGTTTAACATATACAAAAGAATAAATGTAATACATACGCGTAATAAATCAATTCAACATTATTAAACCATCATCCAACTTAGGAGCTAAACATTAAGGATGCTGTTGAAAGAGCAAGTGTTCTTAAACCATTTCTTTAGGATGCCTCCTTTATGAGCTTGTTCAATCTTCTCTTTACAAGAAATTTTTAATGAATTTCCAGAATCTTGTTATATCTGATACCTATATAAAACAGCCACCGTCGTATGGTTATTAACTTTGTTGGAGCTTTCTCTAACATTGTTTTGCTTGGACCTTTAGCTCTCTCTGTCTTTCTCTGCCTTGTGCTCTGACTTCCCATGTTTTGTCTCTCCACACTCCATTCCCTGATCCAGGATGACCATTTGGCAGTGACTGTAACTTAATGATTGAGCCTTGAGAACTGTTTTCACCGGGCTGAAGCATTGATTCTATGATGCTACTTGACCATGCTCCCTGACTGGTCAGCATCATACCTCCTCTGCTGTCACCTTATCAACTACTCTCATGTAGATAACAGAATTTCCCTCTTGCCCTCGTAATCCCATAATCCTATATTTCACTTTCCCCACATATTTGAAAATTTGCTTGTTTCAGCTTCTTTGACATGCCCAGCCATCTGTGGTACATAGACAGACATTCAATGGTTCTACCTGCTATTCGCAACTTACGAGGTTTCATTCAGTTCCAGCCATCAGATCCGAGACAACAAGCTTGTTAAGTGATTAAACTCATTTTCTTTATTTGCGTGGCGCCAGATTTCTAGCTTCTTTATAAAAACTAGCTCAGTCATGTGGCAGGTTCAACTAGAGATTCCAGATGCAGATCATTTTCTCTACCACAAATTACCTCAGTCTTACTCAGAGTTTGAACCATAAAGTTGGCAGAAAACAATTTTTTTATAACTTGCCCTGTTATTGTGGCCTGTAAAGTAAAAAGATTTTTTTTAAAGCCCAATAATTTTTATTCATATGTAGGCAGACAACATCGCTTTCTTCATAAATTGAATATTTGCATAGCACTAAAGAAATGTTTCTATCAGCTTTCTTCTGTATCAGTCTTCAGAGCACCAGGCAAAATTTCCAAAAAGAACAATATATAGAACACTTTCATCATTCAGGTTTCCTGAATCCTTTTCCTCATGTTCAGTACTCATTTTTCTAATTTTAACATCCAGTTCTGTTTGTAATGATTGTATTTTTATACATTAAGAAAAAGTTGGTATTAAATCTATACGTTTAAAGGGAAATGGTTAAATCACAAGTAGGAAGATAATTTGATATCTGTGAAGTGCCAGCTTTAACTATTAATATGCGAATTCTGCAATTATCACTGAACTGTTCTTTGAAATTTTAGAAAATGACAAAAAAGGGGGGATTATTAAATTTCAAAACTAAAATTCAAGAATAAAAAAATAATTTTGTGTAAATAGTTGTTCAGATACATGTTCCTCTGTATTGGCAGAAGTACTAAGATTAGTCTTCACTCTCTAATTGAATATCCAGTTCAAACAGCAAACGAGCAAGCAATGAATTTTTATGCTACAGATTTCTGCACATTGTAGGAACTTAGTTATTTATTGAATGAATAAATTTGGGTGATCAGTTGGAAGATACTTTGAAAGGGAAACAGAAAGATTGGATAAACATTAAGGAAGTCATTTTTACATTATCTATTTTAAAAGATATATGAAACTATGTCAAGAAAATAACATTAATGCCTTCGCATTTGTTCTGGTTCCGATTGCTGCATAATAAAACACCCTAAAACGTGATAGCTAAAAGCAACAATCATCATTTATTTTTCTAGTAAACCTGCAATTTGGATGAGGAGAGCTTCTCTCTGCTCCACGTGATTTAAAGTAGATGGCTCCACTGGGGGATGGAGGTTCTACTTTCGAGAGTGCTCCCTGCCCAGGCTGGCGAGTTTGTGCTGGCTATTGGTGACCAGGCAGGCCTCACCCTGCAGAGTTCTGTGTGGGCTGCTCCGTCTTCCTCACATGGTGGAAGTCGTTAGTTTCATAAAGCCTGAATTCAGAAACTTGCAGTGATACTTCTTTTGTAAGGAGGCACAGAGTTTGATTCAAGGGGAAGAAAGATAGGCTCCAGCTCTAGAAGGAAGGAATGTCAAAGAATTTGCAGTCATGTTGGAAGACTGCCACACCATTGCATTAAAACAAAACTCTTGCCCTTCTTTCAGCCCCAAGGCCTTAGGGGGTTGTAAACTTTTTCTGTAAAAGCCAGATAGTAAATATTTTAGGTTAGGTAGATGAAATGACAGCTACTCAACTCTGCTGTTGTGGTGAGAAAACAACTACAGGTGGTAGGTAAACAAATGGGCATGTCTACTTCAATATAATTTTATTTATCAAAACATGTGTCAGGCCAGATTTAGCCCACAGGCATACATGACATGCTTCCTGTTACTTTTCCATTCTCTCCTCTCCCCTGCTACCAAGCTCTAATCACACAGCTTCCTCTGAGCCCCTCCAGGACAAAAACTTTGTGTTCCTTGAGGCCTGTGTACATCCTATTCCTAATAGCATTTATCTTAGCCTGTTGCTACCTTGGCAAGTTTTTCACTAAATGTACCTTGTTGAGCTCCCCTTGCAATTCTGTATTTCCATAGGAGCACATTGTATCTTATAATTAACATATACATTTGTTTTCTACAGCATTCCACCAATATTTGAGTGTCCACTGTGATCTAGGTGTGTTCTAGACACTAGGGTTAAATTGACAAACATAGGTGATCAGGTTCTATCTGTAACCTTGCAAACATTCTTTTAAGAGAGACAGAAAACAAAGAAGAAAATAACAGATAGTGCTTAGTGCTATCAAGAAAATAAAATAAGACTACGAAATACGGGTCAGGCAAGGCCTCAGTGAAGAGATGACATTTGAGCTGAACACTAAACTATAAGGAGCCAACCAGGCAAAGATTTAGAAGAGATTTTCATGGGACATGAAAATCCATGGGACTTGTGGGATGTGGCTGGGGAGGGTGGAGCTTGGCGTGACTGAGGAAGCAGAGAGAAGCCAGTATGGCTGGAGCAAAGTAAGTGATGGATGCTCAGAGGTACAGTCAGAAAGGCAAGAGCCAGATGTTGCCAGGCTCCACAAGCCAACATAAGAAGCTGAGATCTTATTCTGCGTGTCTACATTCATTAAACTTCCACAAAAACTTATAGAGCGTGTGCATTGGGCTGGACCTTGTGTTAAGACCTAAGATGTCACAATGAACATGTGTCCCGCATTAGACTGCGTGCTCCTCAAGGGAAGGGATTCTGTTTTCTCAGTGCAGTATTCCTAGGGCCTAACTCTTGAGAGGCACTCAATAAATACTGGTTGAATGAGAATATTATTGTCTATGACCTCTGTCTTACAGTGGGTTCCACAGAAGCAGGTCCTGAGGTGATGATTCATGTGAGAGTACTTTATTAGGAATATTTCCAGGAAAAAAAATCAGCAGGAGAATATGGAAGGGAAGGAAACTAAATAAGGATGCGAGATCCAATATTACTCTAGAGAGGGTCACTTCACCCAGGCCCACAGAGGAGATCTGCAGGCCGTGAGAGCACATCTCAGAATTGTTCTCTGGGATCAGGGAGCTGGGGCATTTATCCTTCTACACAAGGCAGTCCCAAGAGGACATAAAATTTCAGGAACCTCTGGTTCGCTTCCTTTCAGGAAATGAGGGCCGTTTTCCTTACAGACGAAATGTTGGCTGTCGGGGGCTGGTGTGCTCTATGGTAACGGGACCCAAGGGCATGTGGGCAGAGCCCGGGAACATCTGCTCCAGGAGCAGACGGTTTTCCATATAAATATTAAATATGTTACTACAAGAAGCACTTTAAGAAAATGGCCCACGTTTTCAAACTGAGGGTTAGGAATTAGAAAATTGTCGCAACAATTCTAACCAACAAGCTTTGTTCTACATTAATAATAATCCTGAATATATTCCACTTATTTTATTTATTTTTATTATTTATTATTATTATTTATGCCTACAGCACCTGGTCTTCCTAGGCGGTCTCCCATCCAAGTACTACTAACCAGGCCTGACCCTGCTTAGCTTTCAAGATCAGACAGGATCGGGCTTGTTCAGGGTGGCATGGCCATGACCATGGAACATGGCTCCCTTGGGGCACAAACCCAGGACCTTCTGTGTGTAAAGCAGACACTACACTATGGAACCATGTCTTTCATTTATTTTAAAAATTCACGTAGGTGCTATCATGGTTGATAAAATCCAAGATCATTTAAAAAGTGCTATTGAATTAATAACAACTTTTTCTTTTAACGACTAGGAATGTAAAAGGCATAACTCTTACCATTTGGAAAACCTTGAAATTTTCTGATATTGTTTAAGTATCCTAAAGCTCAAAAATATGGGTGCCCTGATATAAATCTTCATAAATTCCTTATCATTAAAATATAACATTTCTTTTTCAGAACTGAGATAGAAAAAAAATTGATTTGAAAGAAGCAATATATTATTTTTTATAGTAAATAGTTATTCAAGTTGGATGAAGCATAGTGAGAAATTTTCCTGGGTCTTGAGACAAGAGCCTTGGTTCTGCACAAGTCACACCCCCAATTTCTATGTATTTCTTGAATAACATATTATTTTCCTGCTTTGAGCCATGGATACCAGGGAAAAGGCAGCTGTAAGACATTGTAGTGAACATAATACACTGTCACTATAAAAAGTGTTTGCTGTTATAAAACATTGTTTTTCACTTCATTTCACATAATCATAACCCATTAGGCATTTCTGTCTTTGACCTTCAATAAATATCTAAGGACACAAAGCTACACATGATATAATGGATTTCTCCACTTCCAATTTGTTGGAGAGAAAAAAAACTTCACTTAGGTTCTTTGATTCTCATTTCCATTTATTTATTTTTAGTGAGGTTACCCTTTTCAAGTACATGCTATTTTTGTATCCATATCCTAATTCTGTCAAGTTCAATGTAAATGATTACACAAATGTAGCATTTAATACATGATTTCTTAGCAACTGGCCAAACTATTAGCATTTCATGGGACTTTTCCTTCTCTCTGTGTACAGTGTAGGGAGATGATATCACAAATATTTTCAGTCCTCTCTAAAATAAAAGCCAACTTACTCTCATTCCCAACTTAGCATCTCTTACTCTTGAATTGACTTCTTTTACTGCAATTAAAAGTACTACTTTTGTCCCCTTTTACATCATAGTTTATTAACATATATATTTTAGGCTTAAGCAGTAGTTTTCAACCAGGGCTGATTTTGCAGGAAACATTTGGCTATATCTGCAGACATTTTTGGTTATCACAGCTTGGGGGAATGAGTACATAGGGGATAGAGACCAGGGATGCTGCTAAACATTCTACAATGCACAGGACAGCCACACACAACAAAGAATTATCCAGCCCCAAATGTCAATAGTGCCAAGTATGAGAAACCCTGAGCCGGATTAAGATCTTGCCTCCATCTTTTTGAATAGATGGATGTGTACAATAGTTTACAAGCTTTAGAAGCATTTGGTAATTAAAATCAGTCTTTAGGTCTCCATGCAGTGATGAGCAAATACGCTCAAATCAGATCAGTAGGGCTTGGCTCCTTCAACCTTCTATCCTGCATAGAGGTCAGATAATAAGCCTAAATTTTAGGGCTCTGTATGCTTAACACCCTGTGCTGCTGGTGGGGTCACAGTAAGGTGACTGAGCCTCTCATCACTTCCTCCAGTAGATGATTATGAAGAAAGGTCTCTGCATGAACTCAAAATTTCAGCTGCCCCCAGAACAAGTTGTCTGTGTTCAGGAAGCATCTCTTGATTCAAGCCACCAGAAACTGATTATGCTTAACCCAGACATGCTCTTTGCACAACAAGCCTTCCCTGACAGTTAAAAGCCATGAAATTTCATAAGTACTGTGAAGTGCTAAAAATTTGGATGGCAAATGCACAAAAACTGCCATCAATATCCTCAAGCTTAGAACTGCTATTAATATCAGGCGTAAATACTATGACTTTATTTCTTAAACTACATAGATAGTGCTTAAATGTATGGATTTATTATCACATTTGGCATATTTAATTTATAGCATAAGAAAGGTGAAACATTCTGCGGCATTGCATGTTAAGATTAGGATTTATTGTCCAGGAATCCTTGAACAATTTTATCAAAAGCCCATTTCTAGGTGGTGTTTTTCTGCAATAAATCATACAGAAAGAATCTATCAGTGGACACCAGGAAGAGATAAATGAGTGTAGAGGAAAGAGGGTCATCACAGATTTTTTTCTGTATCATGACCTGTCATTGGCAGAAATCCATTTATTATGGTTCACAGATGATTTTTTTACCTACTCGCTGTGTTTTCTGTTTGGGGTGTTAGCTAAGATAAAATGAAAACCTGGCAAAACGTAAGCTATCAAAATCCATGAAGACAAACATAAAGATCATGAGACACAAAGAATATCGATTTTTTTTCTCCTCCCATGTAGCTGTAACTTACTTTTTGAAATATCTTTTTGAAATGTAAATATTTTAATTATTAAAGTAACTGCTCTACTTAGGTAGGTAGTATAATTAATGGAAAAGCAAATTCCATTGCAGACTAGAATTTTGCCCCAGAATGTTCTTTTAATAGAAAAACAGAAGGGGTGTCTAATTGTTGAGTAGTTGTCACGCACCCCATGAGTGAATTTTCTTTCCTTCTTTTTACATACCCTATCTTATTGAATCTGTCATCAGGACTCTGCATTTGGAACAAGACCAGGTACATGAAGAAATACATGCTAAATGCCAGGCTAAATATGAGAATAATCTTTGTGAGGTTGCCACCACAACTGCAATTGCATTTACATTTGATTGAGAGAATTAAATAAGATATAGCGTTTCAAGTTTCCTTTCTTATATATATTTATTTTTGCGCTATCTTTCCCCCTCAAGTTGTCTAGGCTAAGAGAAAACTTGCAAAAATGTGTTTCCAGCTTTTTAAAAAGAAACCCTGGGGAGTATACATTGAAGGCTGTATTTCTACAAGAATCCTTAAAACAGGTTTATTTGTTTTTTGAAGGAGGCTGAGGGCCTCCCATCTCTGCATTCTCTGGGATGTATCTCTGTATGACACTAAAGTGTCACTCTCACATCCCTCCCAAATGGACACCAACTTTAAACATAATATAGATGAGCAATAGAGAAAATATTAGTGCATGATAGCTTTTCCAGTATGTGACACAAAAGCTCAGTCATCAAAGTAAATAATATTTTAAGGACACCTTTAAGGATTAGAATTACTACAAAACTCCATGATGAGTAAAATATCAATATTTTAAATAAAGACAAGCTCAGCATTATTGATTATTGATTTTCTTTTTGCTCCGATGTGGCTCAGTATGGCACAGCGCTGTATCCACTGAAGAAAGTAGAAAGGAAAGTTTTAAAAAGCCATATTTTTCCAGTTTTATTGAGAAATAATTGACATCCCTGTAAAAATGTAAGGAATACAGCCTGATGGTTTGATTTACATATGATTATTGCAATAGGTTCAGGTAACATCTGTCTTTTCATGAAGATATACTATAAAGAAAAAATAAAATTGATTTTCTCCTTGTGATAAGCATTCTTAGGATTTACTCTATTAACATCTTTTTTATATATCACAGAACAGTGTTAAATAGAGTCTGTTTTGTTTGATATAAGTATACCTACCCCTGCCTTTTTTTTTTTTTTTTTTTTTGGTTATCGTTTGCTTGAAATGACTTTTACCATCTCTTCACTCTCAGTGTGTGCTTGTCTTTGCAGGCAGCATATCATTAGATCTTGTTTTTTTTTTAATCTATTCAGGCATTCTCTGTCATTTGATTAGAGAATTTAATTTGCTTACATTTAAAGTAATTTTTGATGAATGTGGACTTCCTATTGTTATTTTGTTCATCGTTTTTTGGTTGTTTTGTAGATCCATTTTTGGTTGCATTTTCTACTGGGCCTTTGTTCTTTTCCCTGTGTTTTGATGTCTTTTGGTATCTCTATGTCCTGACTTCTTTATCATGTTCTTTTGTGTAATTATATAGATTTTCCCTTGTGATTACCATGAGGTATACATAAAGTACCTTAAAACCCCCTATTTTAAGCTGATAACTTCAATAGAACTTCAAAAAAATATACTTTTACCTCTACTCTTCCTCACATTTTAGGTTATTAGTGTTACAAATTACATATTTTTAATATTGAGTAACTAATGATAGATTATTGTAACTATGGTTATTTTTACTGTTTTTTTTTAAACTTTTATACTAGAGGTTTAAGTGAATTATGCATCACTATTACCCAATTATAAAATCTAACTTTGACTATATATTATCATTACCAGTGAGTTTTATGCTACCTTTTTACATTTTTATGATGTTAATTAGTGTCCTTTTACTTCCATTCAAATAAACTCCATTTAGCATGTCTTGTAAGGCAAGTCTAATGGTAATGAACTCCCTTAGCTTTTGTTTGGGAAAGGCTTTATCCCTCCTTCATTTCTAAGGGCAGTTATGCTGGGTATACTATTTTTGGTTGTCAGTTTTTTATTTCAATATTTTGAATACGTCATCTCATTCTCTCCTGGCATGAAATGTTTCTGTTGAGAAATTTGCCATTTGGCTTATGGTGTGTGTGTGTGTGTGTTGGGCGGGGAGAGATCCTTTGTATGTAACTTCTCTTTTTTCTCTTGTTGCTTTTAAAATTCTTTCTTTTTGACTTTTGACAATTTAATTGTAATGTATCTGGGTATAGCTGTATTCTGGTTTAACCTGTTTGGAGTCCTTAGGACCTCATGGATCTGGATGTCCATTTTTCTCCCCAGGTTTGGAACATTTTCAGCAGTTATTGCTTTAAATATATTTTCTGCACTTTTCTCTTTCTCCTCTCCTTCTGGAATTACCATAATTCAATTTTTTTGTGTCCCATATATCTTACAGACTTTCTTTACTTTTTTTTCTTTTTTTGCTCCTCTGATCAGATAATTTCTGTTGTCCTCTCCTTCATGCCACTGATTCTTTCCTCTGCATGGTTGAGTCTGCTTTTGAAACTCTCTTTTGAATTCTTCAGTTTAATTATTGTATTTTTTGATGATTTTTATTGCTTTGTCTGTTTTCTTATTTTACTTATGTATCATTTCATAATTTCCCTTAGTTGTCTGACTGTGTGTTTTGTAGTTCATTGATTGGTTAAGAGAATTATTCTGAATTTTTTGTCTAATAGTTTATAGATCTCCATTTCTTTAAGATCAGTTATTAGGACTTATTAGTTTCCTTTGGTGGTGTCATATTTACTCATTTTTTTTGTGATCCTCAATTATTTACTTGGTACCTGTGTGTTTGAGTAATGGGGTTTCTCTTCCAGACTTTAGAAGTTTGCTTTGACAGAGACAGATCTTCACCAGTAAGCTCAGTTTGGGTTTCTTGGTGTATCTGCTGTTAATGTACTTGGGCAGGTAGGAGCTGCTAGTATGGTCTATTTTTGGTCAAGGTAACTGTTTGAGCTCTGAGATTGGGGATATGGTTGCGTGACGCTGGCTGAAAACATTGAGTAGGACTACTGGCTTGGTTCCCTACCCAAGTGAGACTGTAGGGTGGGTTTCATGGTTGCCTGAGTTCTCTGATCAGGCTTGCTAGTCAAGACTGGGTACTATATTCATTTGTAGATGAGGTTATGAATTAGAGGCCCTGCTCGTCAGAGCAGGAGGATGGGACCCAAGACTTATTTTGGGGGGACCCGAATCAGGCCAGAGTATGTACTGAATTCCCTGGTCATGTGAGACCTCCAGTTTTGCTGTGTAGATGGGGAAAGACACAGGGTGTACTCTCTGTTCAAGCGCCACTGTAAGCAAGGCTGTCGGACGGGCTGCATAGTTTTTCCATGTGCTCTAGTTAGGTTCCCTGGTCAGGCAAGCTGGAGGCTGTATTCAGTAATGAGCAGGGCTACGAGTTAGTTTCCCTGCCTTAGCGCGGTGGAAGAAGCAGCTCTGAGGCCAGCCAGTAAAGCTTTGTTTGTTATCTTAACTCAAGCCAATCCATGCCCAAAATTCCATGGGCAAACAGGTCCACTGGCTTTGCTCTGCAAACTATCAGCTCTGTCTGTCCTTTTTTTTTTTTTTTTTTTTGGCTTGAGCCAAAAAGCTTCTGGTTTTTACCAGCCCTCCTGGTCAGATGGGGCTCAGAGCCACAGCAGGCAGATGGAGCTGTCTCAGTTCTTTTGCCTGAGAGGGCATGACAGGGGCTACTCCAGGCAATTCTCAGTTTCTCCAGTAGGCTCACTATTTGAGAGGGACCAGGAGCTACCGTCAGCCTTGTGTATGAATCAGTCCCCCTGCCTGGTATAGAACGGGAATCCTCCACTCCTGGAACTGGTTTTGTTCTGGGGGTGATCAGCTCTGCTCACCCACTTCTCCACTCGAGCATTGCTGGATTACACAGCTTCCAGGTATTACTGCCAGCCATTCTGGTCACATGTGGCCTGGAGACACTCTCCACATTGGGTGGGGCTGTGACTCAGCTTCTTGCCTGGGCTTTTGCAAACAAGACTCTAGGGCTGGGACAACTCCTCATTTGATATTTGAATCAAGCAGATCTGTACTCCACCAAGTTCTGTGGTCCGAGTTTTCCACCGACTTGGTTCTATAGATGAGCAAAGCTGCTGGTTGGTATTACTACTTGGGCGCTGCAAGTATGAACTTGATCTGCCAAGATCCATGTGCTGGTTGTTGCAAGCCCATCCCCAGTTTTTCATCACAGTCAGATTCCCATTGGTTGAGCCCCACAGATTTCCATGCAGTCTCCATGGGACAAGATCATAGTAGTAGCTTCCATAAAGCAACCCACAGTATGTGGGGGAGGGAAATGAGAAGTAGCTTGTTGTCTCCCACCCTGTTTTTTATTTTTCCCCACTGGAGGAGCCAGAGGCTCTAGGAGACCTCTTCATGGTGCTGCTTTGGCCTGGGGTAGGGGCAGTGTGGTCAGTGTGTAGCTGCTTCTCTTACCCTTCTGCATCTGTCTTGGTCTCTGTGGTATAGGAGGGTGCTTCGACCTCATCCTGTGTTCTAGGATTCTCTCAGTGGTGTCTCATTCTTGAACAGTTGTTTATTGTTCTTCTTGTGCTGGGAAGAAAGTCAGGAAGGACCTATGTTGCCATCTTAGTGACGTCATTTGCCAGTTATTGTCTTTGTAACTGCAGTGGTTCCATTTTGACAAGCTGGACATCTTCCGGAAGCATGAATTTATCACACATTGTTAATGATGTACAGATTGTACCTGCGAGCATCACAGAAAAGTCTATGGAGAGAGTCAATTCACAGGTTCTTGTCCTGGTTTACCACATATCAGCTGTGCGAACTTGGACCAGTCATCTGACTTTTCTCATGGCAATTTATTGATCCATAAAAGGATGTTGGAGAAAATAAAGGTTTTGTGATGTTTCTAGAACCTACCATATCAATGAGAGGCACCTATATTAAAATGGATAATGTGGTCATTGAATTGAGTTTATTCAAGATTAATTTAAATTATTAATTATTTAGCTTATTTTCCTAATAAAAATATTTTCTCAGATCAGCTTCCAAATCCTTTTATCTGGATACCAGAAGGCTCTGAAATCAACTCCGAAAGCCAGCAGTAAATTCTGTTCCACCTCTACCAAGATTATATTTGTCTTGAGGTTCCATAAAAGCCTTCAGAGTTTATCAGTTCTGTGCCTTTAATAAACATCGTGCTTGTTTTGATTCTTAAAATGTGGTGGGATATTAGATGACTAATTTTTTCCAGCTAAACAGTCTCTTCCTGTGGGGATCCAGGTAGAACTAAAACTGGGGAAAGGGATCAAAGACCTCAGTCATTTCAGTCAGTTTTGGATTGAAGCTTCTGAAAAAGAAGGTTGGTGAAGACAGCAGTTTTAAAACACGTATTCATCTCAGACTTCTCTAATTGGCCATGTTAATCAAATGCTACCCTGATATTGGTAACTTGAAATTTTATTTAAATTCTTTGCTCAAAAACCATCTCATTTTTCCCTTCAGCATACTATAGTAATTCATTTATAGCATCTTGGACACTTATTTTTCTTCAAATGTTAGCTGATATCTTAAAAGAGGGAGTGTGCCCCGTTTGGGGGTGGGGGTTGGCATTATAGGGTATTTTTGAAAAGAGTACATAATTATGAGTGACAAATGATAGAAAACAGAAATATTTTATTCTTTTTTGAGAAGTGAAATAATCACACTTAAGGCATCTGTTGTGCTACTATCATAGAAGAAAGTCTAACAGTTTGTATATGTGTGTGTGTGCGCGCGCGCGTGTGTGTGTGTGTGTGTAAGAGAGAGAGAGGCCACATGTGGGTATGTGAAAATCTGAACTTACTTTTCCCTTCTTCCCCAGAGACCCTAGATCTGTGTCTGCTGTCCTTTGGTTTTGACCCCTGGTCCCTATCTACTTTCCTATAAGCCTTATCATCAGCGTAGGCATATCTGAAGCCTTTGTATGCTCAGTCTGAAAACTGAGTTAATAATGGAACTGATACTGCATGTGGTGTTTGATTGTAGGGCCAATGGGAGGAATTTAACTACTTTACCTTTTAAAATAACTTAGTTCAATTCTTATAAAGAGAGTGACTGATAGAAACAGAGAAGACTGACTGGACTCTTAACCCATTGCAGGGTGTAAATTAAAGGCTGTCTTCGGAGTTTTAACTTAGTCTAGACATTTTACACAATTATTTTCTCAACAGGGTAGAAGAATAAAAGAAGCTTGCTTCCTTTGCCACATACCTTCTTTTTTCTTTTTCTTTTTATTATTATTTTTTTCCATCTCTGACACATTGGAGTGGTGAGGGGAAAGACAGAAAGAAAGTGAGAGAGGGAGATACATTTCACTTCTTTAGTTGGAGAATTAACTTGAAATGGAATGTTGATTACATGGTCGCTTAAAGCATCCCTCATGTTAATTTATCCAGAAATTTCCAGTTGGCAATAAAGCATTATGAATCTAGAGTCCAAAAAAAATCCCCTTTGTTACCAAAAATATGAAGTTGTGTCTTGGGAAGTGGCAATAACAAAAGGAATACTCTTTAAAAACAATGGTTTGATCATTCGGACCTATGAATTGTTTTTAAGATAAACAAAATTACATGCAGAAGAGATATTGACATGGCCTGTTATATTTTCAGCTTCTTTGGCTGCCTTCTTGGGCTGATGTTTAAAGGATTAGAATGAAACTTACCTTCTGTGTGTTTTTGAAACTTCCCACTGATCAGCCTCGGAGAAAAATGCACTGGTGTATCATGTTTCTAACACTTAGAGATCTAATTGGGATATTGTTCTGTACATGCTGTTAGACACTGTAGTGACAAGAAGAGTCCTAGCCCACATTGGCTGGGAGCCAATACATACCTTCCCTGAACAAAGTGCAGGATAATTAAAGTGCAACTACCGAGAGAGCACCGCAGAGCGTGCACAAAAATAGCCATCAATAAAGTGCTAGAAAGCATGCTCCTTGGGAACCTCAGGGGCTCCTTGCTACATTCACTTTCCTTTTCTTTTCAAATACAGTTCATCAGAGGTATTTTTCCCCTGCCTCTTGACTATTTGGTGAGAA
Source organism: Eidolon dupreanum (assembly GCA_028627145.1). Lineage (NCBI taxonomy): Eukaryota > Metazoa > Chordata > Mammalia > Chiroptera > Pteropodidae > Eidolon > Eidolon dupreanum. The sequence goes on along the minus strand of CM053514.1, from coordinate 12,671,221 downwards.
GTTCTAAATTAAAAAAAATATATATTAAACTAATATCCCTAACATCCCTGTCAATCATCTATGTGAGATTACTCGAAGAACACTGTTAGGAGATCAAACATATATGATTTCATAAAATGTAAGGGAAACGAGGCATTTTAGAAGCTTCCTTTCAATTACAAATGGAGAATTAAGAACTAAATAAAATGCAGGGGGTATTTTTACATCAGTCACAATTCCTATTCAAACAGCCTATTTAAATGTGCACAGGCCTTTCACGCAGAGCCACTCAAATGCCCTTGCATAGCAGGTTCTGCAAGTAAAGCAGGAAGGAGTTGGGATTGTATAAGACTGCAACATGACCCTGGGTAAGCTCGCTTACCTTTCTAACATAACCATTTAAAAAATCGTTTTTCCATTCATTTTTTTTTAAGCCACAATTTCGTGCAAATCATCAAGCATTGGGAACCTCTGAGTAGCTGGTTCCTACAGTGAAACCTAAAGGATTTACACTGGAACTTCCCAACACCACTAAAGGGAACAATGCATATAAATCCCTTTCACAGTGATGAGGAAATGGGATCCTTAGAAAGCTCCTTCCCTATTCAATGAAACCTGCCAATTTTTTACTCTTAAAATATGATCTGTCCACAGGGCAACTTCAAAATGGTTTCTCCACATTTCTTTAGATCATGTGTAAATCAAGTGCTGTTCAGCAGATACCACAAATAAATCATCCAGATTTTATTCCTTCTCTTTTTACAGAATGCATTTGCAAGATCAATTTCTGATTCCGAGGAACTCCCTTGACCAGGTTAAACTCTAGGTGGCTTGCCTTTTATTTTAGTTTGCCTTTTCCTGAGTGATCCTTGAGAAACACGACGATAGCCTAAGTTCACTACACAGTCGTCTGGCAAGGTCAAATGGAGAGTTATAACAGATAGACGTCTATTTATTTATACATGTTGCTGTGCTATGCTGAGTCAGCCTCAACATATTCAAATTTTTAAGTCATATAACTTGCTTTCAAATCAACTTCATCAAGACAGCTGAAGGATTTGAGTCAATAGATATTCCTATGTTTTGTTTTGTTTTTTAATTAAATCACTTTATAGGGTCACTTAATGACTGTTAGGATGTTTGATGCAGCCCCCAGGGGGAAGACTGTCTGCAAAGCATAAAGAATGAGCTTCTCTCCTTCTGCCACAGCCTCTGCTGATTTACAACCACTTTGTGTTTGATGTTGGACAGGATAATTTCATCAGTCTCCAACCCTTGTGATCACGTCCCAAAATGACTCGTCAGGTGAAGCCCCTGCGGAAGATTGCTTGTCACCTGTAGGAAGTAGCTGTCTGCTGTGAGTACTCTTTCCTCATAAATGTAATCATCTGTTAGTTATTCATTGAGCTATACTTCATGGGCTCGATGGAGTGATGAGGGCAAGGGACCAACTCCTTACTGGGAAAATGCTTGGAAACAATGCTAGTGCCCCACTGTATTTTTCTTTCTTCTCTCTCATTTCTTTCTAATGTTGGGAGGAAGAGTATGTGTCTGGGTTCATTTTTGAAGGTTACTATGAAAAATGTTTATTTAAGTACATTTAAGAATATTTTTTAATTTTTAAAAATTTTACAAGTGAGGAAATGGACTTAGAGTTGGTAATCGCCAAACGTCAGTTTATCAGAATGCCTGCTTTTCAACTCCTTGTTCCTAACCAGTCAGCAGTGTTTCAGAATAAATCAATATTTCAATAAGGCAACACAATTGCCTCTCTTACATTTTTAAGCCCAATCTAGAATGAAATAATTGATATATTTGGGCATAATGTCTAATTTAACCCAACTACTAATTAGCCACTTAATTCGTTTATTTATTGACCCAATGTCTATTAAGTTTCTACTACATGCCAGACATTGAGGATATGATGGTCAGCAGGAACGGCCCTTGCCCTCCTGGGGGACTTACTAGAGGGGTCAGGCTGTACTATAAATTATTCCAATAACTGTACGAGTACTGCCTATAAGAGCCTCAGAGGGGAAGTGAAAGGCAACGAGCGTGTTTAGTCACAGTGACTAAAAAAAGCCTACAGTGGACAGGCCACTTGAGATGGGCCATAGACGATGTCTGCATCCCCAAATGGCACAGGGCCTCCCAGGGATCCAGTAGGCACTAGAGCCATTTACACCACAGCCTGACTTGTCCCAAATCACTGCATGATTTCTCTTCGTTATATCTTGGGGAATTTTGGCAGAAAGACTCCTGGGACCTGTGCAGAGGGGCTATCTGGGCATCTTGGGGAAGGAGAAGAGCAGAGCCTGGGATGGACAGTGAGCCTCGGGCTATACCCAACAGTCCTGCCCACAGTTTGAAGCAAAATTTCAAACAGCCCAGTAGGTCCTTACCTAGTTGATTCAGGGTACTAAGAAGCATTCTGGATCTAGGCACAGTCCCAGGAGCAGATCCAAAATGCATTCAAAATGTACTAGAAATATTATTGGTTGCTATGGTGAGGGTTAGATCATGGTCTGGGAAGGGCTGAGCTTGTGGTTGGAAGATCTAAACATGGAAACTTCCAGAGCCCTTATCTATTCCTATGCTTAAAATGAACTTTACCAATGTACATAAGTTGATTCTTCTACCTTAATGAACTAGACCAGAATATTTTTTCCATTCATAGTTTGTATTAATAATTGAATTTCTGGAGTACAAATTTGCTTGCAGATCAGCAAATACATCCTTGCTGGGGCCTATTCTCTGCCTGTAGCACTGAATGCTCTTTGTTGGAATTTTGCTCAAACTCGTATCTACAAAAAAAGTGAAAAGTGACTGCTTTCTGGTATTCTCTGGGGGAGGAAAGACCTTTTTCCATAAAACAGTATAATCACATCAATAAATGGTTATTAAACACCAAGAACATTCGTTGTATGCTAAAGGCATGGTGTCATAAAGGTCTGGAGACATAGATTTACCTCTGGATTCTGCAGAGTATGGAACTTACTAGAACTTTTCTTCCCATATGGAACTGAAGTGCCTCTGTGTGATTTGATGTTGTCCACTTTGTAGTATAAGAACAGAAAGTAAATTAAGTAAATTACGTGTAATTATTGGGTTCTGAAGCATTGAAAATTGGTGCTTCTGTCACCGAAGAGAGCAGTTTAATGAGAGAGAATGGCACAGGGGTAAAAAATTTCCACTTATTTATGTTCATTAGAAATTGTCCAGTGGATTCACTTAAAAAAAAAAAAAAAGCGTTCCCAAGCGGGGAGGTGTCATGTGCAGCTAAGAAAAAAACATTTTTACGATCAATTTAAAACACACAACACTGAGAAAAAGATTTACTATAGATGTTGTGATGAGTGACTCCCAACTATAATGCTCCCAGTAGGCACTACTAGGCACAATGAGCCTAGTAGTTTCATTTCCCTTTAATGAGGTGACATCTCTTTAACTAAACCATATCAAATGAGGATAGAAATAAAAAAACATGTCTGGCAATGAAGCAGTCTTTTGTCACATCACTGCTATCAGCCATAATAAGCACAGGTAAAATGCCGGCATCAGAGGTCATCTAAATGCAGCCCTGGAAGGCATAGCTTTGGCACAAGCCAAATCACGTATGCCGGACTTGCCTTCTGTAGTTGTAAGACAGGTAAACCTACCTGCTTCAGCTCCATATGGGGAGCATATGACTTTCCTAAAACATGGGAAGTGTCCCAACCTTCCCTCGAGGATGATGGGTTGGTTCACTGGGAAACGGTCTTCTAGAAATCAAGTCTAATGGGTGCTGGTAAGTTAGGTGAAAAGCTCCGCAAGACGTAGGGACACAGTCTGCAAAATAAACTAAATGTCAAGGGTTCATGGGAAATCATACTTTTAAAATAAAACCATGATCCTTTTCTAAACAATTATAACTTAAATGCAGAGAAGAAAGTAATTTAGACACTCCCCCATCTACTACAAAAGGAGACGTAGGATCTTTTTTACTCTTTAACACAGCTCCATTGTTTTCTCATGATTTTGCTTTATGGGGTTTAAATTAAAGGGAAGCTACTCTATGGCAAAGCAAATCTTTGTTTTAAAACATTTAAGTGGCACCTATATTGGTTAACTCCCTTGAGGGCCAGTGCTTGTTCTGAGATGTATTTTTTTTAATTGGAAGTATTTTAAATCATCATCATGAAAAAGCAACTGCAAGGCAAGAAGTAAACTACCATAATACCATATGACTTTACATAAAGAGTGTCCCAAAAGTCTTGGTGACATCCCTTCAGACATCCAATGTATATAATGAATTAACTTCTCTTTTAAGCACCCAGAATTTACAAGATGTGTACCATCCTTGGGAGAAGAAAGAAAATGATCATTCAAATTATCTTGTAGCATCCCAGAGGAACTAAATTATCCCTAAATCTTCAAGGTCAGGTTGGCCCAATTGTTCTACTGACTCTGAGATAAAGAAAGTTTAAGTAAAAAGTTGACTTCTTTGGTGGAGAGTGTAACCTGGTACTTTCAAAGTTATTTCATTAAGTTTACCACGTAATTATAATTGAAGAAAATACAGGGTTCATTTTTTAACCCATTATTACAAAATCCTTCACTTTAAAAGCTGTTATTAAAAAAAAGAAAAAGTAGCCTTTCAGTAAAAACTGATTTGGAAAGCATTATAACAGACATATAGAACAGACATAGGACTTTTAAATTTACTGTGTTATAGGGAAAACAAATGAGGCTTTTAATCTTTTAAGTAATATTCTGGGTATCTTTATTTCCATTTCCATGAAATTTCATGAGGACATCAATATTAATATCATGGTGGCTTGGAGCCACTATTTCAGCAATGTGTGAGCTGTTTATCCTTTTTCTTTTTGCTTTTTTATTTTGTAATGAAAAGTGTATTAAATGTGAAAAAAATAATTTCAATTTCTTAGATGTATAAAAACATAAGCTCATTAGAATTAGCTTATCCCAAATTGTACATACTTTTTGGGGTAAGATTTAGTCCAAGTGAGGGTGATAAGCACTAAGCTTCCATAAACCCAAGATGTGGAAGCATAGAGCGAAGCCTCAAGCAGAGTCTCATTAAGGAGATGAATATTAAACTAAGAGTCAAATGATTAAGAGTTAGCCAAGAGAACTGGGAGACAACATGTTCTAGGCAAACTGAATAGCATGTGCCAGAGCCCAGAAGTGGGAATTAGCACAATTTATTAGGAGATTTGAAGCAACAGAGAGAGTGCTGGGAGAATGGCAAAGAAAAGACTGCAGGGATAAATTGCTCCAAATGTGGACTTTATTTCAAGGACGACCACTAAAGGGTTTTAAGCATGGGATTGGCAAGATTAGATATGCATTTATTAAGACCAATTTTATAACTGCTCAAAGGATAAATTTCTGTGGGAATTTGGATAACCTGTCAGGGAACAATGCAAGATATTTGATTTAAAGCATAGATTAATGTGAAAGAAACATTATGAAAATTTAGACCGGGTCCAGATTCTTCCTAGCTGTACATATCATTTTTCAGGAGTTGTATGTTACCTATCAGATGAGAAAGCATTGAAAGGTTTAAAGCCTAGAGAAACATGATGGCTGTATTTTTGTTGTTATTAAGATCATTTTGGTGTCGACAATTTTTTTTTGCCAATTATCTATTGCAACTGAGAAACTGCCCCATAGTTAATAGTTTAAAGTTACTATTCATTTCATTATGCTCATAATCTATTGGTCAAGAATTTGAACAAGGTTCAGTTAGGAGATTCTGCTGCCTAATGTGCCATCAGCTGGGGTAACTTGGTAATTCTCTTGGTGACTAGTCTGGTCTGGAGGTTCAAAAAGACTTCACTCACACATTTGGTGTCTTAGCCAGGACGATCGGAAGTCTTCACTAAGCTGGGCCATTCTCTTTCTCCATATAGTTTCAGGACCTCTCCACATGGTCTCACCAGTCAGGTGTTCAGACTTCTCACATGGTGGCTCAGGTCTCCAATAGCAAGTGTACTCTTCATTTTATCACAGCTGACATAATTCCTTTAAAAATTTTGTGGAATCCCTGTATATCAAATTGTATTTCAATCCTCAAAGCCCTACTAGATAGGTCCTTCTCTACTTTGGGCTCCCTGAGAAGCTGCTGTAGGACAGTGCCTCTAAGATTCTTAGAAGCTTGTTGTTTCATCAAGAGAGCCTTAAAAGCACATTTTTAAGATTCTTAGAAGGATTTTTGTCTAGCAGAAAGTGTCTACAAGTCTTATCTTTCTGAAATCTTAACAAGGAGTTTTATAATTTCATCCTTGACTTCAATTTTACCCTGAAACATTTTACTACCCTGGATTCTATCTTTGCCCCCAAACCATTTCTTACTTTGAAAATCTTTTGCTGGCTTGAGAGATTTTCCTATGCCCTGTCTCCTCTAACTACTGCTTAAAAATTGAACATATTCACTTCAGCTTTAAGGATACACATAGGCTCAAAATGAAGGAATGGAAAAATACATTCCATGTAAGTAGAAACCAAAAAGGAGCAGGGTAGCTATACCTATATCAGACAAAATACATAAGTAGAATTTAACCAAAAGCTATACAAGTATTATTATATAATGACCAACGTAACAACCATAAATATATATGTACACATCAAAGCACACAAATGTATGAAGCAAATACTAACAAATATGAAGGAAGAAATAGATAATTTATGCTAATAGTAAGGGACTTTAGTATCCTACTTTCAACAATGGATAGATCATCCAGACAGAAAATCAATAAGTAAATTTTGCTCTTGAACTACACTTTAGATCAAATAAACCTAACAGATATATTAGAGCATTCCATCCAATAGTAGCAGAATACGCATTCTCCTCAAGTGCACATACAATATTCTCCAGGACAAATCATATGAAAGGTTACAAATCTTGACAAATTTAAAAACAATGAAATCATACCAAGTATCTTTTCTGACCATGATTCTATGAAACTAGAAATCAATAACAAGAGGAAAACTGGAAAATTCACAAATATGTGAAAACTAGACAACATATTTCTGAGCAACCAATAGGTCAAAGAAGAAATTGAAAGAGAAAGAAAAGAAAATATCTTGAAACAAATGAACATAGAAACACAATATACCAAAATCTATGATATACAGCAAAATTAGTTCTAAGAGGGGAGTTTATAGAGATAAATGCCAAGATGGGGAGAAAAGATGATCTCAAATAAGCAACCTAATTTTATGCCTGAAGAAAGTAAAAACAACAACAACAACAACAACAACAATAACAAATGAAGCCCAAAGTTAGCAGAAAGAAGGAAGTAGCAAAGACCAGAGCAGAAATAAATGAAATAGAGACAGCAGAAACAATATAAAAGATCAACGAAATTAAGAGCTGTTTCTTTTTTTAAGATAAACAAAATTGACAAACCCTTAGCTGGACTAGATACAAAGAAAGAAGGAGATTCAGATAAATAAAATCTGAAATTAAAAGGACATTATAATTGAACTACAGAAGTGCAAGGATTCAGGGGACTACTATGAACAGTTATACACCAACAAATTGGATAACCTAGAATAGTAGATATAAATTCCTAGAAATATACAACCTACCAAGACTAAATCATGAAGAAAAAGGATATCTGAACAGACCAATAATGAGTAAAGAGACTGAATCAGTAATGAAAAAATTTCTGACAAAGAAAATCCCAGAACCAGATGGGTTTCCCTGGTGAATTCTACCGAATAATTTAAGATTAATTAACAGTGGTCCTTCTCAAATTCTTCCAAAAAATTGGTCAGAAGGGAACACTCCCAAACTCATTCTATGATCAGTTTTATCTTGATACTAAACCCAGATAAGGACACTTGAAGAAAAGAAAACCACAGGCCAATATCCCTGATGAATATAGATGTAAAAATTCTCAGCAAAACATTAATAAACCAAAGTCAACAGCACATTAAAAGGATTATACATCATGATCAAGTGGGATTTATCCTTAGGATTCAAGGATTATTCAACATATGCAAGTCAATAAATATGATATATATAAATAGACTGAAAAATAGAAGTCATATGATCTGTTGAAATGTCATTTAACAAAATACAACATACTTTTATGATAAAAACTCTCAAAAACTTGGGTATAGAAGGAACATAACATAAAAAAGGTCATATGTGGCAAGCTCACAGCTAATATACTCAATGAAGAAAGGTTGAAATCTTTTATTCTAAGATCAGGAACGAGACAAGGGTACCACTTACTATTCATATTCAAAATAGTACTGGAAGTGCTGGCCAGAGTAATTTGGCAAGAAAAAGAAATAAAAGAAAGGCATTCATATCAGAAAGGAAGAAGTAAAATTGTTTCTGTTTGTAGATGATGCAATCAAATATAAAGAAAATCTTAAAGATTCCACCAGAAAACTGTTAGAACTAATTTAAAAGTTTAATAAAGTTGCAGGATACAAAATTACCATACAGAAATCTGTTGCATTTTTAGACACTAACAACAAACTCTCTGAAAAAGGAAGTAAAGAGAACAATTCCATTTGCAATAGCATCAAAGACAATAAAATACTTAGGAATATATTTAACCGAAGAGGTGAAAGACCCGTACACTACAAAACATTGATAAAAGAAACTGAAAAAGACTCAAATAAGTAGAAAAATATTCTGTGTTCATGGATCAGAAGAATTAATGTTGTTAAAATATCCATACTACCCAGAGCTGTCCATAGAGTCAAAGCAACCCCTATCAAAATTCCAATGATGTATTTCACAGAAATAGAAAAAAAATCAGTCCTAAGATTCATATGGAACCACAGAACACCTCGAATAGCCAAATCAGTTCTAAGAAAAAGAACAAAGTTAAAGACATCACATTTCTTGATTCCAAACTATTTTACAAAGTTATAGGAATTAAAATGATATGGTACTGTCATAAAAATAGACAGACCAATAGAAGAGAATTGAGAGCCCAGAAATTAATCCTCCTAAATGTGATTAATATTTGACAAAGGAGCCAAGAATATTCTGTGGGGAAAAGATAGTCTCTTCAATAAATTGTACTGGGAAATGTTGATAATCACATGCAGAAAAATAAAATTGAACCTCTATTTTACCCCACTAAAACAAATGGATTAAAGATTTAAGGATATGATCTGAAACCATAAAATTCCTAGAAGAAAACATAGGGGAAATTATACTTGATATTGGTCTTGGCAACAATTATTTTGGATATGAAACCAAAAATATAAGCAGTAAAAGCAAAGATAAACAAATGGGTCTACACAAAACTAAAAAGCTTCAGCACAGCAAAGGAAATCATGAACGAAATGAAAAGGCAGCCTACAGAATGGGAGAAAATATTTTCAAACCATCTATCTGATCAGGGGTTAATATCCAAAATATATAAGGAACACATACAACTCAACAGCAACAAACAAACAAAAAACCCAAAAATTCTGATTAAAGAGTGGACAGAGGACCTGAACAGACATTTCTTCAAAGAAGACATTTAGATGGCCAACAGGCACATGAAAAGATGCTCAGCATCACTAATCATCAGGGAAATGCAAATTAAAACCTCAGATATCACCTCACACCAGTCAAAATGACTATTATAAAAAAGACAAGTGATAACAAATTTTGGCGAAGATGTTGAGAAATGTCAATGGGTATAGCCACTATAAAAAACAGTGTGGAGGATCCTCAAAAAATTCAAATAGAACAACCATATGATCCAGTAGTCCCACTTCAGGGTATATATTCACAGGAAATGAAGTCAAGATCTTGAAGAGATATCTGCACTTCATTGTAGCATTATTTGCAATAGCTAAGACCTAGAAATAACTTAAATGTCCATCTATAGAGGAATAGATAAAGACGTGAGATTGTGTATGTGTGTATGTGTGTGTATACACAATGGAATATTATTCAGCCATGAGAAAGAAGGAAATCCTGCCATTTGTGACAGCATGGATGGACCTTGAGGTATTCTCCTAAATGAAATGTCAGACAGAGAAGGAAAAACACTGTCTGGTAGCACTTCTATGTATCATCTAAAAATGCTGAACTCATAGAAACAGAGTAGAACGGTCTTCGCTAAGAGCTAGGGCGGGATGGGGGGTGTTGAGAAATGGGGAGATGTCTGTCAAAGGGTTCAAACTTTCAATTTTAGGATAAATAAGTTCTGGCGACGTTATGTACAGTGTGGTGACTATAGTTAACAATATGTATTACATACCTGAAAGTTACCAAGAGAGTAAATCTTAAATGTTCTCACCACAAAAAAGAAATAGCAATTATATGAGGTGATGAGTTATTCATTAACCCTACTATGGTAATCATTTTGCAATATATAAGTCTATCAAATCATCATGGTGTACACCTTAATCTTATACAATATTATACATCAATTATATCTCATAAAACTGGAAATTTTTTAAAATAAAAATAAAAATAGCCTTTTAATGATAATAAAAATTGGAAAATTTAATATAAAAAAATTTTTTTTTGAAAACTAAATGCAACAAAGAACAAACCAGTACAAAGAAATCAACCTGCCATTTCAGAAGCAGTGCAGTAATGGGTAGTTGAGGGCTGGAACAGGAAAGGCCACAACTGCTGGCCTCTAAGGTGTGATTGCTATTTTAACTGCACTTGAAGAAGTAAACTGAAAAGGATAGATTTCCATCTGAAGTTCCTTTGCCTGTCCCTTGGCTGTTGTATGTACAGTATATTTTCAGTGCATCTGTCATTTAAATGTGCACACTCGGGTCTTATTATCCCCTATTTTCCTACTTGTTATGATTGCTTTATTTATTTAATCTTATTACATTATTTGGCTTTCTATATGTCACCTCAAATCCTTTTAGAAATAAGTCAATATACAATTAAATAAACCAATAAAATAGAAATAATTTCAGACATATTTATTATGACATTTAGAAACAAAAGATGTTAAGACAGAGAATTGTATTCTTGTTTATTTTATTCCTGAATTCCTGCTGTTAAGAATAATCATCTGAAAACCAAAATACGGAGTATAGCCCTGTTAGTGTTGCCATAGGAAATACAGGAAGCTTTTAGTTGATAGGCATGTACTGTGCCAATCCACTTTGGTCTGGGACTATTTAGGTGGTGACCAGAAGGGGCATATGTCTGAAAACAAAGGAAATGGGGGTTGGGGGAAGCACACTATCAACATTTTAAACTGACTTCAAGAGTTATGGTCACCAAGAAAGGAGAACTGAAGACCTGGATCCCCTTAGCAACTCACACAGCCCATGCGACAGTTCCTTCCCTTTCTATGACTCCACCCTCCAAAGGTGAGGGCTGGTTTCCGTGACCCTCCTCAAGCTCTGTCTACTTCCCGTATATCTTTCATTGCATTTGCCATGGGGATTACAATGATTTATGTGCCTTCTCCTGACAAGTCAGCTTTTCCTGAGTGTGTGTGTTTTTAACCCCATGTAGTTGCTGGCACAGAGTTGGTGCTTAATAAAAACAGGTTGAGTAAATGTATGAATGAAAGCCCTTTCTTTGCTTCAATTTCATTTATAATATAAAAGAAGTAACCCAGTTAATTCTAAATCTCCTTCTTCAATTCTTGCACACAAGACACTTAGAACTTTCTAGATCATAACACAATCAGTCCTTAAAACATTTTCTTAAAGTTATAAACCGTGAGACTTGTCAGTCTTTATTTTGAGTGTTGAGACATCTAACAGGTAGTTAAGTAACTTTAATCCGAGAGAGAGCACCTGGAGAAGGATAAAAAAGTGGACATAGCCCTTTATACTCTCAGGAGATATCAGTGTTTCCTGTATGTCGTTGTATTTCATTATACCTTTGAAAAAAATATTAATGAGAGAAAGAAGCACAAAGAGGCTGGCACTTGGAAAGGAAAGGAGGCCAGGGTGGAGCAAGAAGGGTCAGAAGCAACTGAAGAGAAGAGCGGACCTACGTCCTGTCTAAGAAAAGAGAACTGGCCAAGGACAGGGCTCTGAAAACAGAGGGAGGCTGTACGAGGCATTTAACCTACACTTTTACTCAGAGAGTAAATTCAGAAAATGTCTGAATCTTCTTGCCTTTTTGTCGCTAATACCTTATTGGAGCTGCTTCAAAATGAGAGTTTTAACAGAAGCACTTTAAAAGAGATCGAGACAAAAATGTAATAATTGCACACTCAGGCTTGTAATTTGAGAAATTCGTGATGTTAAGGGCCCCAAACATGCTACTTCAAATTTGGATTCCTTTTCTCTCTACATGAAAGACTAGTCTGGTCAGATTGGAGCTGATCGCTATTTTTGAGTCAGACCAGTAAATAATTGGAGTTCATTGTTAGAGTGGGAAAACTGTGCTTTTTCTATAATTCAAAAATAATTGAAAGAATGTAACAACGATTTTGAAATAATGAATTTTTTTTTTTTAGATAACAGTTAAGTTCAGTCCAATCTTAGAAAATTCCAACCCCGAAGGATTTTTTGGAGAAAATAAAGAGAAGGGAATCGATGAGCAAAAATGGCATGTTAGAGCAAAACCCATCATGTTTAGCTGTTCTATGTTGCATTCCCTAAAGGAACATAGAATAAATTTTTGTATTCTATATCCCATATTTTGACAAGTCAAAAAAAAATGTACTCTCATAAGTCAAAAGGGGTCACCAATGAATTGTGTTGTTTAATTGTTTAGAGTAGATGAGAAGTGTATGTGGAGGGGGTGCGAGGGGCTATATTCCTCCTGAGGCACCAAGGATATTTACTTTCCTGTATTTTACAAGTGCATAAAGCATAGTGTATGCAGGCTCTTACTTTCTCTTTGAGGAAAAGAAGGGAAAGGGAATGCAAAAAAAAAAAAAAAATCATCTGGATGGTAAATAGAAGAGGCACTTGTGCAGTCCTGGCCTCCTGTCATTGTCTCCATTGTGCGTGGTGTCAGAGCCATCACATTAGGTTGCCACCACAGGGTGCATGCAAATGGGAGAGGGAGTGAGGCAGGCAGTGCTGAGCAGCCACCACCTGCACATTTCAGATTGTTGGCAGGTACATTGCAGTGGACTAAAACAGAATAATTACTAGAGATAGAGTTGGCAAGTATAGTATACGGGAAAGACATTCAATTGCACACGAATATGATAGGTGAACTATAAAAAAAATGGTGGGGAGGGAAAGGGAAAAATTCCCTATTAAACACCAGACAGCTGGCAATTCCAATCTTCCATTTGGTTTTCTATGAAATAAGAAAAGCTGACCTATGAAGTCAGATGCTAGCAGATTTTAGACCATTTATTTATGCAGGAGTAAAGAACAAAATCGGGGCCACGAGAGGGCCTCCCTGAGCACCCAATGGAGTAAGCCCTTGGGTCCAGGGATGTGTAGGGAAATACACGATCAGCACGCAGTGCATGAGGAAAGGCAGAGTAGACCATTTCTTTGTAAACACGGTGCTTATTTTTTCTATCACACATATGGCGCTCTGGGCTAGTCACTGTTCTAAGTACCGTATATTTATTATCTCCTTTAATTCTCAGAGCGACCTTATCACTGCTCTTCTTATTTCCATTTTATATGTAGAGGAGGAAACAGTTGCAGAAAGTTAAATGATTGGCTAAGACTGCTTAGTTTTTAAGTGGCAAGGTAGAGAATTCAGTTCAGGTCACCTACCTTCCCAGTCTACAGTCTGACACATCAGGTTGTGCTGTCTCCTAATGAGGATGTTCAGGGACATTAAATGAGAAATTGTCAAAGATTTACATAAAACAACAACAAAATGACCATTTTGTGCAAGTTATCTAGACTATTCAAAGTGAATAGAACTATCTCTCTGAATGTGTAACTATTTACATAAATTGATTTTTTTCTTTGTAAATTTCTGACAGCAAGCAATTCCCTTTATCAGAGTTTTGCCAATGAAATGGCTAAAACATTATGACTCCTCCTTTAAAAAGCTAAAAATATGTAAATATGTGTGTTACGTACTTTCTCCAAATTGTAGTTATGTGTTGGGCTGGGAGGATCTGCTTCAAGGATGTAGTTCACTTGGCCACTCATTGGATCATTGGTATCTTTCTCATTTTTTAAAATCATTTGAGCCATTTCTCTTAAGAATAGCACTTCAGTGTTACTCACCCAGAGTCCATACTCCTCTGTCTGCCTAACACGACTTCTTGTTTTTTTTCAGATTTTCACTCCCAAATTAGGACATGGCTTTCCCCTGGCAATCATTATTAATCCATGAATAGGCATGTGACTTGTCACCCTAATTAGGTTGAAGGAAAGAAATATTTCATGGCTTCTTCCCTATGTTCTCCTCTCTTTCTCTCTCTCTTTCTCTCTCTCTCTCTCTCTGTCGTCCCTCTCCCTGCGTCCTTATGTCCCTCCCTCCCTTTCCTCCCTCTTTCTCTCTCTCCCTGGCAGCCATCTTGCACCATCTATAAGAGAAACCAGCTGAGAGCAAAGTCTGAGAATTGCAAATGGGAGAGAAAGTGAACTAGGTTGTTCATGGCAGCATTGGGTAGGTGATTGTAATGGGCCTGGAACTTACCCTCCCTTTGAAATTCTTTTCTTGTGAGACACATTTTCATATTGTTTTCCTGTGACTTGTAGCCAAAAGCATCCTAAGTAATGAAACCCCAACACCTGCACTTCTAAGTTGAACACTTCCTTACGAGTTGGATCTAGGCCCTTAGCAGCATTGACACCGATCTCTAAATACTTCTGCATCTAAATTTTTACCTATGAGCCCCTTCAAATCTAGAAGCCTCTTAGAGACTGTCTGAAGTCTTGAGCCAATCAAGCTCTGAGACTCTCTGAAGGTACACTGGCAATAGCGATATCATGGAGAAGAGCGGGACAAGAAGTTGGCATGGCAGGGATCAAATTGGTAACAGAAATTTGTTAGAAAAAAGAATCTGCGTCTTTCTACTAAAGGTGTTATTTTTCCCCCTGTGGTAGAACAAAAAAAAAAAAAAAAGTTTTCTCAGTAAGAACACTAACATCAAACAGTGACTCCCACCATTCATTAGGTGTATAACCTCAAGCAAGTTACTTAGCCTCACTAAATCTAAGTTTCCTCACCTGCAGAAAGAGTATTAATAATCCTATTATCTCTAATCTTGTAAGGATTACAAATAATATAGAGTAAATAACATGTGCTATGTCCAAGAATGGTTAGCATTATGATCTTGATTCTACATCATTGTTGTCCAGTACTCTCATGTATTCAACTAATAACAATTGAGTATCTACTACATTTTCAGTTATGATCATAGGCACCATGCTTGATGACACTTTTATTGCACATCACTGTCTTTTATAAGGAAAGTGTTCCTGTATATATTGTGAACAATTGTATACATACTTCTATTTTCTAAATCTTTCAAGACTAATACTCCTCTTTTTTTCCAGTCTTATTATAACTTACTCAAATGTAGTTTGTCTCTAAAATGTACAGAAGCAATGACTTCCTTTTAAAAAGATTGCACTGTTGTCTCCTTCTAGTTCAAACTTTATGATCTACTTTATTAAGGAAAGGATATTCTAAAGTTTAAAATGAATAACCAGAGCTCAATGTGGGAAGAATGAGGAATGAGGAAAAGTCTATTCCCTTCTCCCTTGTAAAAATATGAGTTGAGGTGACTATCTTGATTCTTTATATTAAAGTTAACTCTTATCCCAGATATAAGGAGCCCATTTCTCCACGTACTAGAAGAAGCCACGCCTTCTGTCCTTCAGGATGTTTCTATCTCTGGACAACTCTCAGAATTCCTGACAGCCACTGTAAGGAAATTGATACATTCATTCACATGTGGTGGGACCAGAAATGACCATCAAAGAGGAAAAATACCTCTGAGACAAGAATTCACAGGCATGGATTAGTGATTCCAGCCTACATGGAGTTTCATCCTTCAGCTTTACAGGAAAGGGCATGATTGATGGAGGAAAGAGTAGTTTATCTTTTCTTGATCTAGAGCTTTAAAGGAAGAGCAATGCCCCTGAGCCTATTCTGTTGGTGGAAGCAATAATTATTAAAGATATTTCCCAAGGGAATGGGGATCTCTGAGTTTTGGGACCATGGAGTTCTTTGTCCCTCTCTACTTTGCCCTTATTTTCCTTCCATTGCCAACCCTAGAATTCTTAGTGCTACTTTGTTAAGGGACTTCCACAGGTCTCCTTTCCACATGGATGACCTCACAGAATTTTTCTCATTTCCCTCCAACAGAACAGTTCTCCTTTGGAGACTAATGGAATTGGGTATCATCAGAAAAGGTGGTTACATTAAAACTACCCCCATTTCTACTGTGTCTCCAATAAGGGCAAATTATATGTAAATTTTGTCAATAGCTGCCCTGTGAGTTAAATAACTGACAGTATATCCAAACTATTTACCATCATTGCAAAAAACAGCCTGCTTTGACTTTCTGAGGATTGTTACTATTTCTCTTCTACCTGACGAAACATTCTTATAGTCTTTTCCTAACAATGGATCAACTGATTCCTTTAAAAAAATTATCAAGGTGAAAATATTAAAAAACACAAACTCAACAAAGCTCCTATTTTCCTAGATGTATGAAGATTAGAAAGGAGTATAAGTTATGGTCTCTGACTTCATCAGAAGCAAGACATATGCCAGACAAAGAAAGTTAAATAGAAACATAAGAGACATGAGGAGGCAAGAGAGGATGGCATTTTCTGAGACTTGAGAACTCATGCAGTGAGACTCCTGTTGGCTGGAGTGATCAAGGAGGGAGTTGCGAAAAGACTTTAACGAATAGATAGGGGATAAAGAATGACACTCTAGGCAGAAGAGTGTCGATGAAGGTTCCATGGTGAATTCCCAGCTTTACTGGACCAAAGAAAGGCTGAACTGGTATGCTGGAGCCAGTTAGTTGAACTCTGAGTGTGAAATTTGGGTGTTTAAGTTTTGCCTTGCAAGCATTGAGGAGACATTGAAGACTGCACAGGTGAATGTTATGAAGACTCTGGAAGTTTATGACTAAATTTGGCAGGTATGGGAGGGAGGGACTGAAGGGGGAAGACAGGAAGTGATTGCAGAGGCCACTGCATCCTAAATCAGGGTGGTAGTGGTAGGGAGACCATGCAGGGACATAGCGAGATGCTGACAATCAAGTGTTTTTCTTGTTGAGACTCACTGAAGGTTTCATATTTCTTTACAACATGTCAAAGGAAAAAATTACAGTATTTAGCAAGTTCAAAATGCAGAACATGATATGATTTTGATTTTTTAAAAAGCATTTGAAGAGTTATTTTAAAAGCTGATGAGCTATATATTCAGTATAAACCAGTGTTCATTCCCTTCATTGCATGTAATATGGGTAAGTAAAATATGCACCCTGCATATGATTTGTGTATATCAATAACAATGTATAAAGAAAACATATCTAAAAATTAATCAGGGTTCCTGATTATAAACTGTATGAATCACTAAGATAACATGCTTGGAGTAGAATCTTCCACATCACAAATCTCCACGTACAGATATCAGCCTTTAAATTAAATTTCGTCACCAAATCAGATCATAAAATATCAGCCTAATTTTCTCCTTATAACTGAGAGAGTAACTAAGGAGAGAGAAATGATTTCCCATCTTCCTTACTTGCTTCTCCCTTCACCTATCTCCTGTTTATGCCAAAAGCCGTATTTTTAGTTAGACGGCAGCTGAACGAGACTTTCTTAATCTTTTATTTATTCTCGCACATATAAATTTGAATGAGATGAAAGCATATCACAAGACAGCATTGCTGCCAACTTTTTCCATCCCACTCGCTCCTCTCCCTCCTCCATGTCCTGATTGGAGTCACAAAACCCAAAGAAATGTGGGGGGAATCATCAACCTTGACCTAAGGGACAGAGAATAATGCAGGACTGTCCGTCCTTCCTCCTACATACCCCTCAACATCTCTCCCAGTGGACTGAGAACCATCTATAGATAAAATTCATTTCAAACCTTTTTAAAAAAATTTTAGCTATGTTCCCATGTTTAAGTCTTAGAGCCCAAACATGCCTTATAGGTAGGGAAAATATTAAACTGTTAGTTTCTTTAAGGCAGATACCATGTTTTGTTCATTTAAAAATCCTTTGTCTTTGCTCTGTCTCCACAATGCCTACCTCAGACCTTGGCAAATAACAGATACTCTATTAATATTTATTGACTTGAGTTACTGAATCATACTTTCTTAAAGATTGGATTGAAAATATATATATTGAAAAGATTAAGCAGGAGTCAAGATAACTTTAATCAATTATACCTTTTTGGTTTAGTAAATAACCACTGTAAAGGCCCGTTGGAAGAGAGTACTGGGCCATGTGTTTTAAACGGTGGCTGATGCCGATATATCCTTATATCCATTGCAGCACAGGTTTGTGGACCTGACAAAATGCAACAGCGGGTGAGTCCTTTATTGAATGGCCCTCGGATGGTTAATTTTGTTTGCTGATGGCAGATACCGAAGCTACAGAAAAGCTGCTCTTGTTGTTCAAAGAGCCTTTTCAATTTTTAATTTGACATGGAGAGTTACATGGTCTACGATACATGCAGACCAGCAGTTATCTCTCATCATCAACTTCGGTTGGTTTCAACCCGTCTTGGCTGAAAGCAGCTCTATTGTAGGTACTTTTTCTGGCTCTAGCTTACATGTATGGTTCAATGACAAGATTCCTGATAAACTGGAACAGAGAATGAGGAAATGGGCTTTTAAATGATCAACTGATCATTCACTTCTTTATGTTTAGTTCTGTCTGACAGACTTATTAAAGAAAAGAGTCACACAAAGAAGACTTGGGATTTGTCTCCCAGGTTCTGGTCAAATGAAAATCACAGACTTTTAAAGGTAGAAGGCATCTGAGCAATTTCTCATCCAGCTTTGCTATTTTACTATAAGGAAGCTGATGCTCAGAGGATTAAATGACTCACCCAAGGTCATGCAGCTCATGTTGGAGTCAGGGTTAGAAATCAGTTTGTTCACGGCTCTTATGTTGCTGGCTCTTTTGCTGATTTTTTTTTTTTAACTAAAAGAGTTGACAATTTTATTTCCACATTTCGCCATACAAATGAAAATGGCTTTTTTTTTTTTTTTTTTTTTTGTCCCACTACTCCCCTCCAAAACTACTCTCTCTTTGATAGGAAGAAGGAGCGAGACTTCCTTGTCATGCTGTTAGAAAACATCCAGAGTCACAGCACCGTAATCTCCTAGTGAAGTAGAACAAGTAATACAAAACTGATAGAAAGAGGCTCTCCTCTCTCTTCATCTGTCTGGTTGAGTCATTCCTGGCCAAGTAGGACCATCCTGGGATGGGTGAGAGGTCTCATCATTGGGGCCCTGGCATCATTGGCACGTGGCCTCCCATAGGTGGCCTCATTCCAGGAGCAGGTCCCACAGGCATCCTCCCAAAAGGAGGAGGGCCCATCATTGGCATCATAGGAGGGCCCCCCATCGGTGCTGGCATCATACCAGGGCAAGAAGGACCCAGGAGACTGGGGGGGAGGTGGGATCATTGCCCCTGCAGATGGAGGAGCAGAGAATGGAATGGGAGGCACCTTTCCTTGTTGAAATGCCACAGTTGTTTTCTCTATCAGGCTCTGAGCCTGCCCTTCTATCCATTTCTGAGAGTAGTCTTTCACATTTTCTTTGTGTTTCCTTCCATTGCAGTGTGTCTTTCTCATAGATGGAGGGTCATGGGTGAGGTATGTATCGCAGCAGTCACAATAAAATTTGGGCATGTTGCTCTGAGACCATTGGCCACTCCGTTCTTTTGCTGATTTTTGTTAGAGATATCTAGGAGAATAAAAAAAAAACCAGATACTTCAGTTTTTCATGGACCTTTTTTAAGAACACCATTTTTTGAGGTTTCTAGGTTTCCTCAGGTACACCGCCATTTTAAATGGGTTTTGTCCAGTAGAGAGCACTGGCTGTGAATTTGAGTTCAGTATATAACCATCGTAATTTATTGAGCACCTATTGTATGCTAGGTATTGTGCATATATTATTTTTTACCTTTACAATACATCTGGAAGAAGTTATCTTTTGTATATGGAGAAGCTCAGGCTTAGGGAACATCTTTCCCAGTGTCATGCAGGTATTCAAATCCCGTGTCTAATTGATTCCCAAATCCCCACTCTTCCCTTATACCATGCTGCCCTTATTACTGTGTGTCTTAAGGCAGGTTAATTAAGATCTCTAAACCAGTTTCTTCAACTGTCAAATGGATGCAATAATATTCTTCCTAGCATTGATTAGGATCAAATGAGAAATAATGTTTCTCGAGTACCTGGCTTTGCACTTGACATAGAAGACACTCAACAAAAGTCAGTTTCATTCTACACCTTTATCCCTCTCCCCTTTGAATTTTTCAGTAGGTTTTATATCCTGGACTATGTTGACTCATGTTGAAAAGAGAAACTGGAAATATTTCTGAGGTGTTAGACAAGGTCAGAAGTGGATTAAACATTCCAGATAACAATCCCAAACTGTCAAAATAAGCTAATAGCAAATGTAAATTGCATAGAATTGGGCTCCACGCCTGATCCTTGTGAGTGAAGTAATTGAATCAACCACAGCCAGAGAAAGCACCAACTTGAATTTTGCATCCTGAATTTAAAATGCAGGTAGCGTTTTCACACACACACACACACACACACACACACACACACACACACAAATATGTGTTCACTATTCAGGTAAAATGTTAGACAGTGGATTTTTTCATGTCTCATTTATTGATTCTACCATATACGTTCTATACAAAGTGAAAAGATGTAGGTATATTCATTTAATAATTCCAAATAGGCATTCGAAATTATTTCACCATTTCTTGAAGCAATGTACATTCTTTTGAACTATACTTCTGAAATTACAGTCCAAGAATGAATGTGATTCAATTTACAAAAATTCAATTTGCATGTAATGCTTCAGAGATACATCTATTGTATTTAGCCAGGAACAGTTTTTATAGTGGATAGCAATCAAAGAGGTTTATATTAAGAGGATAACAATGAAACAAAAATACAAATAAAAAGAATATCATGCTTGATTCAGTCCTGTAAAAGACATTGGAGGGACTGATAAGGAAAATCACAATGGTATAAAACAAGATCAGCAAGTTTTTAGATTTAGTAATTGACCTTAGGAAAAATCATTACACAAACTCCTGAATGAAAGGTGTGTGTTTATGGCTGAAATATGAGCAGATAGCTTCATTTAAACATTCCATCACACAAGACTTGAGAGAAAGGTGACTATCAAGCAAAAAGCAGCTCTGGTCTAGAATATAAGTTGCAAGGTGGTGGGTTCCATTTATGATTATCATTTATTACTTTTTCTATTACATAGCACTAGATAATTACTCAATGAAAATGAAGAATAAGACCTAATCCGTGGTAGATAAAAGTTTGTCAAAGGGCTACTGAATGAAGATTTCACCCAAAACTTATGTGTGCTGTTAGTGTCGTTGCCTTGGTTTTCTGCGGGTAAGACAAGATGGAGAGGACTGCCTCGCCACGTTTATGCTGCAGTGTAACCTACCTAATGCATCTTTCCACTGGGTATTGTCTTAGGGTCCGCCTAGCATCCTCTCCTGCAGCAAGAGATAAATTATAGCTGCATCGTGGGGTTTTTCTTGTTGTTGTTGTTGTTGTTGTTGTTGTTTTAGGCGAGGCAACCCTTGGCTGACCTCACAGATTACAAGGACCTTGTCAGTTTACAGTCCCTTATTATTATTTTTTTTTTAATTTTTTTATGCCTACAGCCCCTGGTCTTCCTAGGTGGTCTCCCATCCAAGTACTAACCAGGCCTGACCCTGCTTAGCTTCCAAGATCAGACAGGATCGGGCTTGTTCAGAGTAGCATGGCCATAGACTACACTGAATATTTTAAAATAAATTTTCTATAAACCATTCCAAGACCCTGTGTACAAGTTACCAAACATGGAGTGAATCTTGGACAAGTCACTTGACTAATCATTAGAAAAAGAAGGTGTTCTGGGAAACTAAGTGATGTTCCAATTTTGCTTAAAAAATAAGTTTCTGACTTAATGGACCTTCAAAAACCCTCAGTTGAATTAATTAGCATATATATATATTCTCTAACTGAAAACATGTTTTCTTATTATAGTCCAATAATTCAGTTGGGTCACTTACATACCACAGGGTCTGCCTTCAGAAGGGCCCTCTCTGTGCAGTGAGCGGTGGTTCAGGGTGGCCCAGCTGCCCCAGCTCAGGATCATGCTGGTGCTGCTGGGGGCAGCCTGGTCTTGGAGAGCTCGAGTTAGATCCTAATGGAAAACCTGAGGCCTTTAACTTGAACGTGACCTTCCCGGTACATCCCTGCTCCCTCTCTTGCACTTTGCAAGGCAGCCCCATCTCTGCCACTCAGGAATGTCCTGGGCACTTTGGCTGACATCTCTGGAATGCTGCAGCCTTCCCTGGCCTGCCAGGGGAATGGCGATCCTTCCCCACACTGCTATCACCCATCTAGGATTTGGGGCCCTGCTGGGATTGTCCTGGAGGGTTAAGGTCCAAAAGGAGCAAATAAGATCCCAGGGAACTGACAAATGCCCCATGTCCTGGGAGTTCGCTTTAATGCACCTCGGTGTGCCAGAGGCCCCAAGAGGCAGGGCCAGCTACATTATATGAGGGGCCCAGTGGGAAATGAAAGTGGCACCTGTGTTCAAAAGTAGGGAAAAGCGCTGTTAAAGATACTAATATATAACTTTCTGCATTCTCCTAGAATCTCTCTTTAAACCTTTCATGGTGCTTTTACGTGCTGTTCAGCGGCGTGCCCCCTGGGCCAGAGATGCTCGGGGGAGAGCGCAGGGCCCAGGCACCGTGCCCTCCCGCTGCCAGGTCCCCTCCCACCAGCAGCCAGACCCACAGGCTGCCGCCGGCCGGCCGGAGAGGAGAAGTTCAGTCTCTCCTCCCAGTGGCCTGTTCCAGCCCATGGTGGACGGCGACACCCCAGGGACCGCAGCCTTCGTGCCAGGGTGGGCTGGGTACCTGGATGGGGTGTGGGTAAGAGGTGTGCCAGGTCAGAGCACCTGCCAAGTGCATGTGGTGCCGCCAGCGTGGGGCCCAGGCAGCGACCACCTGGAGGCTCCCTGGGGCACACGAAATCTGGTCCTGACTCTCCCCACAGCCCACCCAGTCCCAGCTTCCACAGCTGGGACAGGGCAGTAGACATTGCTGGGAGACTGGAAAGGAGAGGTTGGGGAAGCCCCGGGCACCAGGGAGTAAAGGAACGGGCGTCCAAGAACTCTTCTCAGAGAGGATGGGAGGCAGCAGAAAGTCAAGGCGCCACTTCCCCAACACAGGCTCCTTTGTCCCATCAGCCTTCACTGGCAAAACACAACAACATCAAAGATAAGAGGAAATCTAAGACTACAACAGCAGAGCATCACATCCTAAGTGCAGGAGCTTCTTAGGCACAGGATCCTGCATGGCTGCTCTGGGCTCAAGCCCATGAAGCCTTGGGGCCTGTGGGGTGCTCAGCGCAGAGATGTGGGAGTTGTCATCTATACTGATTCCGCCCCTCTCTTTATGGACCCTCTGGGTCCCATATCCTCATTACCCTTTTCTAAACTCCCTCTACCCCTTGAATTTTTGTATGCCCTGGGGAAATAGACTTCTTCCAACGCACACTCAAGTCTTTTTTTTTTTTTTTTGGAGCATCAAATGCCTTTAGTCTACTTTACTATGGTCAGAACCCCACTCCACTCCCAGCCCTCACCCCAAGGGAATGGGTTCTTTATAGTCTAGGTAAAATGGGAGAAAAACCCTGGGGTAAAAAGTAAATATTTGTAATGCAAAGCATAACTTGCTTAATATATCAAAATTATTTTTTCTACCTGCAGGATTCCTAACACTTAACCATGAAAATCAGTGTGCTAGTGTCTCTGTGTTTGTGTGTGTGTGTGTGTGCACACGCGCAAGAAGCATGTGCATGTATGCAAATAAGGAGTTTTGCTGACTATATCAAGGAATACATAATAAACACACATATTTAAATGCAGACTTTGATGTCTCGAAGGGTATCTTTTATTGATAGTCACTACTCTTGAAGAAGCCCTTGAGTGAATCCAAGGAGCCACATTCTGCCCTCCCTAACTGGCCATAATGAAATATTTCTTTAACAAACACCTAACCATAACAGAATTGCATCCTGGGTCTCTATCCACTACTTTACTTCAAGCAAAAAGATTTGATACATAATCAGGAATATGATTTCATTTTCAGAGACCATTAGGGAAGACAGTCCACAGAGTAATCTTATTAGTATTTCTGCTATTAAGATATCTCTTTCCTATATTTGGAATACCCAGACAGAATGGAATCTAAATATTTAAATGTCTCACAGAAAAATATCTGACAACTGGAAAATGTCTTAAAAGCCTATGAAGTCTGACACTGGATAATCGGAATCAGCTAACAGAATTCATTTTTATTAAAGCATTTCAAATGATCAAGCCACTGATGCGTTTTAACACTATAATGGCATAATACCCTTGCCTCAGATCTTTAGAGAGGCAAAATGATCACAGATTAAGCAAGTTCAACGGCACACAATGTTTTCATAAGCCCCGGAATATTGCTCCATAAGAAATACTTCTGGTATGAATGATGAGATTTTGAGAAAGTACCATTTTGGTATAAAATGATCTAGTTAGTTGCCTGTGGTTATAAATTGCTTCAGGCCCAGTTCTCTTTCCCCTCTTCCTCAGGTTCCCTTTCTGCCCGATGACAAAGGGAGTTCTGAGCATGGAAGAAATGAACCAAGTGATGAGGTGAACGAGAATCTGACCCTGCATAGTTTTTTCTTCTTCCTCCCCACCCCCATACTCCCATTTTGTTATGTATAATAACTGAGAGTGTGGCAGGAAGTAATCAACAGAGAGGGCACGGATACTTGAAGCAAAGAGAGAACAACATTTGCAGCCAGGAAGTAATCTTCACTTTCAGCTTTCATTCCAGCCCTAACGCTTATGAGGACGAAAGAAGAGAACGGCCATGTTTCACTCTCTGCATGAGAACTGCGCTGCCCACGGGCCCGATGCTATGGGATGCCGGGGCAGTATAATCATCATTATCCAGAGAAGGCATCTGACTTCTGTGCATCCTCTGGAGGCCGTGGAATAGGGCAATCTCATGCAGAACTGGTAGAGGAGAGTCATCTGCATGGGAAATGCCAGAAGCACGACGGTCTGTGCTCTCGTGTGCTATCAGCCCCTTGTAAATTCAGATTATTGGCAGGACAGGGACCTTTTTAGACGGTTGGAGGACTGGCTCAACACAATCGCATCGAAGGCAGTATGGCAGAAGTGAAGAACATAGGTTTTAAAATAGTCAGGCTGTATTCAAATTCCGCCTCTATCTTGGACAAGTTGTGGGATATCGAGCAAATCACTTAACCCCTCTAGGATCAGTTCACTCATTTGTAAATGTGGCTGCCGAGACTACCTTTCCCATGGGTGCTGTAACTTTTAAAACAGAGCTTGTGTAAAGACCTCACTTGGCGCCTGGCACACTGTAATGACTTGATACATAATGTCTCCATACCATGACCACAAATGATTTTTTAAATAATTAATGATATATTGTCCACTTTTTTTTTTTGCAAGCTCATGAACCAAGTGGATCAGGGTCCTTATCTTTTTCAATGTTTTGTAAATTGTCCTTCACATCTCTAGTGATTTATAAATAATAAAAACCATTAAACTGTATGTGTCACTTTTAAGCCAAGCAGACATCTTCAAGTTTTCATAGCATCAGTCATCACAAATGAATTGAGGTCTTATGTTATCGAAATGTGGTCTAGCTGATTATTCCAGCTGTTGTAGGCGCTCTCCTAATTTTTTCTCTTTCATTTTTCCCACATTATTCCACCTCTAAGAGCAGGGCTCAGCAGCTGGAGTCACCACAGGACCTGATTGATGGCTGTAGGACCCAGATGGCAGAAGCCTGAAAATGTTTCTGGCAAATACCTCTACAAGCTGAAGAGTATGTGTGTGTGCGTGCGTGCGTGTGTGTGCGTGTGTGTATGTGTGTGTGTACTCTTCCCTTTTATTGGCACTTGAGCTAAATGCCCAGCAGCCACTTCTTGGCTGGGTTCCATTCAAACTACAGTTGGCGCCTGTGAAAATGGCTTTGGCTCCAATATCTTATGTGAGACTGTCTATCATGAAGAATTTTCCCACTGCTGATGGTTTCTATTTTTATGAATACTTGAAAATACATGTCTCACATAAGAGTTCTGACCTCCTTTTATCTTTCCAGTGGAAATTCTTTCATAAAGAAATGTCATCTCTTTATACAATTATTCTTTGTGAGGGGCTATTTATAGCACTGTGAAATTAGGGAACGTAGTACTCCCTTTGACTTTCAGAAAAATTGTTAAGCATCAAATTGCATGTCAGAAGAAAAATGATCTCATGAAAAAATTAACAGGCCTTACTATTTTCCACTGCCCCCTCCCTCATAGCCCCGCTCCCAAATACGCAGAGGATGGGTAGTCATTGCTCTCCAATAAAATAAAACTAGCAACAAAAATAAAACCATGCCTCATCTTGTTTGATGCAATAGATATGCTGCTGAAAGGGGGATAAATACACTGGATAAACTAGAGGGTTTGCTTTCCGGATGGAAATATGTAATGAATGTTTTCTGGAAGAAATGATGATTATGGAGGGGACTGTCCAGAACCTGATATACATGGTTTACCAATTGGGATTTTCTCATACTGCTTTTCCTTAAAGCCAGATTCACCTCTAAAATGGCTCAATATATTATGTGACTTCAAAATCTCTGTTTATCCATGAGCATTCTTTGTAGACATTTTCACTTTCCTTAGCTGCCATTTGATTTTCAGAAACAGTAAAATTTTTATCCTACCTGGAAATTGAAAATACACTAAACCAAAATAAGAACTAATGTCTCTCTGGGGCCATCTATTTAAAGGTCAAGAGCATACTTTTCACACTATACCACATGTATAAAGGAGGAAAGACAAGCTCCAGCTGTGGGACACCTCAACAAGTAAAGAAGTTTCTTTTAAAACTGCAGCTAAGACAATGAGTAAATTTTACAGACTTGCTCATGTATCCTTATTAATTAGCTTGTAGAGGCTTAAGTACTGAGAAAACAAAAGATATCAAGACTTTCTCTCTTGTGAATTATAAAAAGTTTTGTGCAAGAAATAAAGGAAGTCTCTCCTGGAGACCTGGAAGATCCCGTGGTCAAGGAAGATTGAGGTCATGGGTGGGAATGATTCATTCTGTGGGAACAGCACCTGTGAGATGTTTTTAGTAGTAATCCTGGAATCTGGAAACTGAATCTCGCTGATGAATCCTGATTCAAATATGTGAATGCTTATAGTGGCTTTATGTGTAATCTCCAAAAACTGTGAATAGCCCAAATGTCTTTTGGTGCATAAATGTCCTTCAGTCCGTGATACAACAAAATGATGCTCATCAATAGAAAGGAATGTACTTCTGATACGCACAACAGTGTGGATGAATTTCAGCGCAGGGTGCCAAGTCAAAAAGGCTATATACTAAGATTCCATTTATATGGCATTCTTGAAAATGTAAAACTCTAGTGGCAAAAAAAGAAAAAATAAAAGAAAATCAATGGTTGTCAGGGGCTGGGTGTGAGGGAAGGGATCGACTACAAAGCGGAGGGGGGAACTTTTTAGGGTAATGGAACTATTCTATATCTCGATCGTAGTGGTAGTTATATAATTGCATGCAGTTGTCAAATCTTGTAGAACTGTACACTTAAAAAAGTGAATTTTACTATATGTAAATTATATCTTAATAAAAAACATTAAGCATCCACTCCATTTAAAAAAAATGAAATGATAAACAAGCTAATGGTAAGTATGAAGATATAAGGAGGCTTTATAGATACTTTTAATATATTAAGAAAGAGGGAGAGTGGATTCTTTTTTTAACAAAGAAATTCTGATTCAGACTCTCAGTACCTGCCTACTTTTCTAGCAGATATTTTACTCTGGTCATGACTCCAGGTCTGCTACATATTACTGGGGACTTAACCCCAAGACACTTCCTGTGTTCTGAGTAGTCACAGGTGCAGAATTCTTCATAAGCTTGAGAACATCTAGCCATAGTCCCAAAGACTCAGAAGGGTTTAAGACTACTGCTGAGATGCCTGTGATTCCCCGTTTAAGGCTGCTATGCATGAGTATCTTTTTGTGAGTGGGTGGGCTGGGCTTGCATGGTGAATCCGATCACTCAGGTTTGGGAATCACTGGTTTAATCAATTAGTTTAATACTTACCCTGAAATATGAGAGGCCCAGGGATACACACAAAAACTTTCTTTTTCTGGGTGAGATCAGGTTGAAATAAAGCAGAAGAGTAGCCTTGAATAGAAAAGGAAGAGGAAAGATAACGTAAAGCCTTTGGAATATGTGGAAAATGGGAGAAACGTCATCCATTCTTTGACGGTGTCTGGTCAGGCCATCGTGGGATATAGGGCTATGTATATGTATGACTGTGTGTGCATCAACAATCAAGCCAACTCTTGATTGCTGGAGGCCACCTCCTTAAGCCACCATCCAGCCTGTCAACACAAACAATCAATGGCCCTGCCTTATTGTGAGGGGCCAAAACAGTTTCCTGAGTCCTCCAAGTGTTGCAGACATCACACTATCAGAACACTCATCTTAGGCCCTTATCTCAAAAGGGACATCTGAACAAATCCCTGCCATGGGGGAAACCAATTACGCTCTCATCTAGGTTGGCACTTCTTGGCATCTTTCTGACAAGTACACACACACTTAAATGAGAGAGGTCACAGGGCCCAGTTAATCACTAAAGGTTCTATAAATTGATTAAATCAGGACTCTTCATATTTAACTCAGCTTCAGAAATCCAATTGGCAGTGGTCATGGGGATTCAAGTCATCTGTCTTTCTAATACTCTTTCTAATACCCCTACTTTTTTGGTAAGCCTCCCAAGTCAATACAATAAAAAAGAGTACATATTCTGAAAATCTTAAAAATGTTTCAATGAGTACATCAGAATAATTTGTCATTAGCTTGGTAATTTAGAGGCATGCATGCAAAGTGGATGCTGCTAACATGATTTTTAATGTGCTCAAGAAACAGTTTGCCTTTCCTCTGAGGTAATTTGAATAGTTTTTAGTCCTACTGATACTATTAATTTGCTTTATGCTCTCCCCCCACTCCCCGCACCCCCAATATTCCATCACTATTGCAAACAGAAACAAGAAAAGCAAGGCTTGGAGAGCTCTTGTGGAGAGAGCCATTTGCTCCAGCTCAAGCAAACAGCAAGGTCAATCAGCCTGAAATCTGAATTTTTCAGACACATAATAGACCCTTGGCTTATCAAAGCCTCTTATCTGATTGGGAAAAAAAATCAAAGGTAAACTTCAGGGCTCATGGAATTAAAAGACAAATGAGATGTCATAATTATCAAAGTGGCTAATTTAGAAAATTAAGCTGTTCACATAGGTGACATAATTGCTTGTCACAATCACTCTTTTTCTCATTAGCTTCTTCCATTCAGCACCCACAGGCCGCACAACAGTCTTTGGCCTTGCTCAACAATATGGGTGTTCTTTTGTGGTTTAGTGTCACAGTGTTTCCCTCATCTCTTATAAATAATGCATATTTATTAGCAGGTTTATTCAAAGAATAGTTTCAGAAATCCTGGTCTTTCACAGTTTGGTATTTGGTCATATTTTAAATTCATTTGTGACCAAACATTCTTTTGAAATAATTAATTATCAAGATAAGATTTATAGAATTGATATAGAATATTAATATTCTATAGAAAACATTGAGTTTTGATATATAGTAATATTAAGGGGAAAAAATCCTCAGTAGTTAGACAAAATTTGTCTTTAACTCTGAATAGAAGGAAAAGATATATATATTATCAAGGCATTGGTTTTCTGCCTAATATTTTATTAGGTATTTTAATAGATCCAGCATAATGTAAATAAATTCTTTATAAGAAAATGACTTATACGACTGACAATAATACTGTTTTTGTGTAAGCAAGTTCAGAAATTACTAAGGATAATGTCTAAAAAAGGAAATGAGTTGTGTTCTATGTACTTTTAAAGCGTGCCATTGTGAATGGGTGAGGTCGAACATGAGTGTGAGGATGACTCAGACTCTACTATCTTGTAAGGTGGTAGGACATGGCTAGTGTGGCTTTTAGAGGTGCTACATTGATGTTGTTCATTTGAAGAGATCATTTATCTTGAATGTATACAATGAAGCTGTAATCTGCATATTTCTGGAATATTCATATAACTGTTGTGTTTTAATTTCACTGACATTAAATTAGTGAAGTAATTGGGCTAGAAGAGTTATTATGGTTATATACTGAAATCATCAGCTTAGAAAGAAAAGGAAAAATTCAATCAAATCTCTAATGTACAAGGTTTCTATAAACCTTGCCTTTACTCATAACCGAACCTGAAGTGGTTGTGTACATTCTGAGGACCTACAGACATAGAACTTAATGGGGAATTTATCCTCCGAAGAAACAGACACAAATCCAATTATGTTACTGTTATGTTTATTCTCTTGACACTCACAAGTGCTATCGTTGGTGAGAAGAATGGCACACCTGCTGTTCTAACCAGCCAAGGCTGAAGACTAAGACAGAAAAGTGACAGAAGATGTAGTACTTGTCTAACCTTTCTTTGTCTCCTATGCCCTTCAGGCTGCAAGAATACAGCAGAGCCCTTGGGTTAAGTTTCTTATGGGTTTTTGAAAAAGTGTGCTAGTTTGTGACAGAGTAGGTACTGGGGTAGACTTTGCAGACTGAGAGAACATGGCCTTGTGTAGGGCAAGATGGTGGTTCATTGCAGTGAGGCCGGATCAATGAAAGCCGGCATCTTGAAGACGTCTCGGTGGAGAACCGAAAGCCAAGGGAACACCTGCAGTCATAAATGAGGATGACACTTGGCTATTTTCAGCAATTTGACCATTTATTTGAACTTCCCATGGAGTTCAGGAAAATTTTAGTGCAAAGGTTTTCAAATTATGCTCTGTTGTTCTCTAGGCATTTCGAGTTGGAAAGACAAAATAGACAAAAATCTAATTCTTCCACTTCCTCCTACTTCAGCCAGCACAACAGTGATCTCGTCTGCTTTATACAGTGGCCTTCCACTGAAAGTTGCATTTGAAGATAGTTTTCATGGCTAAAAATATTTGGAAAATTGCCGGTATGGTGGGTAGGCCTGTGTGTGAGACAATACACCTGGAGATAGTATGTTCGAGACAGGAAAACAATAACGATATTGCATGAGAAATAACGTATCACCTGTGTTTCCACCCAATAAGCAAATCTGTTGTCAACTCAGAAAGTTATTCTTCCCTGCATTCATTCTACAAATGTTTATTGAGTTCTCCACTACCCATTACCTTCCTCTCAGGTCTGCCCGAGGTCCCCTGAGATATAATCTGGGAACTCCAGTTGCTCATTTTAGCTACTGCTGTTGTTCTGGTTAGACTGTTTATCCAATCTTCCAACCATTATTCCTAGCTTTTGACCTTTCTTGGGATGGGTTGTTAGCAAGCCTTGTCCTCATTAACATTTGTGATGAACTAAAATTATATCTTAACAGAGATGGGGAAAACTAGAGAGGCTCTATATTCTTATAATTGAAGGTAGCAACAACATATAAAAAATTGGGGGATATCAGTATTTTAACATTTACAAAATGGCTCTTGTACATGATGCTAGTAAGATTAAGAAATGTGTGCTGATTTTGTGTCTTATCCTCATGTATTGTTAAACAACTGTCTCAAGTTACACAGATAAGAAGTGACCAATGGAATCTAAACATAAGTCTGTCTGAAACAAAGGTCTTTCCAGAACGCTAGTATACACCAAGTGTGGTCTGTAGGTTTTTGTTGGTCTGCAAAGAGGTAAGGCCAAGAATTGGGAGTTAGCATTTAGATATTTTTAGAGTAATTTGACAGTAATTTTATACCTGTTAACTATAATAATAAAAAATTAAGGCTGATAAATTGTATGTCTTTTGCTTTGTTATTTCAGATTTTAATAATACACTTATATTGTATTTTGCAAAATAACAGTCCGTGACAAAGCCAAGACAATAACTAACCTGCTCTGCAGATCATTTGAGCGGCAGTGCACTGCACTAAACCGTCCCTAAAATTTTGGCTCTCCAAGTAACATGGATTCAGTACGGGAAAGGAGCGGCACCGCTATTAGCCCACACCTTCTTATCTTCTGATAATAAAAGATGACATAGATTCTCAGTGGCTTGGCTCTGTTTCTCTTTGAATCATTTCATGTCCAAGCATGAGAACTTTCCCACAGGCTTCTCCCCACTGGATGGCTGATACAGCAGAGTGTTTCAGTCCTTGCCTCTGAGCTCCAAGCTCTTCTTCCAACCTAATCAACTTTATCTGGGAGCTGGTTTAATTAGTTTCCTCTCAGAATGGGTTGAATTAAAGAGAGGCTTTCTAATGGCTTGTTCAGGGGCACCCCCTGAAGAGAGAGATCAAATTTATTTATGATGCCCTTTGGCTAGGTGTTTGATTTTCTTGACAAAACATCACTTGAGTCTTTAAAGGTTTGTCTTTAGGTGTTCTATAGCTGGCCTGGAGCCATGTTCTCTTAAATGATGATCAAAGGCACAGACAATACAAGTTAGTCAATACAAAGTGTGTTCTATTTAAAAATAGTGCTTGGGAAGGACGTCCTTTTAGTTTTTCAGTTTTTAAAGGGTTCCGTATTGGAGACAGTTACAAACAATTCTACTGTACTGTAATTGAGTGCATTTTAATTTATCTGTATTATTTTCTCTCTTGAGACTCCGAAAGGATGGCCCTGACCCAAATTTATTTGCTTACTTAATTAAAGAACAAATTCATTAGGAGTTTAAGGAGTGTATATGATAAGAGATAGTGTTAAAATAGAAGTAAAACTACATCACAATTATATCTAAAAATTAGAAACCATAATTCATGAAGCTTTTGTTTATCAGGGTGGTCATATTAAGGACAGGTTTTTTAGCAACTGGAAATGTCCTTCTGTTTACTGCAAAATTCTTATGTTTGGGAGAAAATTGTTAAATTGTCTCTTGTCCCTTTTAAGGTGATGCTACTATAAAGTTTAAAACGATCACAAGAAGTCTTTGTTTTTAAAGCTGTACTACTAAAATACATTTAGTTGTTATCAGAAGTCAGACTGTTATGATCAAAAATAAGCTTAGAATTTTAAAAGGATCAACTACTCTTGCAAATTAAATCTATCGTCGGTAGCATGTTCCTGGCTGTTGCTTGTTCTTCATGTATATCTAGTTCTGCCAAGGCATCTGCCCCTGTGTTATTTTCCAAATAGAGTATTCAAGATCTGGACAGAGATTATCTCGTCATCTCTGTACTGTAAACACTGGTCTTTTGCCAACAGTGAATATACAAACCAAGCAGAGTTGCTTGTGATATTTTTACATAATGATCAATATTGGATCTTCCTTATCAGAAACTGTTCAAAGAACTAAGGGTGTTCTGTCAAAATCTTTTAGGCATAATTGCACATCACTAGATTCAAGAAGCCAAAGTATAGGTTACTGATTATCCAATAGTTTATTAGATCATTTTTGCAGTACTTTTTATTAATTAAAGAAAACATTATTCAGGTGCTAATAAAAATAAGATTATAAAGATGAAGAATTTACTCAAAATAAACAAAATTTTTAGCAGTCATTTGACAATCTACTTAAATTTTCCACTCAAACTGAGGTAATAAGATTATATTCAATGAGTCTATTTAAAAGTAATACCTTGGTCTAAAGCTATTTATTTTATGAAGTGGAAACTTAAGAATGAATTACCTGGAAATATCTAAGCCAGAGAAACTTACTTGTTTAAGCATCTGGTATAGAACTGGTGTTAGTAAAAACAAACAAACAAACAAACAAAACCTAGCAAAGCTCACTAAATGATGACTAGATTTTCAACTGAACTCACTCAGGCCCTCCTAAGCTAATGAAGCCTTTAATTCAAGACTAGATTCATTAAGTAAATGCATATTGACAGAGCAGTTGACTAAGTTCACCAATGTGTAATAATACCTACTTGATCCCTCTTGTGAACCTTCTTAAATTGCTCTTCTCCCCTGAAACCAATATGGACTGTGGTCAATATCTCTAGTCTCTTTTGCATAGTTCTTTGTTTGGATTCTATATTTGTGTCATGGGGATAAGTGACTCCTTTTAGGGTAATAACACCTCTTGAAGTATAAGAGCTGTGCTGGGCTCTCAGACTTATTTAAGTTCCAAATTCTATTGTACAAGGCTTCTCTGTTACCTGTCATTGACCCTTTGGGAATGGGTCTTCCACTATTGTCATCTTTCTACTTGTACTTCTCTCTCCCTCTGTGCCTTCATTCCCTTTAATACTCTGTACTTCATAGCAGAAAGGCAAGCACTGCTCTTTGCCTTTTTTAACTTGTCCCCTTTCCTGTACTGACATTTGGATCCATTGCTAACGAACCACTAGGCTATGGAAAGTTGAGCCACTTATTGCCCAAATTTTGAATTCATTTCCTGAGGTCAGCACTTTTCTCTAAAGCCATCTGTCTCCCCAAGATTAGGTTCATGTATGTGAGCACTGTGGTGGGTAGCATAATGACCCCTTTGCCCAAAGGTGTCCCTGTCCTAATTTACAGGACCTATAAATATGTTACTTTCTATGACAAAAGGGACTTTGCAGGTGTGATTAGGTTAAGAATCTGAGATGGAGAGATCATCCTGAATTGTCTGAGTAAGTCTAGTGTAATCACTAGAGCCCTTAAGTAGGAGAGGGAGACAGAAGATAAGATCAAGGTGGCAACGTGAAAAGGACTTGGCTCACCTTTGTTACCCTTGAAAATGGAGGGAGGGGCTAGAACCAAGGGATGCTGGTAGCCCCTAGAAGCTGAAAAAGGGCAAGAAAACGGATGCTACCAGAGGCCCCAGGAGGAATACACTCCTGTCAATGTTTGATTTTAGCCTGGTGAGACCCGTGCCAGACTTCTGACGCACAGAACCATAAGATAGTAGATTTGTGTTGTTTTCAGCCACTGCGTTTGTGGTAATGTATTATGGCAGTGACACAACATTAATACAAGCCCTTCATGCTCTCCACCCTGGGCAGCAACATGGTTCTACCCTACTGACCTCTGTGGCTTCCCTAGGCAAGGGGACACCTCAACTCCTGGGGACATTTTGCTAAATCTACTGTTTACCCTGGTCTTTTTTGCTTCAAGTGGGGAAAAAAATGTTTCTCAGATTCTATTTCCCTGAATAAAACAGATCTTTTCTAAATAAGCTCTCCCTAGTTATTCCCATTAAAAGCTCGCCCCTTCTCTCTTCTATGGCAACAAACAAATGCTTGGATTTGACCTGTAAAAGCTGTGGCATGTATTTAAATTGCAGTTTGTCCAGCAGAAAATGACGTCACAACTTTAAAATCAGTGACTTGCTCCTCACTCCCTTGTACATATGTTACATAAGCCAAACAATTTGTTGAAAATATTAAAACAATATATGCATTGGTATTATTTAGAATGGAATTTAAAGAATTTATTATCTGATCCAAATAAAAGTGCTAAGTATAACCATTTCTTGGAAAGATGAGAACATGTTCACATCTTCTTAATAATTTTCTGATTTAAGAGAGAAATATAAAATTTGCAATATTATATCATATGTTGATATATATATATATATATATATATATATATATATATACACATGTAACATTTAGCAAATATTTATTTAGCACTTACTATAAGTGTGGGAATACAAAGGCATACAAAATGGTCCCTGCCACTCACTGATGACACTTTGAGTCCAAAATTCCTGAAACCTTGTGTATAGTCACAGTTCTTAACTTTTTCTGTGCCATGGACCCTTTAGACAGTTTGGTGCTGCCTATGGGCCCCTTCTCAGAATGTTTTTAAATGTACAAAGTCAAATACATAGGACTGCAAAGCAAATCAATATTTATAAGACGTAATTGTAATATGGACAATCAGGCCTCTTTACTAATACATTTTCTAACAAGCTCTAAGAAGATTTTGATCTGGGACATGACAGCTGCTGGAACCACTGTGATTTGTTGCCCACACTTACAATTGAAGAATGGGCTAAATTTCATTGCCGGGAAAATAAAGATGTAATTCCTTTTCCCACTCATGTTTAAGGATTCCCAGGACTGTAGTTTTAGTTAAGTATTCCTGATCTAAGCTAATGTCAAAGCATAGCTTCAAAAGAAGTGGATGTTAAAATGTTAGTCATGAATTAGGATACACATGCTGTACGTTTTTCTAATTATTAATTTTAATTTTGATGGGTCCCCTCAAATATACCACATTCTTCTTTGGTTGAAAAAAAGAGAAATCTTTAGAGGAAAGAAATCATATCAGTAAAAGGGACAATCTGCTCTTGTCTGTTTATTTATTTATATCCTGCCTTGTTCAAGGAAGGATTTAAGACGGCTTGTTCCTGTCTAAATTCCTAGAACTTGGTTAATTAAATCTTCTGAAAATGTAAATTAAAATGCAGTAACATTATTTGACAAAATTATTATCATCTTTTGAATAATTATGTGATTGGGAATGTCTACATCATATTTATCTAATCTGCAATTAAATCATTTATATATGCAATTAAATCATTTATATCTGCAATACATAAATTCACATCATCAATAACAGGAAATGTGGCCAATGGCCAAGTTTGTTGCAAGAACAAAATAGCCCATGTCAGGAGAAAGGGTCACCAATGATGTTCTAATTGAAATGCTGACAAATTAAACAAGGGCATAACTCATCCTTTCAGCGAGCAAGTGACACAAAGATTGCCACACTGAACTGGCACTATCTTGTTTACCCTTTTCTACATATTCGATAACACACACTTGCCTTGTAGCAATATCAGTTTTAATCACTGAAGCAATGGCTCTAGTTTCTAATCTCTGTTGGGACAAATGTCTACTTTATAGTGTAAATCTCAATTAGCATTGCTACCACAAATTACCACCTGCAATTTCACACCAATTCAAAAAAAATTCACTAAGCACCTAACCTGTGCCAAGCACTGTGCTAAGGCATGCATGGCAATAGGACTATTAGTCTACAAACCACAGGGTCTAGAAAACAAGTCTCTATATTCTCTAAAACTTAAATCTGACTCAATTCCCTGCTGAGGAAATCAGTATTAGGCCTTCATCTCCATCCCTCATTAGGTCACACAAAAATCCAGAAGGCTCACATGCTGTTAGAATATCAAGAACCTCTAGGCCATCAAACTACCACCTGTATCAAAACCAATGCAGTCCTTAAATTCTGATGGCTCTCTATTGCCAGGTTTTTGTGAGACACAGGAATCTTTGCAAAAGATGGAAGCCCCAGTTTGATGCCTGGGTCTGCTCTCCTGAAGTGCACACACAGCATTTTCTTAAGAACTGCCTCCTCTTCCAGGGTGCTGACACCAACTGGTGTAGGGTCTGTAGTGTTTCTGCAA
This sequence comes from Eidolon dupreanum, assembly GCA_028627145.1. Lineage (NCBI taxonomy): Eukaryota > Metazoa > Chordata > Mammalia > Chiroptera > Pteropodidae > Eidolon > Eidolon dupreanum. The sequence continues at coordinate 12,633,705 of CM053514.1, read as the reverse complement.
CCTGTGGACCTCCGTACTCTTCCCATCATGGGGGACACCTCTTAAGCTCCCCTCCTGTCCTTTAGCAGCTGGAGGGATGCCTTCCTCTCTCTTCTTGCCCACCAAGACAACAGTATTTTCAGTGATGTGTTTGGGCTTGTCCAGAAGAACCAAGATGTTCCATGACAATAACTCCCTCTCAAAGTAGGTCCCTTTTCCATCCTCCAGAAAAAAAAGAACGCAAAACCTGCTTGAAGGAGGAAGAGGTTAAAAAAAAAAAAAAAAAAAAAAAAAAAAACAGAACAAATACAAATCAATATCTCAATAAATTAGTCTTCTCTCTTATAAGATGGGACTGTAACCCTTAAGGAGCCAGTGAATTAGGCTTTTAAATCTAGGCATTCTGAAGTCTGGTGAGGAAGAAAAAAATAATAATCAAAAGAAGCTTTTATGTTCCCATACGCTACATTAATATATTTCTTTCTGTATGGTGCCTGGGCTTATTAAAGTCTCAAATTAATAGGCATCAAGTAAATGCTCTTCGAGGCTAATAATGAAAAGTTAATAAATTAAAAATCTATAGAACTATAATTCTATCACTAGTGTTAATAATATTTAACATTTAAGCCTGTGTAAATTAGAATGCTTAGATACTTTTTATATAACAAACTACATTTTAAATATTTTTCAATTTTAAATTAGGGACATGTAACAAATGTTACTGTATTATAATGCCATGAAAAGCAAAGCAACTTAGTGTTTCAGTCTAAACAATCCTCCTAAGAATAAATCTGTAATATCCAATGACTTATTTGAAATATTGATGAGTGTTTGTAAATCCCGATGATTCACTTGCACAGGAAACCAGGTTGCAGGAGTGTTTACAAAGGGCTTACTACGAGTTAACTACTGTACTAAGTGATTTACATAATGATTTTATTTCATCCTGGCCAAAATTCCCACTTTACAGGTATAGAAACTAAGGGCGATATGAGCTAGATAACCTGCCCATCATCAGTGGTGAATGGGGTTGCGGAATATAAATATGGGATGGGCTTGGCAAGGCAATTTTGGAGACTAGTGGGAATCAGGACAGTCATCCTAAAGCTTTGCTTGCAGACAAGCGATCTGTTTCTGCTGAAGAGTAGAGGCTGATTTAGGGTCGTGGTGGCTGCTAGAGTTTACAGTGCTGTAGCCACCACCCCTGCCAAAAGTGTTCACTGGTACCATCATGATCTGCAGTCAGAATTTAAGTCCAGAGGAGTCTTACTTTGAAACCCATTTACTTAACCACTGAGCTGTGCTGAGAGTCATGGCCTGTCAGAGATCACAATCCAGTCCTTGTTTTTACAACCCCAGCTCCATGCCACAGGGCTGTTGATGATCCCCTCCACCGTTTCAGGCATTGTGCTAGGGACACAGAAAGGGAGAAGCCAGCCTGTGAGACATAACCACGGTTGAAGCCCTCTGGGAATTCTCATCTCCCCAGATGGCATTCAACTGAGTCTTACCTTATCTTGAATTCTGGGTCGTGTCGGAATGTACTATAATGTAAGCCATTTAAAATGGTTTCTTTTTCTTGTTGAGGAAGCCTTGTATGTTAGTTAATAGAGAGTCTTGAGCCAGACTGTCTGAGTTCAAATTCTAGCTCATTTTCAATTAGTTAAATTACCGTGGGCAATGAACTCAATTTCCTGGTGCCTCAATTTCTTCATTTATAAATTGGGGACTATAGTACTACCTACTTGGTAGGGCTTTAAACAGATTTGTTAATTATATTTTATATATCTGATATATATATATATATATAGAGAGAGAGAGAGAGAGAGAGAGAGAGAGAGAAAGAGAGAGAGAGAGAGAGATAAATATATATATATATATACTTATATATAGATATAAATACTTACTGTAGCTGATAAGCATGATAACTTAGGTTTATCTAAGACAGATAGCTTTAGAGTCTAACAGAAGGAATATGCATCCCAGAGTCTTGATGACTTAACAATCAACACGTTGCTAATGTTAGATTCAGCATCGTAAGACTTTGTGCTCGCCTTAGTGTAGCAGTACCAAGAAGCTCTTCATCAACACCTGCTTTTATTCCTTTGAATAATAATAATAATAATTCATTGTTCTTAGCAGTTATGTGAACAATCAAACTTATAACTTGAACGGTTACATATCTAAACTTACTTTTACAAGTAGAAAATGACGTCCTCTTCACTGACATATGACGAAAATTTTGGCACAAACTTAGGAGGCCACTGAGCCAAACCGCAGACCAGAAGATGATGTCTCCTGGGGAAAAAAGAAACCTTAGCTTTCTGCAAGTCTAGTACAATGTGAACAACAATTTGCCAACAGTCACCGCAAACCAAAAGTAAAGCTAAGACAATGCAATAATTACTAAGTCTGTTCATTCATTTATTTATTCTGTGTTCAGTACCTATAGCTAATTTCCACAGCCTTCTTTGGTTTTGGTATAACATTCAAAACCAAAGTACAGATTAACTTTTGAAGTATAGATCAACTTTTCTCACTATCTTGACTACATCCTATCTTGGAGCTTTCCCATTTTAAAACAGGTGCTGAAATATAACAATACAAACTTACACTTGTTGCCATGTTTGTATATATTTAGATGTTTGAAATTTTAGAGGTAACTCCAGAGAGAATAAAGCACATTTTTTTAAAGTAGTAATTCAGGCAGCTTGTTAGGAACTATTTGATCATACAGTGGGGTGAGGGGCAGGTCAGAATCTGGGAAGGGGCTTACAACTTATGTGGGAACCAAGGGGACACAGAATAATAGCTCAAAGTCAGAGGCATAGCCAGAATCTGAATGAAAAACCATGACAAATGCAGAGCAGTGGAGATAACACCAATGTCTCATCAGTTTTGAGTATCAGACAGTGGCAGGTCAGAGATGAGGAACTGAATAAATAAAGGAACTGATCAGGAGGTATGAAGTAAAGACAGAAAAGGAAAGAGGCTACAGAATGTTTTCTATAAAATATTACGGCTGAACTGTGCTCAGAAAGAGATGGCAGGAAGAGGAAAATCATCTTATCAAAGAAATATCATCTGATTTCCAGTACTCAAAACCAGATAACATGAAGTCTGGTCCTAAAGAAGAACTGCCCAGGAAGTAAAGGTTATCTCTGAACACCAAGCCTCCTGCATATTGTAATGACATAACAATGGAAAAGATCAGCATGACTGGGTCCATCTGATTTCAAGTGGGTGGCACTGTAAGGATGTCCTGAAGGGGGTATTGGCCCAGAATCTAGGACACGGTCAAGAGAGCTAAGAAATGAAGGAGGGCAGTTCATCTGGTTGGCTGGTTGCTTGCTTGCTTGCTGGCTGGCTTCATTGCTTGCTTGGTGGGGTTGGTATGGGGAGCAGTTGTATGAATGTTAACCTAAGCATGTTTGAGAACTTCTGGGGTGCTTCTCTCTGTAATACTATTTAGGCAAATAGATCCTAAGAATTGAGACCAACGTAACTCCCTACCTCTGAATTAAGTAATGCTGAGTCCAGGCATAAAAAACTTGCTACTTGCTCCAGGAAATACTTGCTTTTAGGAGACAAGACTGTGATCTAATGAAAGTGACTTGCTAATCGAAAGTTGCTTTAAGACCCTTTCGTAGCTCTGCGCATTAATCCAAAGCTATCGTGTCATAATCTATTCCCAGTCTTCATCAGGCCCCATTTGGCAAATCCCACCAGGAAGCTACTCAACTTGGGCCCTAAAATCCTGTAAATCCCTTAGCTTTGCTTGATTTAAAAAATGTCGGGGCTGCGTGTGATCTTCTGGTGTTGGGGTGTTGGTCTGGGTAAGAGGGTCAGAAACAAGACAGAACCATGGGGCTGACACTTGTGTCTTATAGGGAACCCTATGAGTTTCCTACTATTAGAACAGTGAATTAAGTTTCAACTGGGGCCAAGGGTCTCTACTGACCTTCAAATGTACATCTCTAACAAATAGCTGGTTTTGCTAAATCCTTACTTCTATTTGTCAAGAATCATTTTTCTTTGTTTTTCTCATTATTTTGTGTAAATTCCATTGATTCATCATGGGACATCATATGCCTTAGACAGGATATCCTCATGAAATTATTTTCCTCTTCAAAGGCTGAAAATGAAAGTTAACTTCCCAAGTTAAAAAGGAAAAATAGTTCAGGCAGGGAAGAAGGAAGGTGCTTTTTCAGAGTAATATTGGGAAGCCGTGCAGAGGCCAGCGGGAGGGGAAGATCAGGCAGTCAAGCAGGTGGCCTAGCCAGCAGGTAAGCAGCACCACTTGCCATGCTAATTGATAGGAATTACACCTGTTGTTCCCAGAGTTTTAGGAACAGTTAACCTAAAGATGTGGGAACCTGCATTTATATTAGGATAATTCGATGAGAAACCTGGAATTAAAACTTTGGCCAAGTGATAACCATACTTTGCTGCCTTCTGGAGAGCTGCAGGCATGTTAAAGGTATAAAGTGGAAGACATAAGTGCTCCATTGTTTATAAAGAAAAGACTTTACATACTATTTTCAAAGAAGTACATCAAAGTGTGGGGTAATGAGAGACTTTTATTAAAAATAAAAAGTTAGCTATACAGCCAATAATTTATATAATCCCTGAAGCAAAAGATCATATCTGTTCTTTTAAAAACATTTTTTTAACTTCCACAGCTGAAAATCTTTTTTTTTTAAAGAAAGCATTTATTAGGCCATTTGCTAACAAAAAAGAAGACTGGTCTTGGGGCATGGAGTCTAAACCACCAGCAGCATGGCCTGGTAGGAAGGACAACATGTCTGTCGTCTCATAGTTTGTGAGGGTTTTCATGCAACAAGTAGGGGAAAGGAGAAGAAAGATGTAAGCCAGCTGAAAGGACTTACATTAGCTATAGGCAAAGGGGTGGGAGAAAGTGAAGCAGGGCTAGCTGAGGGACAGGCACAGAGTCCACACACACACACACACACACACACACACACACACACACACACACACACACGTCTGTGGACTGGCCACATGCCGTGATCCATAAAACCCACGTGTAAACAAGAAGCAAAGTTAATAAAACCCTAAAAGAAAAAAAATCACTGTAAAAGAACTGCCTGTGACTCGGTGGTGGTGTATCTATCAGGTACTGACTGCCTGCAATGTTTTCTATCAGGCTCGTTTAGAACATCAATAGAAATCTTTCAATTAATGGAGAATTAAAAACCTGGGCACATGAAATGGTTATGTCTAGAGTGAGACGGGGATGTGTGAAGAGTTTATGGAACTGTCAGTTAATCAGAGTCAGACTTTACCTGTCATTCAAATTTAGGCAAGTGTTCTGTGACAGGAAGGCTGTGGTTACAGATGAGACTGTGAATGGTAGACAAGCAAAAAGACAGAACACTACGTGGCTGAGGCCACCGAACAAGCAGATTCTCTTGTATTGGGCTGAGCATGGTGACAGGAGGCAGGAGCCACGTTTTGTACAGATACATGGGAATATTGGAGTGATAAATTCAGTGAATTGAATATGACATATTCCATAATCATGACCAGGGTCATCATTTTAAGGCTTCAAATATGTGGGATAACAGTGTTAGCCTAATTACAAAGAGTCCTTGCTCTTTAGAATTACAAAATTCAGGATGGAGGAATAAAAAAAAAAAGGGCAGACAAAAGAGTATAAATATTAATACAAACATAAAAAGAGAGCAAATATCAAGAATTTTTACAGATGTTTAAAGCTGGTAGAAGTCCCACGGATCAGCTAGGGTTGAATCCCCTTGTTGGAGAGTCACCAGCAAGCAAACACAGAGAGCTGACTTGTCCCGGGTCACCCTGCAGTGCTGATAGCTGAGTCAAAGGCTCCACAGACTACAGGATGCTGGAAGAAGGATCCAGGAGTATTTGGAAGGAACATAGCTGTGTATGTCATAAACATCATGTTGAGGTCAGGAGAATTTTAAATGGGGAAAATTCAAATTTTGAGAGTAATCTCTTCCTACTTATTTAAAATGTGGTTTGCTTATTGCTTAGCATTGATTCTGGTGTACCTAACAATGGCCCATTTTACATGATAAATTCCAAAAGTTAGAGGTATGTCTATTTGGCCTTCTTTGTCCTAGCATAGGAGCACATCACTCCCATGCAAAGTCTGTGTTTTGATAGTAAAGGCACCCAGTGAAGAAGCGAAAATGAGTTCTGTGGGAACATTTTGGCTGATGTTTTTACTTTAAGGCATTGCTATTGATGAGTTATGAAGAGATATTAATCTCTCCCGAGCGCACACGGCACAATGCCCAGAACCAGAGCTCCACTTTACAAATCATTTTACCATTAGCCCGAGCAGCTCTAACACATCAACAACCAGCGCAAGTGCATTTGCTTTATTTTAAGGTAGAATATTTATTTTGGATAATGGATTATTAAATAGATATGTATCATTTATCTCTGCAAGTCGTTTTATTGAGAATGATTTATAGCACATCAACAGCCATTGCAAATGCATTTGCTCTCCTTTGAGGACTGCTCATTTTATTATGAATGGCTTACTGAGCAGAGAGAAGCCAATTGCAGAGAACCTGCTTTCTCAGGCTGTGATATTTTACAAGGTTGCCTTATAAATATTTTGTAAATTACTTATAAATCTTTTCTTGGCAAAATATGCTGAAGCCCAATTAGTATTCCAATTCCATGGGGCCATTCTGGGAAATAAGATACTCATGAAAGTAACTGGAAGTGGTGTCCTTTACATTAAATAGTAGTGTTCTCTGACACAAGCATATCCAGGAGACTTCGATTCCTCATCTGAAATGCCAGTATAAATTAGACTATTTATGTATCAGAATTTGGATGACATTAGGGAAGTTTCATAGCTGACAATGTGAAGGAAAGTACACCACTAGCTACTCTCTAACTTTTCTGTTATTGCTTCCCAAAGAAGTCATATTGTTTCTATTCCAATACCTGATGATTCACTGTGTGTGAAAATCACAGGAATGAGTGTGAAAAGCAACCTTGGTGATATTTATTTGGATTGGTTTTAAAAGAAAAACTTGACTATTAAGTGTGTCTTTAATACTCTAATGGATCTCGAGAACAATAATCACCCATTTGCTAGAGTACTTTAATACTCAAAACGAAAAATACAGATACTTGGCTACAGTATAATGTCAGATTTTTAATTTCAGAAAGAATAAACACTGCCAAGTTTTGAAGGTCTACATCAAGGATACTGACATAATTTTCAGTCACGGTAATACTTCAGCCCCTCCCCTCATCATAAAACCCTGGGTTGACACTAGCACATCTATCCCTAATCTGTCCTATGCATAACAATGTTGCCAGAAGCCTTCCTGAATATTTGCAAAGGCAGAAGTGGGTTTTGCAAATGAAGTGGGGGTGATGTATTTTATTGCTGATACAGTTTCACCTGTATTTAGTTCCATTGACATGGCAAACCCCAAGGCCAATTGTCCTTATTATAGCCCCTGTGTATTTCTCCCCAGCACACTTGCACAGGGGGAAAATGTGAGCGTGGAGCGTACTTAACTGCCAAGCTGAATGGCTCTGTAATGTAGCTTCAGTGTGGCATAAATTAAGCTGTCATTTTTTTGGCAGCAAGTGCAGAGAGGCGATTTTCCTGTACTGTAACATTTGAAACAACAATTTTCTGGCTCCCATACTGACTGACAGTTCTGTGTGATACATTCTCAACGTGTGTGCTTCAGGGCTGCAGCTGGAAACTGCCTTCAGGGCAAGGTATTGTCTTTATTAGCAAATTCTGGCTAAGGTTGCGCTCACGCAGACATTTCCTGACTCCGACTGCTGCCACTCAGCCCGAGGAGGCTGCCACCAGGTCAGCAAAAATGGCACTGGACATCTATCAGCCTGAGCAAGGGGCTTAAGCATGTTTCTCATATGCAAAGTGGTCTTTTATCATGAAAATCAGATTGTGTGTTTTTGTGTGCTGGTTCTAACAGCGCAAAGCCTTTTATGAATAGGGAGATTTCCTGGAGCTGGGTGAGATTTTGTGGGTAGGAAACACATTGGATGCTCTGAGGGGCTTCCAGGTGTGGACTAGGAGCGCTATGCCATTCGGTATCCCAGGCTGCAGGTTGGCTACAGGGCAAAAGCGGAATGTTGATAAAGGTAAAGAGGGGTGTCGGCAGGAGGGTCTCTGGAGGGACCACAGCAAACTGCTCTTTCTTTAAATGTCCTCTATCCCGCCTCCCACCTCATCCCCCACAGGTGACTATAAAGCACTATGGGCACTGCTACTTGCCAACTCTCGTGAATGCACATAAAGGGCAGAAAAGGTTACCTTGAAAGCGGTCAAAACAAAACTGTAATCACATCAGTCAGGATGCAGCAGGGAGAAATAAGTTATGTTAACCCTGAACCTGCAGACAGAATATTTGCTGGTATACTAGGAGGATGAGGCTGCTCCCCAAATCAGAGCAAAGGCCTTCGCCAGTTCAGTTAGTCAAGACTGCACCTCAGTCTACCCACAGAGTGGGTCATGATAATATTTTGAGAGCTCTTCAAGGAAGAATCCATGACTTCTCAGTTTGCATTGTGAAGCTCTTTGCCAAGTGAATAACTTGTTCACAGTCAGCATGTTCTTATATAGAACTTAAATCTTTTCTGTTCCCTTATTCTGCTTGGTGCTGTCATGGTGGGGGGGGGGGGCGGGAGGGACATGTTATAAGCATTCCTCATAAAATAACATTTAGAGGCTGGTCGTTTTCAGGTTCAAATATCTTGGCTTCTATCATTTTTCACATTGGCTTTGTGAGGTACTCATTTATTTGTTCAAACAGTAAACACACAGGGTTTGCAATGGGTCAAGCACTGTCCTAGGGACACGAAGATAAATTTCATATTAAAATTTATGCCCTTCATCTATTGCCCAAGGCGTACCTTCCTGCCAGCCTCACATCCTTGAGGTCCATCCTAGCTACCTCCTTGCGAGCTAGAGCTGGCAACGTTTTCTCTCACCTTCCAATCAAGGCTCAGGTGGCTTTATTTATGGGAAATAACCACTGTACCCCCTTCTCCTGATTAACACCCTACTCATACAGAAGCCTTCCCTGACCAAATCTGCAGCCTCCTTGGGGTTGGACGTTCTGCTGTCTGTTACGTGAGGACCTTGTGTATGTATGTCTTCCAAATTTTAATTGTCTTTTATCTGTGTATATCTAAAGCTACACTTTAGATCTTTTATGGCAGGGACTGTACTTTACTCCGTAACCCTACTGCAGTGCCTGCTACATAAATATTTCAGTAAATGGGTAATTATTATTCTCCAGATACATCCACAAATCATAAATCCCCAATAACAGAAAAAAAAATTCTCTGATAATAGCTCATTTTGTCTTGGGGAGAAAAAGAATTAGTATATAGATAATTCATGTTATATTTCTTTTATGATATCCTATCAAAATCCCTTCTTTTTTTCACCATTGCATCATATACCTACATTGTTAATCCATGCTCGGCCCATGGTCAAGTAGCTTCTAAAGGTCTTCCTGCTGTGCATAATATTCTGCCATTCTCTAGTGTTTATTTCTGCAATTTGCTGAGCTATGATCACCCATATTGAATTTTTATTTGTTTATTCTAAATCATATTACAAGCTTGTCAAAATCGTTTTAAGTTCTCAGTCTAGATTTGAAGATTCTGTGTTTTCTCTGTTTGTGACAAGATAAGCCAAGGATAACATAGGTGAAAAGAGAAGATCTAAAACCAAAATGGGTAAAATACTCCTGGGGTTCTGAAGGCAGCCTGTGGCAGTCCTGTGTTCTGAGAACTGGCTGTAGGGAAGAGGACAGAGATCAGGTTCTGCTCTTAGGTTAAGCATTTACTAGCTGTGTGACTCTGAGTAAGTCACATAACCATTTAATACTTACCATACGTACAAAATTTTTGTGCAGTTGTTCTGTGGTGATGCATATTAAAAATGATCTGACTGTTAGGGAAGAGTGAGAGTATTTTTGTTTGACTCTTCAACAACCATACCGACTTGTAACCAATGGGAAAAGAATCTCTGCTAATTCTCCACGTTTTTCTGTACATCATTCTCATGATCATCTCCACAAAATTTGTTAATTACATACCTACTCTATGAAAATCACTAAACCAACTTCTGAAGTAACCTATTAACCAACCAATGAAAAAGTGGGGAAAACTTCCCATGGTATCTTGCCTTAAAAAGTTAACAGAACACTCACATAAAAAAAAATTTTTCTTTAAAGGTAAAGTGAATACAAGAATCTATATAAGGATCAAGGGAGCATTTCTCAGAATACCTGCAATCAGGGGTGTCTGGGAAGGCTTCAGGCAATGTTATTTCAATCTAGACCTTGACGTTTTGATAGAATTCCAATCAGTGGAGTGGGAGAGAAAGGATATTTCCACGGTGGAGGAGAGAGCATGTGCAAAAGTTCAGAGATAGAATTTGGTGTACCCATGTTCATAGCATAATTCGTAACAGCCAAAATGTGGAAATAACCCAAGTGTCCATTGACAGATGAACGAAGACACAAAACGTGGCACAGGCATACAGTGTAGTATCATTCCACAGTGCAGAGGAAGGAATCTGGCACGTGCTGCAATACGCATGTCCCTTGAGGACGTCGTGCTAAGTGAAATAAGCCAGTCTCAAAAAACCAAATACTGTGTGATTCCGCTTATACGAAGTGCCTGGAGTAGCTAAATTCATAGAGACAGAACGTAGAATAGTGGTTGTCAGCGGCTGCGGGGAGAGGAAGTGGGGAGTTACTGTGTAATGGTCATGGAGTTACAGGTTTGCAAGAGCAAGAGCATTTGTGCTGGAGATGGATGATGATAGTGCTTGCCCAACGATATGAATGTATTTGATGCCCCAGACTGTACACTTAAAAACGACGAAGATGGTCAACTTCATGTTATGTGTATTTCATCACAAATTTTTTAAAATTAAAAAAAGTGATAAAAGTAATTTATAGAAAAATGAATAATGGATGGATTTGGCTGAAGCATACATTTATGTAATCAATTAGTTGAAGGCAAACTCAAAAAGAAAGGTTCAGACTGGATCACAGAAAGTCTTTCATGAGCGCCGAGGATTTGTTGATAACCACTGAAGGCTTTTGAGCAGGGGAAGGATCTTTTGGAACTGTGCTTGCTGACGCCTGGCCTGGCAGTGGTATGCAGGTTGGCCTGGGAAGCCTGAAAGTGAAGGCAGAAACCCAGTGTGACTACATGTCATTACTTCAGGAGCAAGAGTGTGAACCCAAAAGAGACGTTGAAAGTGGGCGTGAAGAGGATGGGCAGAGATAAGGGGCGCGGTGAAGAAGTGAGAGTGCCTGGTGGCTGGCTGACTGGAGGCGGGAAATGGAGTAAGGGGTAGTTCAAAGACAGTGCTCGAGAGACTGGTATTGTCCAAAATGGCAAAATATTAAGAACCTGTTTGTTAGAGAAGATGATGAATTCTGTTCAGGATGTCGAATTTGAGAAGATAGTGTATTATATAAAGGAAAATACCCATTGGGAAATTGGTGCTCAACAAAAGATCAGGACTTGAGACTAATATCCAAGAGTCATCTCCTGAGGAGTAGAAAATGAGCCATAAACAAAAGAGGAGAGGGGAGGAGTGGTATTATTGAATGCCCCAGTAGGCCAGGGACCCCTTGAGAATCTTCCTGGACAACAGCACAGCCCTATGCATTAGGTGGTAATATCCTCACTTGCAGAGGTAGAAATCAAGGCACAGAAAGGTGAATTAGCTTCCCCGATTTCATGGGCAAACAATAAGTGGCACAAAAAGAGCACACACAATGACCCGCCTCCAGGGCCTGAGTTCCCCCCTCACTATTCCACGCCACCTGTCTTGGGAGACACGAATCCTGGTTCTGGTTCTGCAGTAATTTTGTGCGTGACCTTCAGAAAATCTCCCTCTGACCCTGTTAATTTATTGGTAAATACTCATATATAGATTATTAAAGGCAACTATTAAGTTCTTTCCCAACGCCTAAGTTCGGCGTCTCCAAATTTTGATGGAAGACACAGGGATGAATAAAATCTCTGAGGAAATATCAAGAGAGAGGGTAACAGAAGGTAAGGATGGAGTATAAATAACAAGGTAGAGATAAGGAAGCACTATCGTTAGGAGAGGGGAGATGTGAAGAAGACAGGTAGTGATCGGGAATGTGGGAGATGCTCGAGATAGCTTTGCTCCCTATAGGTCATGAAAGGGGCATTTCAGTAAGATGCAGACAATAGGATCTCATGTTGACTGGGCCAAGAAGAGTGAAGAGTGATATTAGACCGTCAGTGAGGCCAGGTTGTAAAACTTTAGGAAGAGAGTAAATGATGAGAAAACGGACATGGAAACAACATCACTTGCTGGAAAAGTTTGAATGTTAATCATATTTCATCTATGTTTTTGATGAAGTTATTGGAAAGCTTTGGGAAGTATTTCTGGGGTTGAGAGATTAGAAAAGCTTTTCAACTGGGGATCTAAACCTGGACTTTAGCTCTGTTTTTGTGGGTAGCTGTGTTCATTGGTCAAGAAACTTAGCCCTTCTGGGTTCCCATTTCTCCATCCGAAAGGCTCCCAAACTCTTAACATGAAAGTTGTTCCCTAGGTTCAAAGATTTGGTTTACCATTCTGAATGAATTAAAAAACAATTTGTTCTTCTTAAAAATCAAAGCCACATACCACTAGTCTGCATCTGACAATGCTAATGCAGGTTGAGAATGTGCTCTGGGCCAAGTATCTTTGTAAGCACATTACATGTATTAACTCAGTTAATCCTCCCACAATCCTGCCAGGTAGGTTTTATTGTCAATTCCTTCTCAAGATGATGGGACTGAGGCAGAAAAGAGTTCTGAAACTTAGTCGAGGGCATATAGTTAGAATGTAGTAAAGATGGACAGTTAGTTATCAGCCAGAGTTATCAACCAGATACAAAGTAACTCAGCTTTTTCATTTACTGCTATCTTGTTCTTGAATAAATTAAATACCCAAACGTTGAATGTCATGTAAGCTTTTTGAAACCAGCTTAACTGACTTCCGTTTTTACCTTCAAAAATGGAGTCATGCATTTTATTTTGGAAATTCTCTAAATCCTTGCTCCTTAAAGTATGGTCTATAGACCAGCAACATCAACATGATCTGGGAGCTTGTTAGAAATGCAGGTGCTCAGGCCCCATCCCAGACCTACTGAATCAGAATCCGCCTGAATCAGAATCTGCATTTTAACAAGATTCTCTGTGATTCACGTGCACACTGAAGTTTGAGTAACATGCATCTAAATGTTCTCTCTAATCCCTTCCAGCCCTGGCGTTCTATGATTCTATCAATTTCCTCTCCTCTCAGCACAGACTTGTCTAGCAGAGTTTGTTCTGCAGAATTTGTCCAGGAGTATTTATTTGCCACCCAATCTTATGCTCTCTTATCAAATGAGGAAGTTAAGTCATTTCCCTTAAATAATTGTGACCTCTTTGGATTTTTGCAGCCCTCCAGTTCTGTGACACGCAGATCTCAAAAGGCTATCCCATTTCTTGAGGTCCTGACAGACATGTATGGAGATCTTTTCTCTATCATCTCCCTTTGGATATTTTGACACTTTCTCATACTTTTACTGCCTGCTAACAGAATTACTGCAAATTCCCTTCTAACTGATCTTCTGCAAACTTCTATCAGCAGTTTTTACTGTATTCAAATGGCTTCTTCCAATTAGACAGCATCACCTGCTCGAATGCTCACTCAAATCAGCCTCTTCCAGAGGTTGACTTCCATTTGGAACCAAAAGAAGATTGCATGTGGCTGAGAGATGATATCTTGTTGCTTTTGCTGTCGGCCCATGTCACGGAGCTCTGAGTCAAGGAGCAGTATTGAGTGGAATCTGTGAGACAGCCTCCCTTGTTTTGAAAGCGAATTCAAAGGACATGGCCATTTGGTGACTATTCATGTTACTCAGAGGTTGCAGCCTGCATTAGGGTGTTTTATGAACTAGCTCAGAGCGTTTATTATATCCACACTGAGTAGCGTCATTATAATTAAGTGCCTGTCACAATTTCCATTACACACCTCTGTTTTAAGGGACCCAACACACAGCCATAAAATTTACTTTTGGCTGAAACTTGGCATGCCTGAATCCAATACCTAATCACACTTTTCATTATGCTAGTTTACTCATAATACTTTTATGCTCAGAAGAACAAAGATACTACTTTTCCACTTCAAAATGGTCATCAATTGTTTTTTAAACTAAAAACATACAAATAATAAATTCAAACAAAAGTATGCTATAGGGCATAAGAAATTTCATAATGTGATTGATTTATAAACTTCATGTTACATTTTCAAGAATTGGCAGTAATGATTACATTAAATGCTATAAATTATGTGCTTGTAATTATATATAAATAATCTAAAAAATTATATAACACATTTGAGGCACCTATGTTCAGTGACCTACCATATATATGGCGTTTTCTCAGTTTGGCCTTGGATGAGGAGAAGGGTTGAGAAAGAGAAGGAAGGGGAGAGAAAGGCAGCATGAACAAGGCACTTTTGTGACTGGATTTGTAGATGGGTAAATATATTATAACACAACCTGAGTTGTGAAAAAAAAGCCACCAACATCCCCATATGTCTTAATCCCTGGCACCCGCAAATATGTTACCTTACATGGCAAAAGGGACATTACATATGTGATTAAGTTAATGATCTTGAGATGGGGAGATTATCCTGGATTATGTGATGGACAAAATGTAATCACAAGAGTCCTTAAAAGAGCAAGGCAGGAAGGCCAGAGTCAGGGAAGATGAGGCTGAGGCAGAGGTCCGAGTGATGTGGGGTCATGAGCTCAGATATATGGACACAGCTTCTAGAAGCTGTAAGAGTCAAGCAAATGCATTCTCCTTGGGAGCCTCCAGAAGGAAGGCCGCCCTACCGACTCCTTGGTTTCAAGGCTTCTCACCTTCAGTACTGTAAGAGAATAAATTTTATGTTGCTTTGTACCTCTGAGATTGTGGTAATTTGTTACAGCAGCAATAGGAAGCTACACAAATACTTCAGGAAACTAAAAATACAGGGAAGAAGAGCACAGATCAAGGCGATTATTTTTAAACTTTTAAGAGCTATTATTGTCTTTCAGAAACATAAACGGAAATGCTTTGGGAAAGCTATTAAATGTTTCGAACGATTTTTATTTCTCATTGATCAACATTACAGATGTTTGCTACTGTTACTGGTAAACCTGATTTAATTGCTCTGGTTCAGATATAGGGTAACACAGTCCCGTCAAACACCTGAGATCTTCCTCCCCAAGTAGTAGACACCGGGTCGCACATCATGTTGCTGAGCTGTTCAAGCTGACTCCACCTACCTGGTGGAAGGTATTCACACCAGCATGGATTCTCCCCCGAGGGTGCCAGAGCCTCTGAAGGACTAGAACAATTACCTTGCGCGTCCATCCCTGAAGCCTGTATCCTGAGCCATGGACAGTGATAGAGATCCAGGTGACAATAACTATGCAAAAATGCCTCCTCCACCAAAAGCAAACAAACAAAACTCCAAAAACAAAAACAAAAAAACCCGACATGCTCAAAAACAAGGAGACCTGCCACATTTATGGCTTTAGTGTATTTTTAAATTCTATAAGTGACCAAATGGGACTCAACAATTCTTTCAAACCATAATGGGGCCATTAGATTATTTTTACCTGGCTTTATACTAAATGGATCCCTAGGTAGCTGAAAATTGACCTGAATGCATATGGGGGCCCTGTATTTGAAAACCCTTGGCACCATTTGCACATTATGTGCTGCTCTTATTCCTTTTGGCCTTATAATAGGGTTATTTATGCATGTGCCTAATCTCTACTCCTGGATGTCAAGCATCTAGAATCTAGGTATGACTAGGTAACTAGTCATTGCACAATAAGCATTTATTGGAGCCAAGAGAGAAGGGAAAGAGAGGAGGGAGGGGAGTAAGCTGGCCCCTTCGGTTTGCCTCGTACATTTCCACAGTAAGCGCTAGATAAAATGGGAAATGCACTTGACATTTGGCTGCAGGGGCCAGCGCTCCTGGCTTTTCCGTTTCTGGCTTCATAGGTTACAGAGGTTGGCAGCAGGGGTGCTAGATGAGGCTAGAGGAGAAGCCTGCACAGTGCCGAGTTTATGGTTTCTCGAATCATCCTGGCGAATGTGCTGCCCTCCCCACAGTTTCAGAAGCACTTCTCCTGGGAGGTTTGCCCCCATGGGATGAAGCTGGTAGAGACCATGGGGCCAGCGTGCCAGCTCCCACTTGTCCGCTGCCCACTGCATAGTTTCTCCTGAGTTATTATTTAATGTAATTTACCGGAAAGCCCAGATTGTCACCTCCCACCTGGTAGTTGCAGGACGTGGGCCCCCAGTCTCTCGGGGGGACTGTCTCTACCCACGAATTGCGGGGACTGTCTTGCCTGTGCTTGTGAATCAGACTGAGCCAATGCTCCTGTGAGCCAAGGTTTTCTCTCCTCAGGAATTCAATCCCTTCTCGAGGGCAGCTGTCTCGAGCTGCCTCTGCCTTCAGCTCCTCCCTGGTCAGTTTCATGCTCTGAGGTGGCCATTGTCCTGGGCAAAGTTTCTGCTGATGCCAGAGAGTTCCTTCATGCCTCTAGGTAACCTGAGGCTGGCATCTGGCATTGCCAAGGCAGAGGACCAGAGGCTGAGGTTCGGCAAGAGGGGCAAGCTGATTCCACAGCCCTTATTTCTAGCTACATCTTCTTCATTTTTCGATGGGCTTTGCTGGGTTTCTAGATTCCACATAACCAGAGGTGGTGGCCCCTGCCCTTGTTCAGAGCACTCCTCCCCCTATTTCTTCCTGTGGAAGGGAGAGTACTGATGGCAAAATTCAATACAAGTTTTATTTCAAAGTGATAAGTTATAGTGGTTACTTGGCAAAAACGTGGCTGGTCCCAAGCTCTTCCTCTCTCCTTTTGTTTGACGGACATCATGGATTTTTCAGTTTCTCCTTCAGATTTACGTGAGCCATTTGGGATGCAGAAAATACCTTTTTCATCCTTCATCTCTCCCGGAAGTCCTAAGGATAATTCTTGCCAATGCTGTGGTCCACCAGGAAACTACTCTCTTCAACACAGCAAAAACCAAACAGCAACAGGCCTGTTGCACTGCGTCTCAGCATCTTGCCTTTTGGAGCTGAGAGCTGCTTCCTCTAATCACAGTGGCCTCTAATTGCACTGGACAATTTTCTGAGGGACAGAGTGGTTGGCTGCCATAACCACTGAAGAACTGGCAGGAACTTTTGAGACTCTTTCAGATGGCTTATCCTTCTTTCTTAAGCCAGAGAAGGTGGTCTCTCACTCCTCTGGGAAACTGGAGGCCTTCCCCAAAGCAGGGTACTGAAGATAGCAGCAGGAATTATTCAAGTCCGGCACAATCTGCAATATATCCTGTTGCAAGGTCCTGTCTGAAACCAGGTTTCCAACCACCGTACCTGGAGAGACCTGCGCCCTTGCCTGCCGCTAGGTGTTAAGACAATACTCACAAGGCTGGCCGTACTTCCAAACACCTGACTAACCTGTCCTTTCTCATTCCCACCTGCACGGGCACCAGACTTTCTAACCTACCGCCTTCTACTTGCTGCTTTTGAGGCAGACCACGCGGGCCCCCTCTGGGTGACGTGTGCCAGCCAGAGTCACCAGTTCTTTTCTCTTCCTAAGATTGCTGAACGTTCTTCCTCAGTGTCTCACCCTGTGCGTGGACACGCTTAGGGCTGTGGACATGCTCGAGCTTAGTGTAGAAGGGGGCTGTCACTACAGACGAGGATTCTAGCCTTGCCTATCATCAGCCACTTCATCTTTCTCCAGGAAAAAGGTCACTCTTGTAAATTCTCTCACCAGTGTTAAGAAATTAAGGATCACTCTCTAGGGACCCCTCCCTTTTCCTTGTATCTTCCTAGGGGTAGAAGGAAAATTGACATTCTCAGCAAGCTCTAGAAGGCTACATTTATATTTTCGTTTCTCCCAGACGTTCTGACAAGTACTCTCTATGCAGGAGGAGGAGTTATAACAAACAAATCAATTAGCTCTAATCCCTGGAGCAGTAGTTAATCCTTGGCACAGAAGTACATGATCCAGGATTTGAATAACCCCAGAGGAACCCACATCACTGAGCTCAAACAACCACAGGCCTCCCAGTGGATGCTTCTAGTGTGGTCTTGTAATTGAATCACAGATTTCACTAGATCCGTAGCCCACATCTAGGTTTATTTAAAACCTTGATCCAACAACCTACCCTCTGAGTTTCCTCTTCCTCCCTGGAAGATTTTTCTGAACATTCCAGAGAGTTTTGCAATTATGACGCCACTGCTGTCTTTCATCACCACCACCACCCCCAGCCGGCATCCCTGCTGGAACTGTCGCTCACGGTTGCCATCACCACTGCCATCAGAAGCCCACCGAGGATGCCCCCCTACTTTGTCCATTCAAGACCATGCTCTGCCACCAGGGCCACTACTGTTATTACTTCAACCCCAAGTTTAGAATACAAAAGATAGCCTTGCCTCCATGACACTGTAAGAGAGGCCCCGCTGGTTTGCTTTGTGAGTTATGCTTTGTTCTGAGGGGCCCATGGGAGGGTGGGTCAGCACATCCTGAAATGCTAGGGAGTGTGAGCAGGCTTCTTCCCATCTACCTATAACCTGCGAAAGTAACAATTCCAGAGTAATAATAATAATCCTTAGCATTTATTGAGGGCTTACACATACTGTTGTTCTAAGCACTTTACATGCATTCACTCATTTCGTCTTCACTCTGTGACATGGCTTCTGTTACTACCAGCCCCACGTTACAGATGAGAAAGATGAGGAGGCATAGACCAGTGAAAAGTAGCTGGAGGTGAGCAAGGAGGAAAGCTAGGCTTGGAGCCCAGGCAGTCTGTCTGTAGAATGTGTGTCCTTATGTGCATGTGCCAGCTGGTTGGAACATAGAAAGTCTTACCAAAAACCGTTATCCTCCTTTCCAAATCCATTTTCTCTTCTGAGGAATACAAAGGGAGGCCAGGTCCCAATAATCATGCCTGTCCTCTTTTTTCTTCATTTTCTTTCTTAAGTGCCTCAGAGTCTTCCCTTACAATTTGGCTTGTGTTTCTCCTCTTCACCCTCTACCCTACTCCGTGTCATAAACATCCCTGTATTCTGAAACCTCAGGTAGAGGCACGGCTTGAGGATTTTTCAGAGAAGTCCCTTATTCTCTCGATGGATACATTCAGGTGGGAGGAGGAAAATGTCTACTTCCCCAGCCAGGTGTGCCTGAATCTCCACCCTAGCCAACCAAGACTTCTCTTATAAAAATAGAGATTATTTCATTACTGTTCCCCGAGAGCAGACAGCAAATCTTTGAAGTTGAATTTCTGGGGCTTTGTCAATGATTCTTTCTTCTATAAGCAGGTTTTATTGAGGAAGGAAGTTAAAGAAATTAAGGAAAATCCAGAACATTTAGGAGAGGTCGGCCAAAGCAACCCATATTTCCCACTTTTGCACTATTCTCATTAAACATGATGAAAAGATCAAGTCACCATAAAGGACTTGGCATCACCATGGTTCAGTGCAGCTGGCTGCACAGAACTGGTCTAAAAATGAAATGACTCTTCTATTGTTTGCTTATTACTCACTTCAGATAGAGAATACAAGAGCAAATGACATTTTTCTCGGCTCATAAGTGATTTTACTTCCATGACACTTCCCTATATAGCCCCTTCCTGGCTCCACAGCCATCCCCTCTGCTGTCTCCATTTGCTTTTACCCTTATACTATTTTGCATTCAAGCACATTAAATGCAACCCATGTTATACAAGCCATTATTTATTCTCACATCAGAACACTGTGGGTCACCCACCACGTGCTAAAGAGAGAAAACCCATCAACAAACAGGCCCTGTCCATTCAGCTTGATTGACGTTTCCGTTGTCTTTAACTGGGGTCTCTGCATAACGATATCCACCGGGAAAGATGTGGCGAGAGCGGCCATCGGATGCTGCCTGGCTTTGCATCCATAATCGAGCACCATTTGACCAATGCTGAGGGGGTTTCTGGGCGTGTTTTCCTCCTTTGTCAATGTTAATGCAATGCCAAGTGATAAAGATGCCCTTTGGCATTTAACACTCTTAGCCTTTAATAATAAACACTTTCTGCATCTCAAATTGCTGCTATACATGAACAGGTTTTAGTCAACCCCTGAAGCGAATATGTACCTTCTCATTACAGGGCAGCGGTGGTGAGAAAGCAATTCACTAAGCCATAGGGTTGGCAATCACCCATATTTTCTGCTATGAGTAAATAACTTCAATTGATTTAATCATAAAAGAATAACAGGAAAACTACATTGATTTCCAAATCCCTAATGTGAACATCAGACTCTATTGACCAGGCTGCATGCAAGGAGGTTGTAGCCATTTGTATGAACTCGAGAAACATCAATACTTGATCATTACTCCAACAACAAAAAAAAAATGACAATTTGGGCCTATTTCAAAATGGATTGAAGTAATATTATGCAGGGTGATTGGGCAATCTAGAGTGATATAAGTGATAGTACGCTGCAGTGCTCATTAGGTTAAAAAGAACAAAATCTATAAATTCTGGCGAACAGTCCTCTTGTTAATTGTAATAGGTCATTCACCTTCTATAGTAACAGTAATAACACACTAGACCTCTATTTCTATTAAAGTAACCAAATGGGGCTGTCAAAAATTTATTTGTTGCTCATGTAAATTTAGTTGCTAGGAAGACCTGTGCACATAGAAAATCTCTTTAAAATGAATGGAGACACTGCAGGTTTCGTCTCAAACTACTGTAAAAATAGTGTTTGTTTCCCTGACGTTGACTGATTATTTGAGGTTTAGAAGCAAAGTAAAATATCTTTTAAGAGGAACATTTATATATAAAAATGTGCAAAAAGAAATAAATGTGTTCTTTATTTTAATGTGGAGCAAGAATGCTGGACTAAGGAGTTAAGCAGGTGAGCGTGTTTATGTAAGTAGGGATCATTCACAATAAAGGGAGGCTATACTAATGAGAGGCTGGACAAGGAGGCAGAAGCCAGGACCATCCCAGGCTAGGTGGGCACAGCGTCACTGCGGAGTTGGGGGGACTGCCCACAAACTCTGCCAACTAAATTCCTTTGAAACTTCGAGCAACTCACCTCCTAGTTGTGGGTCTCTACTTCACCTGCAAAATGAGATCATCTGAAATCTTCAAGATTTCTTCCAACCATAAAAATCTGACAACCAAAATTGGAGAAGGATTTTCATGTCATCATTCTTTTACTCATTATATATTACTGTGAATGCTTCTTAACTATTGATTGACTCAGTACAAATAACTTGTCCTTTACTAAGCTTTACTGAGGCAGACAATAATTATTTTAATGAAAATTCTTGTCTAGTGCAGAAAATATAACAGGTAGGCTCTCTCTCATTCAAAAGCTCACAGCCCTGGATAATGTTTAATTTTGTAAAATGTTGGTGAACCCATATTGAGCACTCACCACATGGCGAGTATCTTGGTGGTCTTAAGCTGACAGATATTGCACTTTGTGTGTGCCTGGCACAAAACCAGGTCTTACAGGGACATGGAAGTTACAGAAGAAAAGATATCTACTCTCAAGTAGCATACATTGCTGTTATGGAAATGAAATTAACACACGAAATAATTTCTGAATTGGATGTGAGAATAAATAATTGACTCCAAAAATTAGTTTGAAGAGTATGTTGTAGAATTTAGAAAAGGCTAAAATGAGAGAGAACTGGCTCATTCAGAGGTGATTACAGAGTTTGTAATTGGACTAACATTGGTATGGAAGATAAGTTCAGGCACACGCAGACAAGGTATTAAGGAGCACTGTATCATTTTATGAGAAAGTTATTCCCCTTTCTGTTCTTTTAATTATACTAGTAAGACTTTATCCTCTCTGTATCACTTGTTAATTTCCCTTGTAGAGAAGAGAAAACAGACCTCAGGAACAAAACCTTTGGCTGGCCAAATTATCCACCTATACATTATTAACATTATTGTGTTTCCATTGTATTCCTTTTAAGGTTATCTTCTAATTCCATTGAGTGATAATGGTTTTCCTTTCACAACTGTGATATAACATTTACTTTAATACTACATGTTTTTTAAGGAACAGAACAATTAACAATGTATGAAATAAGAAATGATATCAGCGGCATGCGGATAAGAGGACAGTCCTGAGGAAGCACATGAGGGGAAGTTTGGCAACCACTGTTAGGGTAGAAAGAGCACTGGCCCTCGGCCAAAAGCCTTGGCTTAAAATTCTGCTTCTGTGGTTTATTAACAGTGACCTTGAGTAAAGCGCTTATTCTCATGGAGCCTCAGTTTCCTTGTCTATAAAGTGAGGGGTTGGATGAGATGAACTGCAAGGTCATCTTCAGATCATACTTGTGTCATTAAAGGGCTATTGAAGTCTTCCGAGAGGACAGTGACAAGATGAAAATGACATTTAAAGAAGATTAGTCTGGCAATGGCATGAAGGTGAGATGGGAAAGGACAAAGCTTGGGGTCAAGGAGGCCAGATAGGTGGCTGCTGCTGTAATCCAGGAATGAGCTGATAAAAGTCTTGTCTGTGATGAAGGTAGTGAGAATGCCAGGGATGAAGAGACACGAAGACATTTCAAAAAGTGATTTGACAGGATTTGAAAACTAAATAGTGAATAGAATCATAAAAGTGACTTGGGGATTTTGAACTTGGTGAAGTGAAAAAGGAAAGCTTTTGACAAAATGCATATGTCAGAAAGGAGCTTGTTTGGTTCTGAAAATCTTGAGTTTGGACTGATTGCAAGACACTAATATTAAAATGCTTTGGAGACAGATGAAAATATAGGACTGCACTTAGATACAAAGAATGATGCAGAGCCACAGATTGAGGGGTCTTCTGCTTTGAAATGATTAATAGGTTCCTAGAGAGAATAGATCACATGAATAGCAGAGAGTCCAAAATTGAATTTTGGAGTATGATGCCTATTGTGAAGGGGGCAGGAGAAGCAGTAAAGACCAAGAAAAGTAACACATGTAAAATTTTCAGAGTATCAGAGAAACTGGAATAGTGTAGGGTTCTGCAAACCAAAAAGGAACCAGTTTTCAAAAGATAAGTAGTCCCGAAGTTCGAAAAGTCATGCAAAAAAATCAAGTTCTGAAGCAAAGACTAAGACTTAACTAACATCATTAATGACCTTCTTCTGAGCAGAAAGTATCAGAGTGGTAGCAGTTGAGTTAGAAGAGATTAAGAGCCAATTGGGAGGGTAAAGTAAAGGCAAAAATATAGAAATACGGCAGAAAGTGGAAAGAGAAAAATAAGATACTAGCAAGAGAAAGGAAAGTTGTAGATTCAAAGAAAATTGATTTTAAAAATATATGAGGAGATTATAATTTTGATAACAGAGAGAGATCAAAGGCTTTTGGAAAGAGCAACATGAAAAGTTCTGGAAAGTGAAGTAAATTGTGGACTCCCCACTGTTGAGGTCCAAATTATGAACATGGCCCACCCTTGAGTCATGAGGGGTCCCCACAATTAACTTCAAAGTGGCACATTTATTTTCTCCTCCCCAGCACATCTCCACTAGGTTCAGGTGCAAAAAAACCTAAAAACTTGGTTTTAGAGTAACTGTTTTGTGGGGCGGACTTTACTGTAGATTCACTCCTCCAAGCATTTCCAATCTCAATTGGCCCCTGGGGTTGGGATGGACATGTACTTTTCCTGTATTAAGTCTGGGATATCCTGGCTTCCTTGTTCTGGCAAGTTACATGTGAAATCTGCGTACTCACATTTTACCACTCTGAGAATGATTAGCAAATGCTATTTGGGTATTTTATTTTGTGTGTGGGCCTTTCCAGAAAGCTACAAAACATTATGAGCCAGGATCTCAACATATGTCTGAAAATAAATGAGGATAGGGGTTTTCACCATCTGTAGAAGAAGAATCTAAATATACAGGGGCCAGATTGCCATCCTGTATAATTCTCAGAGAATTCCCTGCATCAAAGCTTTAGAGTTCACTTACCTGAACGAGGACTACAAGCAGACACTACGCCCAGCTGATCTAGAGCCTCTCTGTGACATGTATTATCTCTGAAAACAAAGAGAGAATAGGAGGATAAATTGATTTTCATGGAATCAATTAAAGTTGTAATTTTGAATATATGGACTAAATTTAGTGTTAGACAACACATCATAGTAAGAACACAGACACTTTGTGTCACAAAATCCTGACTTAAAGATGGCACCCTGTTGTTATATAAGCTTCAGCCCACGATATCTGGATTCATTCCTAGAACCAGGTTAACTGGAGATTGGTGAAATAAAATGGTGTAGTTAGTGGTCCACAAACTCAGTTGCCTATAGGAACCAGGGAGTTAAATTAACTAAATCAGGTGGAATGTAGGGCAGCAGGGCCAAATGGAGCCTGCAGTAACCTGGGTTAGAAGAGATTAAGAGCAGGATATGCCCCTCTGGGACAAGGAGTCACCCACTCACCTCCAGCCTGGGACAACGAGGCCCCAGTGAAGTCAGATCTTCCAGTTCAAGAGAATCTAGAAATCCTGATTTTTATATGACTCTTCAATTTATCAAGTGTTGGCAACTATTTAAACATGTTTTAGATATGCTATTAGCCAAACAAAACATGTCAGTGAGGCATAGTATTTTACAATCTGACTTCCAGCTCACGACTTTTGAATAATCGAGCTCTTTCAGATCTCATAACCTAGAGAAAAAGTCCGTTTGCCCTAACTGGCTAGTCTGAGGCCAGCGCTTTTAGTGCCAGAAGCGTCCCTGCTCTTGAGTCCCACCCTGAAGCGGTGTCCTCCTGTTGGGGCCTCCGAGGTCCAAAATCGCCTTTCATCCCCATCCATAACCCATAAAAACCTGGTTCCATCAGTGGCCTCTGATCTCCCTAGCGCGATGGGATAGATGTAATCTAACTAAAAAATGGGTTACAAAATCAGAATGCTTTCTGGAAGGATTTGCATCTTTAAAGAGAATATTTAATATAATGTTATATGTCAAATATATCTTGATTTTAAGAACCGATAGAACTTGTGAGCCCAAATCCACTTTTAAGCAGTCTGAGAGTAAGAGGAAATGTACTGCACAGCTCGCCAGGAGGTATTTTGGAGAAGTTGGAACCTTCCTGATTCCTCTAAATTCCCTTGGAATCTAATACCTGCTCAGGAGCAGGGCTGGCTCTACTTCATTCATTTATTCTTTCATTCTTCCAGAAAACGTTTGTTAAGCTTATACCATGTGCTAGGCACAGAATTGCATCCTAGGGGTAAAGGGCAATCAGGCTAGACAGGGACCTTATCCTCAAGGTCATGACCGACCTGTTCATGTTACATGCCAAGAAGACAAACATGTAATTGGGCTATTATATTACACTGCCTCAGAGTTCCAGTACTGAGACTCTTGGGTGGGTTGGTGGGTGAGTGGGAAACTATAGACCAATGTCCTGCCCTTTCCCGTCCCTTTTTCCTTTCCGCATCCTATGCATTCTCATTTGTTCCAGGCCCTGCTTCCCTCTCTTCTGCACTCTGTCAGGTGACTGAATCTACCTGACCCTATAACTAGGGTCCACCGGGCCAGTGGATTTAGCAGCTAGGCACCATCATTCCCTTTCTGCTTCCAATGGCTTTGGCTTTCTCATCTGCAGACTTACTCATTCTGCTCCTTCTGCCAGGAATGGCATTTCTCATTGGCCTTATGTTGTCTGCCCTCTTGTTTAGTTAGTTGGTTCCATTTCCACATCTGTTATCAACCTGCAAGGTCAAGGGCCATGTATTTTTAATCTGTATATCCCTGTGGTGTCTCTGTGTTTTTGGCATTCAATAAATGTCGAGTTAAATGTGTTAACAGCCCTCCCTTCAGTCTCAGTTTCTAGAATTCCTATTTATCCTTTGAGGACTCGATCAAATGCTGGCTCTGCCAGGCAGCCCTCTCTGATTGCTTGAGCCTTAGAGGATAATCTCTTTTTGTTTAGAAAATGTCTAGCCTTGGGTCTGAATTCCTCTTACTGCCATCTCACAGAAGGCTTTGTACTCTACGCATTGTGCACATGTGCCTCATCTCTACTAGACTGTCATGCTTCTGAGGGCAGAGGACATTTCTTCTGAATCTTCCTACCCTGCACAATAGATAGCACATGATATTGCCCATAGTTTGTAGTGAATCAGTGTGCTTGAATGGATGAATGACCTGAATAAATGAAGAGGGCAGGATCTGAGGAGGATCACAGCATAGCTGATTCCACCCAACGGCTCTCTTCATTTATGCTTAGATTTCAGAATTTGATACGTATTTAACATAGGCATTTTCATGTCTCACAGGTACCTATTAAAAATAATAGTTATCATTAATTTAACTTTCCAAGTAACTAAGGACCACAAACTCTTTTGTGTTAAACCCTTATTGAAGAAAATCTTTATGATAAAAGGTGGAAGGAGTTTACTGTGATGTCCAGATTGTTATATCTTCTATAAAACATTGACCTTTCAAGGGTTAGGAGGGTATTTAGGACTCATTTCCTTTACTGAGTTTGAAACAGGTAGCTCTATTTTTTTTCCTTAGCTTCTTTTTCTCTCTTCTCTTACTTGTTGCTATTACTGTTGCTGTACTGTTTCCAGCAGCCTTCTCCCTCTCTCCTCAATTCAGTTTATTTAATCAACAATTAATTCTGAGCAGCTATTATGTAGCTCTGAATCTGCTTTAGGCCTGAAAAACTGGCATCCCAGATTGTAAGAATGGTGTTTAAAAACAAATACATTTATTTGAGTGAGGAATTATTTATTAGTAAAACAATAGCACTTCAGTGCATGGATTTTCTAAACTCTCTTTTGGATTCAGAGTGAGCAAGTGGACATCTCATTTTCATCTGTGCTACAGAGAATAGCTGGTTGGATAACTGAGCAGGGGATAGGTGTGGTTCAACTGGACTTAGAGCCTCTACGAGGGAATTGATGACCAAAACGATGAAAAGATTTGCTCCTTTCTGCAGTGAAATCTTGCAATTCAGCATCCTGACCTCCACTCTTGATTTTGCCATTAAAGCATGTTGACTTCTCATCATGAATCCCTGATGAAATAATGGAAGAAAACAAGACAAGAAAACCATAAAACCATACTTCCTAAGGATTAATGACATAATATTGCCAAGAAATCAACAAGTCTTTTCTTTATTCCTTTATGGCAAGGGGGTTAAAAAAAAAAAAAAAAAGGAGTGGCCAATTACACAATCTTTCTCATGAACATTTCCATAGCTACAGAATAGTGATGGATTAGAGACTTATCTAAATGATAACGGTAGCTCACATATCAGTGTTTAAAGTAATAAGAAACTACATTATAATTTATACCTCAGAATCATGAATGAGTACACTTTCTATCTCTAAAAGCCCGTGGACTCTGAACTATTGGAAATGAAAATAATGTACCATTGATTTGAGCAGCCTTTTAGAATCTAGGAATAATGATCTGAGAAATTTTTAATTATCTAAACTCCAGTAAGAGTCCTTGAAAGTTTTTATAAGGCGGAGGAGGAGGAAGAGGAGGAGGAGGAGGAGGAGGAGGAAGAGGAAGAGGAGGAGGAGGAAGAGGAGGAAGAAGGAAGAGGAAGAGGAAGAGGAAGAAGGAGAAGGAGAAGGAGAAGGAGGAGAAGGAAGAGAAGAAAAGAAGGCCTCATATATAAAAGGTACCTGAGAAAACAAAATGTGCTATAAGCAAATTTAGATTCTATCACAAAGAGGCTGTCATAGATGCTTAGAATTAAGTCCCTCATTCCTCAGAGGAGCCTGGGCAGAGAAACTTTCAAAGAAGGCAAGTTGAATACTCCTGAGGGGAATTTTTACATGTGAGTAAATAGTACTCAGCCATCTTCGTGGTTATAGTGTTATTATCTACGTATGCCTCAGGAAGTCATAAACTCACACACCAAATCACACCTGAGACAAGCGTGAGTATTGGCTGCCTTTTCACCTTGTATCCATTTGTGTGTTAAATAGCTGATATGATGGGCTCTTTTTTCTTCACCCCTATAAGCCAAAGTCATTGTCCTGTCAGTGTATAATGATCTTAGCATTTTTGGAGTGCTAGCCACAGGATTTTTCCATCGCATGATGGAGCAGCAGCACTATCCATAATCAGATTGAATGTGGAGGGGAGGGGAGAAAGAAAGGAAGTGGGGTTGAGAAGAACAAAGAAAAGAAAAGAGGAAATTTTCCGCTGGGAACGCTGGACCTGAGTCCCTCTCAGTAAAGAGCTCCGTAGGCTGTCCTGGGCACGCTGTTTGATTTCTCCTCAGATGCTTTCACTGCCCCAAGGCTCATCAACATGGCAAATGTTTTTAAGTGGGCCTCTTGCCCCTCAAATTTCTGAGAGCCGTGCTCTGCAGAAAACTGATACGATGTACTCCTACCTTCAAACTGCACTTGCAGTGTTTTCCTAAACCCACTTTTGTCTGGTTTCTAATCCAACGGGTATTAACGTTAATCTGATATTTCTGAAGTGCCTAACGGTGTTTGTCTGTGAAAGAAGCTATGGAGGAGTAGGCTGATGGATTGGCTGTGGATTTGACAGCAATTCAAATTGTGAAAAACAAACCTACTTACCCAAAAGTACCAAATAACTATCATATGTTTTCCAAAAATAAGAGCAATATATAAAAATCTTATAAGAAGGACACTAATTTCCATGTTTGCTGCACTATTTCAGCACTCCCATAACCCTGCAGTAGCTTTAACAGAAATACAGCCAGAAGAGGCGTATTTTATTCCTCAGCATGCAAGCCTAACAAGTAGAAACTTTAACACGTCTTAAACAGTCCCTGCATTCAAACTTAGGGAAGTATTTTAACAGACATACAATTCACGCTCTACCTTTAATATTTGGGGGAGATAACCTAGTATCTGGATATGATTTACAAGATCAGGATTAGTGTGATAGACAAAGTATTATTCTTAGGAAGTTTTCTATCCAAATTATAGCCCAACTATTTGGATTTAAAAGAGAGTTGGCCAGATCAGCATTGCTCCTTATTTTACTAAACGTGGTAATGTTACCAAAGCAGCTCCTTATTTGTTTTCTCCACAGTGGACTCCCAGATGGAGGTCTCCACTCTGAGTCATTAGCTGTCCTAGGAGTCCTCCATGTGGATCACATTAAAGGTGAGATTTGGAAATTCTATTCTCAGAAATCAAATGGAAGGATTGGGTGTGAAGGTGTCCATTCTTAAGCTAAATTCTGAGTAATCGAAGCTGAAGTATATATGTTAAAGTATATTGAGGACAACATATTCTATCCTACTGAATTTTAAAAATAAGTTGTTTTTAATATGAACGTAACATATTACCTACAAAAAGTGGAACATTCAAATAAAAGGATGAAATGCAACCATAATTACATTTAGCCTTTGGTGTCTGTCTTTTGAGTTTTATGCTTATACATAAATACCAATTTATATAATATATATTGAGTATAATAAAATATGCTTGAATTTAATTAAAAATTTATTTTTAGATAGTGCTGATGGTTGCACAACAATGTGAATGTACTTAATGCTATTGAACAGTACATTTAAAAGTGGTTAAACTAGTAAATTTTGTGTCTATTTTACCACCAAAAAAATACATATTTTTAGAACAAGTTTCTAAAGAACATTGCACTTTGTTTCTTGTGGCTATAAAATATTCTACTTTGTGGATATATGCTTTACATTATTTAAATAACTGATTTTCACTCTGGCTACACATTATAATCACTTGGAAAGCTTGCAAAATACAAAAAACCATGCCCTACCTCATGAGATTCTGATTCAGTTGGTCTGGGGAGGGACTTGGGTACCCCTAATTTTTTAACACTTCCCAGGTCACTCAAATATTCAGTTGGTGATGACAAATACTGATTTAAATTATGCCTTTTCTTAGACGATTAAGTCATTTCCTGTTTTTGTACAATTATACATAACTCTGGAAAGATTAAGTTCAAAAGGATATTGTAGTGAAAATTCATATTTACTGCTGGGTACGATGACCATA
Organism: Eidolon dupreanum; assembly: GCA_028627145.1. Lineage (NCBI taxonomy): Eukaryota > Metazoa > Chordata > Mammalia > Chiroptera > Pteropodidae > Eidolon > Eidolon dupreanum. Next base: position 12,603,636 of record CM053514.1, on the reverse strand, counting down.
TATTTTATCATCCTAATCAGGACTTCTGACAGTGAATGGGGGTTGCTATTAATCGTTTCACCAGAACAACAGATGTGTAAACCAGGCCAGTTTCTGGCAAACTGAGTCATATATGCATTATTCAAACAAGTACAGACGGTTAAGACATTTAATAGTTATTACCTAAATGCCACCCAGAAAATACCATACTAATTACATCAAGAGTTTTTGAAAGTACTTGTATCCTGTAACCCATAAACACATTGAAAAGTATTCATTCATTTAAAAAAATGTATTAAACAACTACTATATGCCACCTTATGCTAGACATTGGGGTAAGTATTAGGAGCAAGCAACGAATAGCCTCTTTTTCAAAAATCTGTCAGGAATTATAGACATCATACAAGTACACGATGCTATAAATATTATTTATTCTTCATAAATTTGTTAGGCAAAAATGATATTTTGTTTTTAATTAGTATTTTTTGATCACTAGTGAAATTGAACATTATGTTTATGACTATTTGTATTTCTTCTTTTGTAAATTATCCATGAATATCTTTGCCCATTTTGCTATCATATATGTTTGAAATATTTTTCCAGTTTATTATCTGAATTTGACACTTATTTATGGTGAGTCTTGATGGAAGATTACATCTTTAATCATTTCTCTTTGGTACCATAATTCATCTTTAATGCATAATTAATTAATCTGCTGTAGGATGAGGTAAGAATCTTGAGTCCAATTAAACAATTACCCAATAGCATTTATTTAAAAAATATTTTCCCCACTAATTTGAAAAGTCAACGTTACCATGCAATAAGATCCTATTTATGCGTAGATCTGTTTCAAAGATCTCTATTGTGTTCCTTTGTTCTGTTTGTTGGTTCTCATAATACTATCTCATCAATTTAATTAATTGGTGTTAGGCTCTGTTTTAGTATCTGACTGTGCGAGTCCTCCACTATAGTCTTCTTTTTAAACATTTTATTGGTTACTCTTACCTGTTCAATTCTTCCAGGTTAATTTTAGAGGCACATTGTCAAGTTTCCTCCAAAATACATTGATGCGATGGGAATTTAATTGTTATTTTATACAGTATGTATAGATTAATTTAAGGAAGATTAACAACTTTATAGGATTGATGCTTATCCAGGAACTTGGTATATCATTCCACTTATTCAAATATTTTTATATGCCCTATATTTTTCTGATTTCACAGGGTTTTTAAAAAAACAAATCCTATGTATTTCTTGTTAGATTAATTTCTAAGTATTTCTTTGTTTGCTTTGCTCTGTGTGTAGGGAAGTTTTTAAAAAAACCCATTTATATTTTCTAAATGGTTATTTCATCTCACTAATTTCTCTCAGCCCTATCTAATAGCATACTACCATAACAGATAACATACACCAGTAACTTGCATAAATATATCCCTCTAATTTGAATTATTTTTCCCTTATTTTCATTGAAAATATTATATGTCTTCCAGGGCCATACACTGAGCCAGGTGTCGGGATAAGATGGTAACAAGGGAGACAGAAATTATGAACACAGAGGATCTGTCTTAGCTGGGGTTCTAGTTAGACAAGGCTCCCCTGAGAAAAATAATATTTAACTTGAAGCTTTGAGGGTGCTCAGGATTTAACTAGACAAAGAAGAGGAGAGAAAACATTTGGAGCACAAGGAACAGCATGGAAGGGCTCCGGGCATGACCAGTCTACAGAGTAGGAAGGAGAATGGCCCTGAGTGAGGCTTAGGAACACGTTTCAGGGCAGTCAGCACACACTGAGGCTTTTGTATTTTATCTCAGGAGAACTGGAAAGCAATGAAGAGTTTAAAGAGAGAAGTGACTTAAACACTTCTGCATTTTTAGAAAGATAACCTATATGCAGCATGGAGAACAAATTCAAGGAGAATAAATTCAAAGAGAGCACGAGAGTTTTCAGGGAAAATAATAACCAGGATTTTGGAGTAGTCCACCTGAAATAACCAGGTCTTCCTGACCAGAGAGGTGACTATAGGTGGAAACAAAGTGATGGATAAGGAGGCATATGAGAGACAAAAACAACAGGATTTGGACATTGATTTGATGTGGAATATGAGCACGAAAAAGATGTTAAGAACGACTTCTAGGAATCTAGACTTGAGCCATGAGTTACTCAGCGGTGCTGTCTATGAGCTAGGAAACACAGAGGATAGATTTGAGGGTTAAGGGACATTCTAAGTTCCCATTTTGAAGGTTTAGGGGTTGATGTGTCTATGGGACATCTAAGTAGATACATCAAGTAGATAGTTGATATATAGGATGAAATTCATGAAAGAGGTTCGAGTAAAGAATATAAATTTAAGAATCACTAACACATGGTGGTTGAAATTATACAAGTGACTAAAATTCTCTAAGAGTGAGTGAAAATAAGCATTAAAAAGGCCTAGATCTTAAGGATTTTTAATATGTAACAATCAGGCTACAGTTGTTAGATTAAATGGGGAAGGAACTGACCTAATAATGATGAAATAAATATTTAATGGTATTTGAGAACATGAACAGGACAGGAGGCAAAAGCTTATAGAATTTAACTCAGTGATTTCACCCACCGTAAAAATCTTGACCATTTTATTACATTTTTGATGTATTCTGATGAAAATAGCCATTTCCTTGCAATTTCTCAACATACTGCTTTAATTCCTTTCAATGGAACACAATTTCCCAGCCCCAAATGACTATAGACTCTTGCTATATTAGAAGTGTAAGCTCCCCTTTAGGGCCGAGTTAACTGCTCAGAGTCCTTAAACCAAGTGAGACTCTTCTTCATTTGAAACTGCCGTCCATTTGTCAGACTCCTCTCTTCCTATGCTTCCTCAGAATCACTGTCATGGGCAGAATTCAGGAGTATACGTGGATCAGCCACCTGGAGCCAGATGAGCTCTTACTTTAATTCAACAAGGCACATCACTGAAGCTTAGAGAATAATGCCATTACCTGGTGATTCTTGTTCAGTACAATTTGTTACACTGATGCAAAATGATGCTGTTTTGGGATAATTTGCAAAAGCATTGGTGGGAAGAAAAGGTATTAAAAGTCAAACTAGTAGAAAAAGATGCAGAGCACATTTTGAGATATGGCCCTGCACACAGCCTCCCTATGGCAGATAACACACAGAGGGACAAGGAGAGATGGTGAATACTATAGCAGCTCTGAACCATCCATTGCGACGATTGCAGTTTCTTGGGTTCATTTGACCATTCATTTATTCAATAGTGATTGAGCAGCTACAGCGTGCCAGGCAATATTCTGGGCACGGAGGCTGTAGCAGCAGGGAACTGAATACAGAATTTATACCCTAATGGTGGAGGAGACAAGAAACAAGAAACAAAGGACTCATAAGCTAAGAGGAAATACAATCAAGTGATGGAATAATTAATGACTTAAGGGACATGTGGGTTTGGGTTGAATGAGCATCACAGACATGTGATTAGATAATTTTCTTGATTAAATCATTTCCTCGAGATGATATTTTAGTGACAGAGCCCCATCATAGAGTGTGTCTTAGTCTGTTTGTGCTGCTATAACAAAAATACCATAGATTGGATGGCTTATAAACAATAGCAATTCATTTATTATAGTTCTGCAGGCTGGAAGTGCGAGATCAGGGTGCCAGCATGGTCGAGTTCTGAGAAAGCTCTACTTCCTGGTTCATACATAGCTATCTTTTTGCTGCACACTCATATGGCAGAAGAGGCAAGGGAGCTCTCTGGGGTCTCTTTTATAAGGACATTAATTCCATTCATAAGAGTTCTGCCCTTATGAACTAATCACATCTCTAAGACATCATTTCAAAATATCATTACACTGGGGGTTAGGATTTCAACATATGAAATTTGGGGGGACACAGACACTTCAGTCTAGAGTAGAATAGGTTTGAATTCCACCCTGACCCCGTGTAAAACATATGATCCTGAACAAATTATTGTAACTCTTTGGCTTACACAAGGTGTTAAATTCGCTGAGCTTTACCATCTACTGTGATAATCAGTTAACGCTCATCAAGTGTGGCTTAGCTTACTGAACTTCTTCCCTCCCTTTCCTTCCTCACGTAAAGACTTAACTTAACCTGACATTCTGGGTTTAGATCTAGCTTATGCACTGCCTATGATCTCTCTCTTATGGCACAGCTTCATAATTTCTGTAATCACAATCCCAGACACATGCCAACTTCTTTTAGTGAAGAAAATGTACCATGACAGATGTATTTTGAAATACAAGAACAAGGAAAGTTTGGCTTGAGTAAAAGACTAATGGCAATCTCACAGAGTCCCTTGTATGACAAGAGAAGCACAGATGGTTCCAATAGTTTACAAAGATGCTGCCATTTCACCCATATTAGAATAAGTCCTTTTCATTGCATTTCTGGTATTGGTAATAGCTATTCTGAGCATTTCACACGCTCTTGTTCAATCCACCACTGTTTAATAGTTACGACGTAGATTCAAGTTGTTATGACAGAGGTCCAGAATGCAGGGACATAAACAATACAGAAGTTTATTTCTCCCTTATGAAACTGTCTTGGAATTAGTATTCCAGGACTGGTATGGCAGTTCCACAGTTTCAGGGCCAGAGTTCCTCTATTTTGTCTATCATCCTTGGACTACTGGCCCCATCTTCACAGTATAAGATAACTCATTACCATCATGAGGACGTTCCATCCAGTTTGTGGGAAGGGGACAGGACATTCCTTCAGGCTAGAGATTGCAACATCATTTTCACTTATATTCCATTGGCCAGAACTTATTTACAAAATCTGAACGCTCTGCAATTGATATTTTAGTGTATGAAAGAAGAGAAAAAAGAATATGGGGACTACTCACACTCTGAGCCAAAACTTATGGTGGTGCAGCCCATTTAGTGATATAATCTGTGCCCATGGACATACCAAAGTGTGACTATAAAGTAAGACAAATACGTTTTAAAGGAATATAATTGATTTTTTACATACAGATGTGTTTACTTTCAAACTAATTACCCTTGTAAGTATTTACTCTTTGAAAATTATTCGAAATATTTCTAGGTCTTTTCTTTTGTCACTGCCTTTCAGAAACAGTTCATATATCATATAAGAATGTCTATCTGACTTATTGCTTCATAGTTGCAGCTCAGTTTTTCTCCAAAAACAATGCTACCCAACAAAGTCATAATACTTCTCTTATTCAACAGGCTGTCTCTAAACACAGGCACTTCCGTTCCATTAGTAAGGGGCAAGGTGAAGAAAGGTTTAATCTTACTGGAGCTGGAAGCACAGTGAAGAAAGGATTACCATCCCTTCCCAAGAAACTGTAATTCTTGATTGCAATGCCTATTAAGATTATTGAAAACGAGAAAAGCTAGCATTGCAAAGCTCTTGAAACTGTTAAACAAAAATAGAAGTGATAAAGGAAAAGCTTTAAATTATTGGGTTACGATCTAATTTGATTACAGAATATTGTCACAAGCGCATGTTAAATAAGAAAATAAAGAAAAACTATTGCTAAATAACACCATTTGATGCAACTTTTGATGCAACTTTTAAATTTCTTCAACATGTCATTTCCCCAAAGGAATGTCCTGGAATACTTTTGTAGTAAAATTATTTATACACTCAAGTTGGAAGAGTAAAAAAAAATTCTACATGACATATTTTCCTGGAAAAACAGGACTGAGCAAGGGCTTGCAACCCACCAAAACGATTTGTTTTTATAGGAAAAAAAAAAAAACGCTTAAGGTATCCCCAGCAACTTTCTTAAACAGTCAGTATCTAGGGATATTGACTATCCCTAGAATGTGATGTTTACCAAAGTTTTCTCAATGCAAAAGCTATCTCAACATGTTGGCTCATTTGTTTATCACAAATGGAGAGAAGAATGAGGACCAGGCAAGTGGTTGGGGGAAAGTAAACCTTAGAGGAAGCAAAAGAGGAAATGTTGTAAGAGTCTTTCTTTACTTTCCACGTCCCTTTAGCGGTCGGTGAATATCAATGAAGTGTTACCGGCCTCAAGCCAGGAGTGCTGATCTGAACCCGCCTGAGCCCTGCCTGCTTCTTTTGAGCTTGAGAACATCAAGGCGTTTTTTGTTGTTTACTCGTTTTTCAGCCCCCTACACACCACCGTCGCAGGATTTTTTTTCCTTTTTTTTTTCTTTTCTTTTTTTTTTTTTTAACTCACTCCACAGGGAACTTCAAGGTTTTACCTGTCTTTAATTTATGCAGCATTTTCAAATTGTGCCATCCTGGCAGGTGTGACCGCGCTTTGGCGGAGCCTCGGTGCTATTTTACCTGCTTGAGTCTTGTCAAAAACCCATTTGTATGCGCCCGGCTAATGTGCTAGAAATAAAAGCCCCAACCTGTCAAGTAAACTCTCTGCACCTGTACGAAGCAGTTAAATTGTTCCATCTGCCATTATCCTGGGAGATCAAAGGTCCTCACGGGAGGGGTGCCCGAAAGCAAAGGATGGAGCTCCTTAGAGTTTAAATAAAGAAGAGGACGACGGACGAGAGGAGCGAGGAGAGGGGGGCGAGACCCGGAGGAGCACAGGGTCCCCGAAGCCCGCGCCCGGCCCTCTGCTACCTGCAGGAGCCTTTGTCTGAGCCCGGCGCGCCGGGAGCACATTCTTTCACATTAAGAACCGCGGGGGAAGACATTCATTCACTCTTTTTTTTTTTTTTTTTTTTGGTGACGTCGCCGGAGCATTCATGTGTTTTTAACCTTGAATAATTTTTGTCTCTAAGCTCCAAACAAGTTTTATCCTGTCCACAGGTCAGTTTTGTTACAGAGGCCAATTAGCAGTGCTACCTTCGCCTGCGGCAAAAAGCCAAGTAATGGCGGGGCGAGCCCTACGGAGAGGTTGGTGAATAACTCCGCAGAGCTGTCATTTGAAAGGGGGGCCTTTGAAGCATTTACCTTACACGGGACGCTATTGTCACTGCAGGGTGTTTGATCTTAAAATAATTTACTTAATGATCTCACCATGGAAGCAATTGGCAGAGCGAGATTAGGCTGTAAGGCCTAATGGACATGGGAAAAGTTAAAATTGCTGGAGGAAGCTACGTACAGCGCTGCGATCTGTCCGCGTTGCGTGTTCATTACCGACGGGCAAAGCCCGGCTGACCGCGGGCAGCTCTGCACAGCTCATCAGAGAAAATCGTCAGAGGCGGGCCTCTCCCGCGGGACCGCAAAACGCTGCGCTGAGCGGTCTGCCTCTTGCCTGCATTTCGGCTTTTGTCGGAATTAACGATCTGATTTTGTTTTTACAGCCAATGATTTTTTTTTTTCCTCTTTCTTGTTGGCAAGCGTGGAGCCGTTGTATTGCGAAGGCACACAGGAGCAAGGTGGCACTTTGAAGAACAGGCTTCTGAGCGGAAATCAGAGCCAGATGAAAATGTGAAAGTCAGCCCTGTTTTGTTTGTCCCTTTCAGTTGGCAAGCAGGACACCAAGTAGACACAAGATTATTTGACATCGTTATTCTTGGCCAAAATACAACTTTCTCCTCTAGAAAGGAAAACTTTACAGTATAGGCCCCAATTTGGCATATCTATAGCTCGTCTCCTTGTCTTACATATACATCAATTCTACTTATGTGGCAATTGGAAGAATTAGCTTAGGGCCGAGTTCCACCTGTTTTAGATCAAGAGACATAGCACTTCAGGTTTAAATTTCTTCATAGTTTTGCTCTTTCAACTGTTCAAAATTTGCTTACCGCCATAGCCCCTTGTTAAAAGCATCTTATTTTTTTCCAATTATGGAATTGGAATAGACACACCTGAAGCAAATACCCACTAGGAAAAAGCTCGACTTCAAAATTGCTCTTGCTGTTTATGTATTTGAGGCTAAATCTAAGGAAGTGTGATGCAATAGAATATAAATACTTAGCAAATGAACCGATTTCCTCTCTCATGCAGATTCCAGCTAAGTGAATCATAGCAGCCTACACACCAACCCAATAACCTTGATATGTATTTGTCCTTTGGGTCAAGATACCCAGGGATTGTATCTAACTGTGTCATCAGAATATTTGAATTTATGTTATTTGTGTAAAGTAGAAAAGCTCAACTTTGAGCTCAAAGCATGAGTCTGATTCCCCAGGATCCACAACTTTAGCCTGTGTCTGATAAGACAGTGCAATGAAATATTTTTAGTTCATGCAAATCAAGTAATTATGAGCATGAGTACCAGCTTTATGCCAGCAAATGCCAGTTTGTGTGTACCAATTTGGGGCAGAGCAAATGTTCTCCACCTTTTTGAAATTTAGCTTTTGAAGTGTCTTTCTGGTTAATCTACTGAGATATGCTAGAGAATCTCCACTTACCAAAATAGAGAAGCCCCCTTTTGAACTTGTTTTTTTTTAATCTATAACCTGTACTTGGAAATTAACAACTTATTACTATGCTTCAATAATTTCTTCTCTGGTGCATGGAATTAACTATCTGAGGCTGAACTAAAGATTATACATGCTTTGTTTATATATTCTGCTTGTTAAATTACTTGATAAATGCCCATGGATCTCATGCTCTATGGTAGAGCAAAGAATGGCAGAAAATCAGGATATGCATCAATGGGTCTTCACCTTCTTCAGTTAGCTAGCAGGAGATACCAGGCCCACATAGGAAATGTGGGGATTGAAGGACATAGTGTATATGAAACACAGAGGACTGACACAGAAAATTCAAGATGCTTAATAAAAGTTCTTTCCCACCCTTGTTCTGGAAACAACTCTGAAGCTTTAAAGTCTGAGTTAATTTTGGGTCTTCATTCCCGTCCCCAATTCTCATTCCCCCCATTTCCAGTTGTGATCCTGTAGAATGTTACAAGTGTAGCTGCTTTCATTGGGTACATTTGAATACTAAGAATATTTTAGATATTAAGAATATCTAAATATTCTGGGAGAAATCAGATTAGTCACCTCCAGGCCATCTCAAAACTGAACACTAGCCTTGGGGTCCCGGCTTCCTAGGTGCTGGGTGCTCGGTGAGATTTCCTCTCCTCTAGCTTTTCTCTCTCTGTTTTTCCCACTTTCCCAGTTTTTCTATCTCTCCCACTGTGCGTTTCCCCATGTCTGTTGGCTCTCTGTCTCTTTCTCTGAAAACCCAGGATGTAAATGAAAAGGTCAAAGTTGAGTATGTGAATATTAGGATTTTTTTTCTTGATCATCATTTATAATTCATCTATCATGATTTGCTTTTCCAAGTAATAGCTGTGAATTCACAAGCTTACTCTCAGAATCTCCCAATCTACCAGGAACCTGGATGTCAAGAAGCACTTGACCATCACAGGCAGCAAATGCTGAGCCATCTCCTGAGCTCAGCGAGGCGGCAACAGCTCTGCCAGTTTCAGCATTCACGCTAAAGGACGAATCAGAAGAGAGGGGTAAAAAAGAACAAGGTCAAGGTCAAGCCACTCACCCACCTCTTCCCGCCCAGCTCTCCTCCTACCTTGCACTGATTACTGTACTATATGTCAGAGGTACTCCCACTGGCCTAGAACCATCATCTCATCCAGAAGACACATAAATTCCACCCAGGTAGTTCTAAAATCACCCAGCTGATCATTCAATTTATATACAGTATCAAGTGTTCATTTCACAGCCGCTATTTCAGTCCCACTGACCTACCGGTCCTTGACATGTGCTTTGCCAGGGCCCTCCAGTGATGTAAAGGTAACTTTTTAGCACTTGCAGAAAAAGCAATTGAAGTTCATTTCTCACAGATTACCAGGCCCCATCAGAAATGAAGATGCTGTAAAGCCGGCATTGGACAATTTTCAAATGCCCATTGCTGTCAGTTGAAAGAGCCCAGTGTGGCGACCAGGGGATCAGACGAGTCACGTGGGCTTCGGTCCTGTTTCTCAGTATGCTCTGCTACGTTGCTGTAAGGCCCCTCAGAGCGCACTGACGCCACCAGGAGACTGAGATATCTGGCCGTATCTCTAGAAGATCTTTATGCTATTCTCATTTCTCATTGCAGATTTCTCATTTTATTTTTTACATAGTCCGATAGTGGCAGTGCTGACTTCAGAGGGGGATTGCTGGTAGCCTAGCAACAGTTGACACATGGAATTTCCAGAAGAATAGGGTGGGTAACATCTATCCTGGCCCCGTACTAGGAGTGTCTTTCTTGTCTTATAAGCTGCAGGAGAGCAGAGAATCTGAGTAAAATGGGAAAATCACATTTCTCTGGACTCTGCTTCATGATCACTCAGGCCATACCTCTCCAGAGCTCTCCCTTTCCCCATCCCCACACCAGATATTCTCGTAAATCCTTGTTTCCTGGTCCCCCACCCTCTGTCCTCTGCTTCATCCCTCCTACTAATTCCCTTCACCGCTCTCTCTCTGAATCAAGTTTACACGAAGTGAGTTTCCGCTTGGGAAATTAAAAGATGCATTCTCTGGCCAGTGGTCCAAGTTCAGTTTTAAGACAATAAGCACAATATGGTTAAAGGGCTCTGACTGATGTTTTCAATTCTTTTCCCCAAACTGTAGGAGTTTCTGAGGCAGCCATTTTGCTGATAAGTTCAGGACAAGGGTGTTCGGAGACCCACAGATTCAAATTTGGAGAATGTGATGACAGATTTGAAACAATGAAAATAAGGTTTGTCATGGTGTGGATTTTGTGTGTGTTTGTGCATATGTTTTCAATGTTAGAAATAAAAAGCCCTGGTTCTTAAATATTAACTGGAAATGTAGTTTAAACCTATTTTTTCTTAAGCAAAATGATTGCCAAGGACAACTACAGAATTTCCAAATTCTGAGGTTCTTCCCTGACTTTTCCAATCACAGTCCCTTTGAATAATGTTATCGTTATTCAAATAAAGCTATCATTTCTCTCACACTTCTCAAGGACAAACATCAGTAGCAACTTAGAGTTAACATGGAAAAAAACCTTATCTGTCTCTAGTAGATGTTTTTCAGTAGATATTTTTCTAAGATGTAACATAGAAAATGGATGACCTGTAAGACTTTCGGAAAAGCGTATACCAACGTGACCCCTGCTGTTAGCTCACACAATTTCTTGGGTGTCATGGGAAAAAGAGAACTAATATTTGATTGTCCTCAGAACCTCAGACATGATGACTCACAGAAGCTTGATCAGCCAAGGAAACTGAGGCCTCAAGAAAGGTCACGTTGAAGGTCATGAAAGCCCGTTCCTCTCACAGGCCCAAGGTTGTTGTAAAGCGTTCATCTTCCATGGCATAAAATGTCCTTTGTGGGGGGGACGCCAGTGCCTTGCAGTGGCAGATGCTACAGTGCACGTCCCAGAGCACCCCACTCACGCCCGGATGCCCACTCTCCTGGCTACTGTGTACTGTGTGCTGATGGTTCTAGGCTGAGTCCCTCTCTCTCTTTGTCCTCAACTTTAGAGAAAGACCTCTGTCAGGGTTACGCTCCCTCTCAGTGGGCAGCCTACATCCAAACTCTGGTTGATCTGGAGAATATAAAAATTGCTATAAGCTTTACTTGGAGGCGACTCTCTTTATAATGACAAGAGGTTTGGTTCGGGTTCCTGTGGGCTGTTCCTCTACCGCAGGACACATAGGAGGGGGAAAGTGGAAGCAGGTGTCAGGGTGGATAAAGTCAGGAGAGGGAGGGGGAATGTTGGCAGCAAAAGAAGAGCCAAATTTGAATTTGAATTTTGGTGGAGGGAGGTGACTTCCTTGCATCTAAAGGGGAGGGGTTAGGGTTGCCTGTGCCCACAAAGATCAAGGGGTTAGGATTAGGATTAAGTTCACCAATAGCACACCAGCCTTCATCTCAGAATACCTGCTCCCTCTCCATCCCTCCCAAGCTCAGCCCCCTGCCTCAGTGTGGGGCTACCAAAGGGCCATCCCAGTTTCTCCTCTCAGGAAGGGTGACGGCGGCCTTTCCTGCACCTGTGCTGCAGTTCCACTGCCCTCTGAGCAATCCTGTTTTTTTCCCATCCCCAAAGGTGTTGCTCCCGAGAGACTCCAATAAACTGCCTGCTTGTAAACTTCTATCACAAAACCTTTTTCCCAGAACCTGACCTCGGACACTTACATTCATAAAATATGTCATTTTCATACACTGCTGCATGATATCGCTGTGTTTGATAACAAACTGAGGCTCAGAAAAGTCCGAGGTGACGTTCAAGAAAGTGTCGAGTCTGAGGCGGAATCTAAATTCGCGACTTCTGGTTCATGCCTCTTATGACATAATGCGCAAGTGAGAGTTATCAAGGTGTTCATACGTAGCTATCCCTAAAAATGTTTCTGCTAAGACTATTACTCTTTATTACTCCACCTTCCACCAGTCGTTCCCCTTCCCACACTTGCTTTCCCCATCCTGCCACCTCCCTTCAGCAGCACTTTCTCTACAACACGGTGAGGGAAGGGGCAGGAAAGACGCAGGCATTGGCACCACCCTGGCCTCGGGTTTGTTTCCCTGCAGAGCAGCCAAGAAGGAAGTGGTGCCAGGGGATGTGTCTGGTGCTCCCGCGATGCATCACTGACCTTCTCTTCTAGGCACCTCGTTCTTCTAATGCTTTACACACCTGGTCTGAAAGTAGAACCCATCAGAGCCAATGCCCCAATTGTCTTGTTTGCAGAGGGCAAGAGTTTCCTAAGCTAATAACTATAAGAATGGGGCAATTGGGACACCCAGTAATTCCATGTAACTATTAAAAATGTCCTTAGCTCTGTTCATGGAGTTTACAATTCCCTGGGGGACCCTCAGCGGTTAAAGGAGGAAATGTCCTTTACACTCCTCAGTGAAAAGCCTGGAGATGTATTCACTGCCTTGATGTTCTGGAGTGTCCAAGGCCTCGGGGGATTTCCGCCTCTCCCTGCAAATCCTCTCAGATTGGATTTAGGTGCAGCTCAAACCAATTAGCTTCTTTGGTAGCCTCAGGACAGGTGTTTGGGAAACCGAAGGTTTATAAGTACTCTGTTTTTTTTTGTTTTGTCTCCAATTCTTAATTTTTCTTTTTTCTGTTTTTGTTTTTTTTTTTTCTTTTGACAATATTTTGGAACACAAGGTAAGGTCTGTTCAGATCTGTGTCCTGATGGTTTCAACCCATGTACCACTTCCTGCAAAAAGTGTGTCTCCAGAAGATGCACTTAGGTTGGAAAAGTGTGGAAAGAGCAGAGGAGCTTGTCAGTGGCCAGATGCCCCTTATTGTTCTCTCCTTCGTCACTGAAGACCTACCAGCCAAGGTGCTCACAGCTCGCCCTTCGGCTTCCCCTGGGCCCGTGGTAATATTATGGTCTTGGAAAAAGCCCTACTCTGACCAGGTGTGCAATGTACATATGTGTGGTGTTTTATCAAATTTCATTTATTCTCACTTAACTCTAAGTGATCTTTTTAAAAAAGAAAAAGGAAAGGCTTAGACCTCTCATTTGTTTCCTGAATTTGTCGTTTATATTTTGCAGGGCTTTCCAAAGACCTATGTTTTTGGAATTTGTTTCAGAAGTGTCTCCTCTGTGTCATACCAATTCCCAGGAGTCCAGGGCTGGGCCTCTCAGGTCACCTGCCATCCTGATAGGGGTTAAAAGTGTGGAATCCAGATATCCTTGGTTCACGTCTCCCCTCTGCCGGTCACTGGCCTGTGTGACCTCGAACAAGTCACTCAACCTGTCTGCCCCTCGGTTTCCTCATGTGCAAAATGAGGATCCTAATAGTGGGGTTACCGTCAAGATTAAGTAAATTAGTTTATTTTGAAACTCTTTCAACAGAGCTTAGCATACAAAACATACATATTCTATATTATTTTCCTACTATGGTTGTTATCTTTCCCCAGACAGTTACAGCCTGAGTTTCAAACAACTGACCTTTGTGTTGCCTACTACGTTTGTGGCAGAGAGAGAAAAGAGACAGACCCTTTTAAACATTTAAATATCATCTATTTCATAGGCAAATCTTTTTGTTTACTAAGGATGGAAATCAGAAAGTAAGTGCCCAATGTTTTAAAACTTGGAATGAGGTGTTTTAAACAGTTCTCAATTTACTTAAGAGTTTTAACACAACTAATTTCAGTAGGAACTGAATATCTGAGAATGAGGTTAGTTTTCTGCATAAACTCTGCTTTTAAAAAGCCCCACGAAGGGTCAAAGACCAGGAAATGCTCTCACTATAATTCTCATTTTCAGCTGAATTGGACATGGCAACAAGAATGCAGGCCTGAATAACATTATGTTCCAGGAACCTTTAACTTTGCATCATAATGACCTGTGGTCTAAAAGAAGCAAATTGCAAATGGTTTCCAAAGGATAAACTCTAATTTATATTAAACTAGTGTTATAACTTAAGCAGCTCGTTTTGAAAGCAAAACGAAAAGCCCTCATAGTTCATGTGATGGCTCCTCAATGCATCCCTTTACGTTTTACCTGCAAAATGCTCTTGTTTGCTGACAGGTTAAATGCACACTATACACAGAGGGCCAACATTTCTCTTTGTAACACCGCAGCAATCTTTCTAGTTTTAGCAGCATTCTTATTATTTTAAGCTGTCTCCATTGTCTTCTAAATACCATAATTAGAAGCTGAAAAGCTTACAGCAACCAAACCCAATAAGGTTTCATTATGAACAAAATATTCTACTGTGGCTCCACAAGCAGCCCTGTGTAGTCTAACATGATGAAGCCTTCAGTCTTCCTGCCCAATTAGGGCTCCAGGTATGGATAAAGTTTTCCCTTTCAGTATTATTTAGCAATTCCATTCAAGTTTGGGTTTCTTGGTCATAATTCTTTTCTAACTGGTCTCTTTGTTTCATTTTACACAGCTCTCATTTTCCTATAGACATGGAAAAGAAAACGTCTGCTGGAAAGTGTCTCTCGAGTGTCTTTTATTGGTAGAGTGGTATTTTGTGAATGATTTGAATGAGTCAGTGAGCAGAGAGCTGAAATAATTAAACTGCTTGACTAAAGAGAGAGAGGGGGTTATTTTAGGGCCCAAGAAAATATGCCCTCCACCAGATCAGTGACTTTTAATTTTATGCTTATCTTCCTTTTCCTTTTGATTCAAGTTGTCTTGAACTCTATCCAAAAGTGAACTCCTGTGGGAAATATTATAAGTCAGGCATTATCAGATGGTTACACCTGAGTATAAATGAGTACATAAGCTTTTCCTCTCTCATAAAGAAAAAGTGAAAGCAGAGGGTGTCTAAATAGCTAGTGAAGGTTGAAGAAGACAGTTCAAGGAAAAAATAAGTTGGGAAGATTAGAAAATCAATCTCATGTTTTACCTGGGATTGTTGCTCATTTGAATCCCTTGCCTCAGTATATTGCCATGTCTTTCTGTGATGGCTCTAAGCTTGGAATTATTAGTAGGGAGAAATAAAGTATATTCTGGTATTCTATAGATATTTCAGGGAACTTTCCCACAGCCAAGGAGACACTTGGTTGTGAAGTATTCTCCTTTAAACCAAGCATGTGAAATGTGAAAATAAATGTTGGGGTTTTTTTTCTTTGTTTTATATTCTGCTGGTGAAACACTGAACTCTGAAAAATGGGCATGTCACGATTGCTTTTAATAAATCTGCTTACCTGTCATATGTTTTCAAGGTTTCCCAACTGTTTGCTAATTATCAAGCTGTATTTCTCTTATTTCTAATCTTTTGAACACAATGAAGCATACCAATCAGCATAAACCTGAGGGAAGCTGCTTACCTCTGAAATCCCATCTCAACCATTGTGAGATGCTGGGTCTCCCAAGACAGCCCCATCTCACAGAGCAACGTTCCCTTTCCCAGCTCACTCCCAGGCTGAGTCTAGATTCATATTCTCTTTCCCCTTCTCTCTTCCTTGCCATTTCTTCCCAGAACACACACACACACACACACACACACACACACACACACACACACACACACAGAGCAAGGGCAGAACCTGCTGATGAAACCAGGGGATTGATACTCACCCAGTTAAGGAGAAAGTGACATGTAGAACCCTCTCCTTCATAATGCACTGTGGTTCAGAATTCACTTTGTGATGTGTCCCTCCCTATGTCAGGATCCCATCAGGGAGATGTGGAAAATCACCTATTGACTTGAAAACCTCTGGGGACATTGCTAGGAATCTACCTTTAAAACAGACTCCCTAAGTGTTTTGTAAACCATGTGAACCAGAGAGCCACTGCCCTGCGCCTCCCATTCTCTAAAGAAAGGGCCACTTATCCTTGAATAATGGGATCCTTTAATCCTGAATTCTCTCCCACAAGACAGATGCGTTATCACACAAATTCCTGAATCTGGCACAGAGAGAAGAGAGAAAGAAGGAGATTTTGCTTCTCCTAGACTGTTCTTTTCCATGCCCACTTTCATTGCCCACAGTTCCTGAAGGCAGAGGTCAACCTACATGCTCTCTGGGGCATGAAGAATCGGGACTCCCAGTGAGCCCAGCTGACCCGTGGGTACTGCCACCGTGATGACAGAAGGAGGGCCTTCACCTTCCTACCTTCTCCCTGCTTGGCCACAGGGCTCAGCTTTAAGGATATTTCTAGAGTCCCTAAACATGAAGTTCTTCCTGACTGAATTTTTAAAAAGAACGAAAATAGGACTGCTACATTCCATTAACGCTATTTAAAAAAATAAAATGAAATGTAAATATCTGCTAAACTCAAAGACTTTTCCTTTTCATCTCCATTTGTCCAGGTATTAATTCCATCCTGATGCTTTTTTCAGATGATCCTTTGCCCCTGAGCAGCAAAAGACCCTTTAAATTTTTTTTTATCTCCCTCTAACTGGACGGAGCCTGTAGTCTGAAAGTCCAGGACTGAAATTTTATTTTATGGTTCTGCAGAAAGTGAAATAGAGAAGGCTTTTCTTTTCACAATAACTTTAAATATCCAGCAAAAGCCCTGAGAATAGACTCCTGGAGATCTCAGAATTTGTCCAGTGTATATTGGCAGATTTAGCCTTATTTGACAGAAACTCTTGATGAGCTGATGACTTCTCCCTTTCTGGACAAAAGGGTAGAAAGTGAGAAATTTTTAAGGAAAAATTAAAATAAAACTTTATTAAAGAATTCGAGGATATATATAGATGTGGATAGCAATGAACTAATAGGATGAATTAATTGTTCCCAAATTTTCTACTGGTAAGGGCTCTGAGTCTCATTTTTTTTTTTAATAAAAAATAACTTCTCTATTAAAAAATATCCCACCTTTCAGCATCACTTATAAGGTCCTTAGAATTTAGGTACAACCTACTGTTTTATAAGTCTCACAGCACACCTATTCACACCTGCCTGCTCCAGCCTTACTTAATGATTCAATTTCTAGACTCGTTCTCTGATGCCTCCTTATCTGTGTACCTGCTGATCTTCCCCTGGGAACCTTTTCCTCCTCACCTCCTCCCCACACCCACGCCTCTTTCCCGTGTTTCAAATGAATGAAGGTTAAGTGAGGAACAGCAAAGAGCTGTGCCAAGGAAAATTAGTTCTACCCCGAAACAAGATTGCACAAGTAATAGATTTGTCTACAAATAGACTGCCTACAAATAAACACTGATGATATTTACCTGTGAAGACTATGTATCCCAGACATTCTGCATCACAGTTGTACTAGACAATATGGAAGAATGAGAACAGAAGAAACAATGGGAGTAAAGCAGGAGCTAGAAACACCTGCTCAGATTCTAAGGGGAAAAAAATAAATGTCCTCCTTAACTTTTGTGCAGTCTCAAAGTGTTAAAGAAATGAGGTGTTGGTCAGTGAACCTGGATGAAAGGCCATGGTTTTTATTCACAGACTGACATGAAACAATAGGCAATTACAACGTCTAGAGGTTTGTATAGATTTTAAAAAACCTTTTCAAATTATTGAACATAAACTGGTCTCCTCCTCTCTTTCTTCCTAAGGTTTTGAGGCACTTTGAGCCAGGAGATCTATCAGATTTTTTTCCAGCCCTGACATCATGTGATTTTGAAATCTAAATCAAAGGCCCCAAGTGCATTTTAAAGATTTTAATATAGGGTTCAGCTGCCAAAGCCACCCCTGCCTCCTTCTATTTTGAGAAGAAGGTGAGGGTAAGTCATCCCAGGCTTTTGTCTCGCCACTCCACCAAAGCTGCTGTTATCTAGGTTACAGAGCCAAACCCAGTGGCCTATTTTAAGTCCTCATCTGGCCCATCTATAGCATTTGACAGATGACCACTCCCTCCTTGAAACCCTTTCTTAGTTTCCTTCTTGGTTTAGTCTTTTTTGATTCTTCATCACCTTCTACACTCAACATTGGAGTAACTACAGCTCAGTTTTTAAATACCTTCTCTTTATATTCCTTTCCTAAGTGCCATCATTCAGTGTCACGGCTTTTTACATACTGATAACTCCCAAATTTATGTCTCTGTTCCCAGGGATGTGCCTGAGGCAGCTCACCTGGTCTCACAAGATCACATTTCCTCCCAACCCTATATTCAATGACAGTGACTTCACTAGAAGTCAGCCATGGTGAGGTAATTGCTCCAAAGAAATCAGCCAACATTACATATTGTGTCTCTAACCTCCCCCCGCCCCTCGCCATCACGCCCCGTGCCACCACAAGAGAATTCGTTGTTAAGCACTCCCCAGCTCACCATTTTTTCTGGCCTCTTTCCCTGAACTCCAGATTTGTGTGTCCAGCTGCCTACCGGATATCTCCTTCAGAGATCAAACATCTCCCAAAACTGAACATCTCCCTTGCAACCCAGTCATTCTCCCCCAGTTTTCGCCTCAGTAAATAGCAACTCCATCTTTCTAGCTGCTCAGGTCAAAAGTGTATGAGTCATCTTTGACTCTTCTCTCTCATTCCACATATTCAAACCATTAGTAGAGCCTATTGGTTTTACCTTCAGAATATATCCAGGACATTTCCAATATTTACTCAAGGCACTTCCACAGGGTGCAAGGATTAGATCCAAGAAGAAAGAAAATGGAGTTGTGTTTCCCAATAGATCTCATTAATCTAGTCAGACTTGCTGCTGTCCTCCCTACTTTGCTCCTCTCCTAGCAGACTTAGCACTCATGGTAAACACGAGTCTTCTCTCCTTCATTTTATAACACACTCCATTCACACACCCTCTTATGCGCTTGTTTCAAAAAGAAATCCAAAGCATGGATCATCTTTACCAGTATCTCCCTCTCACGTATTTTCAACCATACGGGAGGTGTATGTGAATTCTACATTCATGCAACACAAGGACACAAATCAGAGGTGGACTTTCCGTGATGCTGATGAACCGTAGGCTTCAGGGTCCCTCACTTGCCTCCTGTGAGTCCTGGGAATGGCGGGGAGTCCCATAGTCTAGGTGGGGAGGAAAAGCCAGGCTGCCACTTCACAGGTACGTCAAGGTGCCATGTAGTGAAATTTAATTTGCTGATTATATAATCTATGAAAAGAAAGTTGCCACATCTCTCACCTAAATATTTTTGAAATATTTGGGGGAGTTTTTAAAAGACTAATCATATTCCTGATATCTGATCAAATGAGTATAGTCCTGATTTTATTCTGATCTTCCAAAGAGTTTACATGATATTGCTACATGTCACATATGTAACTGGAACTTTGACAGCTCCTCATCAGAGTAAACTCAAAGCAATACTGTCAGTTATTATCCCAGATTACATTAATGGCATAAAATAGTATTTCAGAAACATCAACCATTAACATCTGCCAAATAATATGCGCTGCTTAATTACCACTTTTTTCCCTGACACTAACATTTTGGAAGGTTGTACTGCCTCCACCAGCCTAGAAAAAGACAGAGCAGGGGCCTTCAAACTGAGAATATGGGAAAACTGCACTAAGAGTCTGAGAGAATGATGCCCTCCTCGAAAAATTTCAGTTTTCCATTTTTCACTATTCTAGTTGGCTAGCCTTTGAATGGTTGAAGTACAGATGGGTCAACCCCCTTAAATGTCACCCCCTCTCTTGTTAATAGCCAGCGACAAAACAAACAGATGGCTAAAGAATGGAGTTGGAGGGGAGGGTAGATGGGGAGAGAAGGAATACAGGCTGGAAATAACTCAATTCTTGGTTTAGCAAGTTGTGTGTGCAGAACTCTGCTGGAAATGTTCATAGGAGTTATACTTTCAGAAAGACGATAAGATTGGATTACATCTTTAAAATAATTGTTCAAATAAATGGACTGGCACAGAGGAGAAGCCTGTATTGACTTTCTGTTTACCCAGAAGGGGGAGAAAAGTACAAAACAAGCTTTTCTTTAAGTACAATGGCAATCTTCTAATAGCAGCACTGACTCGCTCCAAAATACAGGACTCAGAGGTTGATAATCATCTTTCAGCTCAGGTTATTGCATGCAATTTTTCACGTTCATTCAGCTTTCTTCATATAGCTCTTAGTAAAGTAACTCTCTTAACAATAAAAGCTTTTATGGAGCCCATTGCACTGGAGAGCTAACCACTCCTGTTTTTTTCTTCTTTTTCATCTTCTTTTTATTGGCTCCTTGGAATATTTATTGCTGCCTTTGTTCTCACTGCAAACTTATGCATCTGGCTGTGTGTGGCCATTCTTGTTTTTGTTGTTATCACTGATGGGTTAGTGTGTATATATATGTTTGGATGGCTTCGTTTTTGCACATGTGATTCTATTTTCATCATCTTGTCACTGCAACTCTTCATTGTTTAACTGAGGAACATTCACTCCTGGACTCTTTTCACTGTGACCTGCATGACATAAAACTTTACGTGCTGCCATGCTACTTCTTCCTGATAAACAGGTTCTCCGGCGGAGGGAGCCTCGAGTGAGGCTGGGCTTCAGGAACAAAAGCTCGACTTTCTGAACACTGGATGAACAGATTAGATTCCCTGGTAAAGAGTTTCACAAGGACTAACTTAAACAAGCAGAGTGAGCACCATCTGGCCTGGATCAAGGCAGAAAAAGGAAGCGTGTACTATACCTCAGCCTCACAGATGCAGGAACAGCACACGTGAGAAGATGTCCATCTTTACTGCTGTATTAAAGCCCTATATTGAGGCGTGACAACACTGGCACCACAGTCTCCAAACTCACACTGAACAATAGCCTTGCCATGATAATTCCTCCTACTATTAAGTCAGTCCTCTTATCTGAAAGATGAGACACTGGTTGAGATGGCTGACCAAGGTGACTGGGCAAGTTATTCAACTCTCTGAGCCTCAGTTTCTGCGCCTGCAAAATGGGAATAATTATAGTATCTACATGATATGGTTGTGGTAAGGACTGAGATAATGCAAGTGCTTAGAATCATGCCTGGCCCATAGTAAGATCTCAAAATATTGGATCTTATTTGCCCTCTAATTAGAATGTAAGCTCCATACGGGTATATTTGGTCTGTTTTGTTCACTGCTGTATCTCAAACACCTATAACTTAATAGGTGCCAATTAAATACTTGTTGAAAGAACTCCTCAGCAGACATTTTTTCCTATAAAGGAATAGGGAGAGGAGTCTCCTAAATGTCAGGTACAGGAAAGCCATGGGTTTCCATGGGTACCGGTCCCGTTAAGTGCCCATCCGAGAGGAATTTAGTTGAAAGGAGTTTGAAGGTGTTTCACCTCACAATATTGCTTCTAGGTCAGGAACTCTCAAACCTGTCCAGAAAGCAACACAGGTGATTGTCAACTCACAAAAACCTACCTCTCTTTTCCGCTTCACAGGGGTCATTTCTCATGACTCCTCTCTGCTGCAAGGCTCATTCAGAAGTCCTTTAGCACAGGAGGCTGTAAAGGATTATGATTCCCTTGTTTCTGATGCACTGTAGCCAAAGTGAACATAAAACTGTTTTGTTGTCAAAGACAATCGGGAATCACAGATCTCTTGGCTTTGAGTGCTGGAGTTTACAAAGACATTTTTATATCAACAAACTACATTTATAAATGCATTTGTTGACATTGGACTCTTTCTGAATACATTTTAGTTGAGGCCTTAAGAACACAAAACACTAGGTGGCAGATATGTGTGTAATTTTATTAATCTATAGCTTCATTTCTCTCTGGATCCATCCTTAGCTTAATGGTTCCTTTAGACAACTAGATGAGTTAAAGACAAACTCAGCCCCTTGCTTTCTTCCATATAGCCAGTCCACAATGGGGTCCATGAAGGAACCACAAGTGGCTTTGTTTGCTGGTGGCGGAGTAGGGCAGAAGTGCTTCAGTGCTGACTTAACCTATTTCCGAGCCTGCGCTGTTACCTGATTCCTTCAGGAACTCCCTGGGGCATATATATGTTGAGCAGAGTTGGATGCAGGGGGTCAGCTGTGCTGAGCATCATGGAGTAGGCCACTCCCCACCCAGGAGAATGTGAGCATTATTGCAGAGATCAAGGATCTCCTGGAAGATGAACCCCTGCTTGGAAGCCCTGGGAAATCCAGAAAGTCAGGGATCATTTCAGCCCAGCTCAGCACATAGACGGGAAAGAACTTCGTGCCTCCGCAGGTGCTGCAAAGGAGGCAGTTGGGTCATTCGAGTGTATTCCTGGTGGCCGGCAGGCTTTTCCAGCGTGAGCAAAGGGAACATCAGTAACCTCTTGTTGATTCTGTCCTCACCCTCTCAGTGACTGTGCTCTGCAGTAGCATTTAATGGAATATTTGTGCTGCTGAGCCCCAATTTAGCTAGGGGAGGATCGGAAAAAAGTTTCCTTGTACTCACGGCATATAGTTGAGAGTGGATTCTTACAAACATGGGGGCACTCTTTAAACCATAGAGAGGCACACGTTTTAAAATGAAGATACAGAGATTCAGTATTTGAGATCTTCTCTGTTACAGGAAACCTAAAATATAAAGAGATTGGGATTGGGCAAAATGTACGGGTTGGCAAGCCAAAAGGTCTTCGCTGGAGCCACCAAGAATACTGTCATGAAACCATGAACAATGTAGAATTTGCCCAAGTGCCATTTGGGAAAACCTCACTTGAACAGCCCTATCCCTTTAAGGGTCAGTCAAATGATCTGACCTACTGGACATTTGTAAAAGCTGTTTGACAGACCCTCTCCTTCAAGGTATGTTTTTGTTTTTTTGTGTGTGTTTTTGTTTTTTTGTGGGGGTTTTTTTTTGTTTGTTTTGTTTTTTTTTTTTTGTATTTCAGGAGCTATAGAAACAGTGGCAATGGCAGTACAACTTAAATCCATCTTTCTTCTATTATAAAATAAGGTCAAGCCTCCTACAAGTTTTGTGGTCATTTCTTCCTATGTAAGCCTGTGATCAACTGACCCTCACTACACTGAGTTAGCTCAGTTTTAACTCAAAATGAAGAAAGTTTAATAAAACTTTGGTGAAGTACTGAAACGTAAATTTCAAATATCTCACAGTTGTATGATCTCCATGGTTATATAGTAATCTTGTAGGAAAAACTGGTTAGAGTTGGGTGCCAGGCACCCCCAATTTCTTTCTAAAATAACAGAAAAAAAATGTGTTTTGAGTCACTTTAAACTGATTTAAATAACCATGTGTCTTACATCACATGCATACACACAAAAAGAAATAACAGTTTTCTCTAATTCTGTGAAGACACTGCTTTGGTGGTTCTGATTTCTAGCAATAGCTATTTGACCACTGAAAATTTTGACCTCGAGGATCTAGAGCTGTTATTCTCAACCACGGGGCACTTTTGCCCACCCAGCGACATTGGGCAATATCTAGAGATAAATCTGATTATCCCAAATCATGGGTGAGAGTGGGAGGAGGAGGATTTGCTATCGGTAACTAGTGCGGGTAGAAGTCAGGGATGCTGCTAAACACCCTGTAATGCACAACACAGGCCCTCACAGCAAAGAGGTGTCTGGTCCAGAGTGCTCTTAGTGCCAAGGCTGAGAAACCCTGAGATACACTATTAAAAGCGAGCCTGGTATAGTGTTATGAAAATATTAACATAGTGAGTTATTGGAAGGAAAATTTCTCAACCAAGACCTCTTTTGGAAAACCCATATAATAACAGAGCGGTTTCAGTTTAATAGAAAAGAAATATATAATTTTTAAGTTAAGGTTAATTTTAATTAATGAGGGTTTCCAAAGAAATGGTTGGAAGACTTTTTGAAAGCATAGTGATACCCCTAATTTAATATTAAAAATAACACAGTAAATTAGCCTATCCAGGAACAACTCGCCAGCCCATAGGTAGATGCCTGAGACATTTTTAAAGTACTGGCAGTGTGTATGAAGCGCAATTGGCTCTCCTGTGTCCAGCATGTCACGTGACTTACAACAGTGCCCAGAGTGCCAATGTCACAGCGTCCAGTTCTGCAGCATCCTTCTTTCCACTTATTGAAGGTTGCTTGGGAGGCACAGTATGCACAACAAGCATTCCACATATGTGAGGACAGATTTCAGAGGGTTGAAATGCCTTATAATAACACTTCTCTCCTATAGGACTTTACTCCATCTATGCAAAGGCCATCTTTCCATTCTTTCTGGCAGTTTTTATATTTGCTATGCGTCTCAGTGTGTTTGTGTTGCTATAACAAAGCACCACAGACTAAATGGCTTATAAGCAACAGAGATTTATTTCTCACAGTTCTGGAGGCTGGGAGTCTGGGATTAGGGTGCCAGCATGGTCAGGGAGGGACTTCTCTTTCAGGTCAGTCTTCTCACTGTGTCATCACGTGGCGGAAGGGACCAGGAAGCTCTGTCCAGTCTCTTTTATAAGAACACTAATCCTGTTTATGAGGGCTCCACCCTTATGACCTAAACACCTCCCAAAATCCCCATCTTCCAGGACCATTGCATAGGGCATTAGGATTTCAACATATGAATTTTGAGGGGATGTAGACATTCAGACCGTAACACCATGATTACATCAAATTTTGCCCCAACTTCCTTCACTTTGGTTTTTATCTGCCTTTTTCCTCATTGCAAACATAAATTCAGAAGCATAGTATATAAATCTTCTTTGCCATTAATCTTTTTAAATGAGGTATATTATTTGTTCAGAAAATTATATCATTTGTATAGGATTAATTTGTTCTCACTAGGCTGCAAGTTTAGGAGGAGGCACCCAATAGAAATAATTCCTAGGAGACAAAATGTATTAACACAGAGGCAATATTTATATCATGGGCTTCTATAATATGGAAAATTAAATATCACCTTCTAGTCCACTGACTTAGTGCTCTAGAGAAACATTAATGCTGGTCTGCTTGAGGAACGCATATCAGACCCTATTGCCCGATAGCACTGTATTCATCCATCCATACACTCAAGAAATATTTATTGAGTGCCTTCCACTTGGGATATAGTTCCTATAATTTGTTAGAAGGAAAGTTTTGCTTATGACAATTAAATTATAATTTATAATTATGATTGTGTCAATAAATGAGTAAATTATAATTGTGCTACATTTATTCATTCAATATTAATATGTGAAACACCTCAATGTGCTAGAAATGACACTAAGTGCTAAGAACATTAAAATCGTTTATTAAGTAAACCATTCTTATCTGAGTAAGAGAAGTAAAAAAACGTTCCAGGTTGAATAAAGAACAGCTATGATGGAAAGTGTGGGATGGCATTGAGCATCCATTCTAACCTCCTTCTGCTGAGCCTTCCTTTAATACAAGCAGCTCGGAAACTACATGCCTTGTTTTCCAGAATTCCTTGCAGCTGGAGTTCTGAATGGAATTCGATGCCCTCACGCCACACTTGGAAGGCTGACGTAAAGTGGAAGCCATCTTCCCGTGCTTGACCTGTTTTCTGCTTTCAAGTGGCGTCATGGAGATGTTGGTTTTTCTGCAGCAGTTTCTCTATGACCGACCCCTAGCTTCATGGGAACTGAGAGGCAGATGTGGTAGTAACAGCTTTCCGACCCTGAGATAAAAGTTCCAGGCAACAAATCCTGTGGATTCTCCACCTTCCTGATTGCGGTGGAGCCGGCAGCTTCCATGCTGGGCCTGTTCAGAGGTGTGATTCTGAGAGCTATTCTGGGGGACCAGTTGAGGGCCATGTCTCCAGCAGTTTTGTAAGTAACTAATTCTCTATGTTCCATTCTGCTTTAAAGAGCTAGGTTTTGCTCCCTATTGTAAAACACTAACTTTAAAATGAGAAACACAGGAAATATAGCCAAAGATCTTCCATGGTACAGGCCATGAAGAGAGCAGTTAGGCCAATTCCTTAGGTACTGGTAGGATCTGGGTCCTATGAGGCAGATTAAAACCAGCAGTGTCTGCTTTG
Organism: Eidolon dupreanum; assembly: GCA_028627145.1. Lineage (NCBI taxonomy): Eukaryota > Metazoa > Chordata > Mammalia > Chiroptera > Pteropodidae > Eidolon > Eidolon dupreanum. Next base: position 12,577,551 of record CM053514.1, on the reverse strand, counting down.
CCTGGCTGAGTTGTTTTCCTTGTCCTTCAGGTATTGGAGGGGGACTTTGCAAGTTTTGTTCTGGGAGTGACGACCCTAGAAAATGGTGACTACACTTTGTTTACCTTTGTATCCTCAATGTCTGGCAGAGTGCTTGGGGCATATTGGCCCTTAATAAGGATGATGCTAAGTTATGAGAGTAGTGTTCTAGAAGTTTTTATCTGGCTTTGGTGGCAGGCTGAGAAGGAGAGAGAGGACACAGAGAGCCATAGCATAAAACTTTATCAAGGCATGAAGTTAAAAGAGTCTGAAAAACTTTAGGAAGGATTGGAAGCAAGACTCAACAGGCATTAGGGACTATCAATCAAGGCTCAACAAGAGAAGTAGGACCAATAGGAGAGATTTATAGCCAGCAATGGGCTTAGATGACTGTGGGGGCTGACGAGGCAAGTCTGAAATCCACTGGGCAGGTGGTCGGGCTGGGACTCTCATGTACAGGTGGGCACTACTGTTCACAGGTGGAATTTCTTCAGAGAAGCCTTGGTTCTGCCCTTAAGGCATTTCAGCTGATTTAATTATGCCCACCTAGAATTTGTAGGATCATCTCTCAAAGTCAACTGATTATGGACTTTAATCACATCTGCAAAACACCTTCACAGCAACACTTACAGTAGAGTTTGATTGAGTAACTGGGGGCTATAGCCAAGCCAAGCTGACACACGTCAAAAAAGACCATCACAGTGACCAACGAGAAAGAGGAAACAATAGAAAAGGCTGAGTAAAGGTAAGATGTGGCAGGTCTATCTACTCTCGATGTCCTAGCAGGCTTACTTAAATATTTAAAGCTCACTCGGGTGGCAGCCTGTTCTATTTCGTGAGATTGATGCAGGTAGTCTATGACTGAGTTTACTAACAAGCAGAATAACTTCTCCCTTAAAATTAAGTTAACCCTCTAATTTATTATCCAAACTACGACAACATTGAGAATAACAGAGGGTTCTGTTTATAGTCATGTCAGGAGCACTAGCAAAAACCAGGCGAGCCCCAGGCAAACCAGAACATCACTCAGCCAGAGATGCTTTGGGTTCTTCTTTTAACTTGCCTCTCAAGGCTTCTTCAGTACAATGTGGATATTCAGAGTATTTCTCGCCAATTTTTAATATCACAACGGGGGAAAAAATGCCTTTAACACGAAGCTTTGTTCATTAAAGTTTACATGGAGCAATGTTATTAACACTGAAAAATATTTTTTAAAAGCAAGAATAATTTTTCCTTGAATGAACCTACAAGTGAAAGGATTATTTTTAAGTAAATATTAAATGGATAAAAATTGTGAACAGTAGCCCCTCCTACCAATCCATGCCAAGTGACATGGCGATGATATTGCATAAGTCAGGCAGTAAGGGGTGACACTTAGGTGCTTGACTTTGGTTCACATCCCAACTCCTTTCTTGTTAATTATGTGAACTTGGACAAGTTTCTTAGTCTCTCCAGGCCTCAGTTTCCTTAGCTGTTAGATGAGGTTAAAAAATGAAGTCCATACCACAGGAGCATTTGAGGATTAAATGAAACAATGCATGCTGAAATTACTTGGCACAGTGCCTGGCACATAATAAATTTTTCCATCATCAGAAGTTACTATTATGCAGCCTTTGAACCAAAATATCAAATAAGATTTTTTTTCAGGCAACACAATAAAATGCTACCCTTGTATTTACTTTACGGATGCTGTGATCTGGTAGGGTTTTTTTTTTTTTTTTTTTTTTTTAATAGCACGTTCATTAAAATGTATTATCCTGATGCTTCATCTGGAAATATGCTGCTGTGTGATAAACTAACCTCTCCCAGAGTCGTAAGCATCATCCACATCTTCAAAACCTTTTTCATAAATGCGGCTCCTATCCATAAAGTATAATTATTGAATACAGCTATGTTTTTGAGATTTCTGCTGAGAGAAAAACTAGCAAAGCCACAGGACTATTCAACCTTACTAGAAATGATGGGGAATAAAAGAGCTTTCACACCACGCTTTGTAGTTTATGAGACTTTTTCCAGATAATTCATTAGTTGTAAAGTGACATGAAAATCAATTAATTTTAATGGTGGATAGCAGATTATGGTATTTAATAGTTCATCTAATTTCATGAGGTGAAGTGAATTAGACAATGCCGTGTAAATCTAATGAGAGTTGTGAGAGCTCGTTTGACAGTCAAATGCAAACATGAATGAGCATATCAGAATTAGATAAAAACGAAAGCATTCTATACAAACTGTATTTTGTTCATATACAGAATTAAGTTAGAAAGCTTATGGAACGAACATAAAACTTGTACTTTATTTCCCTTTAGCTAGCTCTTAACACTTATTTATTAAGCACTTACTATCTAAGCTATGTCATATCTATTAAAGAAAATAACAGGATGATACATGCATTCCCCTCTGCTTTCATCTTTGTAAATGTAAGAAGAATGACTTAGAAATGTTGATGTTAAAAAGTTCTTCATGAAGGGTTTTTTTAATGGATATTTGGAAAGATGGAGGACCAGGTTCTTCATCTGTGTGGTATTAAAAATAATCTATTTTCTCTAATAATTTCTATCATTCTTGAATAAACCCATTTTAACCCAAAGTAGCCACTTCTGCATAAGATTTAGCACAGTTGAGACTTTGAGCTAATCACTTCCTCCCTCATCCAAAGAGCTCAATTTACAGCCCAGTTTCTATTCTCCCAACAGAACAAAATGTATAAAGGCAGCTTCCCTGAAAAGTTTCTTTTAAAAATGCTTTTAAATGGTTTCTTTGAAATAGGTGCAGCTCTACTGTAAAGGAATCATGAGGTTAGAGTTGCCTGGTTTCTATTGATTCTCCTAGTTAGTAAAGAGTTAAACAGTGAAGTGTGGTCTTTTATTTTTATTTTTATTAAAAAAAAAAAAAAGCATTTGGAAGGTGCTGGAGAGGGAAGGCCTGGTCCTAAGTGGTCATGTGGCTACCGCCATTCATCTTGGTAGTGACTATCTGTCAAAAGTGGCAAGAGTCCCTGTTAACAGCCCTGACCTGAGCAGTAATGAAGGGAGAGAGCACAGCAAAGTGTCCATTATCAGCAGGTCGGGAGCAGTAAATTGGAGCAGTTTGCTTCAATCTTCCTGCAAGTTGAAATGTAAGATAGGTGGGGATCAGCAAGAGGCAATTTTATCCTATGATCATTTTTGTCAGATCGCATCAGAGTGGCAACTTAGTTCGATGCATGATTTCAATTAACCAACTCTAGCCGTAACGCTTCCACTGCCGGGGAAGCTCTTTTCCGAGCCTGGGTTCCTCATTATTTCTTTTAAACCACCTGAGCACAGACAGTGAGGGGGACTGTGGGACTGGGGGAAAAGGAAATGACACATGGATGGCAGCAGCTGCCCACAAACCTCACATCTGTACAGCAAGCATCGTGGTGTTCTGGGTGGCTCTAAGTGCTACCTTTGCTTATCTGCACATTTCCTAACTCATAAATCCGTTTGTAATGACCTTCAACTCCAGATTTTAGATATGTTGAATTTGCATGTTGCTTACTTTTTGACAAAGGAATTAGCCTTTTGGACAACGGTTTTAGAGAGGGACAGGTCACAATTCCGCACTTGTGCTAAGTCACATGAAGCTGCTCACAAGCACAAGAAAAATGAGTGTGATGCTTAAGACTGAAGCTTTAACTCTTAGATCCCTGTGAAATATTTACTTGAAGGCAAAAGTGAATACTTGGTTCGATGATTCTTTAAAACATATGCAAATGTGCATATACAAGGCCATCTTTGCTCTCCAGGAACTTAACAATTCAGGAGAAATCAGAGATTCACAAGTGGCTGTAGTGAAAGTAGGGAGTGCCATAAGAGGGAAATGATGTCCTATAAAAATTTAGAGAAATGTCACTTTTGGTTGGGGAAATCAGGACAAACATGGAAGAGATAAACATTTAAGCTGAATCTTGGTGAGTGTATAGGATATTTCTGGGTGAAATTGGAGAGTGACTTTTATTAGTTTTCTATAACTGCCTAACAAATTACCATAAACTTAGCTGCTTACAACATCACCACTTTGTTAGCTCTCGACTGTGGGGAGTCAAGAACGAGCTTAGCTGGGTTCTTTACTCAGGATCTCACTAGGCTAAAATCAAGGTGCCAGCCCGGGCTGCAGTCGCATCAGAGACTTGGGTTCCTCATTTAAGCTCATGTAGGGTGATGGCAGAATTCAGTTCCTTGCAGTTGTAAGACTAAGTCCCCACTGTCTTACTGGCTGCCAACTGGGGTCATTCTCAGCTCCTAGAGGCCACTTGCTGTTCCCTGCCACGCAGTCTTCCACAATATGAGTTTGTTCCTTCAAGACCAACAAGATTAATCTTTCTCATATTCAGAAGGGCCCAGTCCCTCTTAAGCACTTACTGATTTGTCACCCCCACCCAGATGACTGCTCTTTTAATTAAAAAGTCAATAGATTAGTGACCTCTCCCCAGGAGTGACATCCCATTCTACTCACAGGTTCTGCTCCCACTACAGGGGAGGGAACTATACGAGGTGTGTATATCAGAGGTTAAAAACCCTGGGGACCATCAGGCATTGCCCTGTAGGAAGAACAGTTTTTGGGGAAAAAGGAAGCACTAGGGATGTTTGTGAACTGGTAATGTGTTAGAGTTTTCTCAACTGAATGAAAAAATGGAGGTGGTTTGAGAATATTGGCCTAGAAAGAGATTTTAGAGTAAGTCTATATGGCATTTTATATTTCAGAATGCATACTCATTAAAGGCTTTTTAATGGTGACATAATTACCATCATGATTTTTAGGAAAATGACTCTGCTGTGCAGGATGGATTGACAGAGGAGGGGTTTAGTCTATTTCTACAAGGATGGATTCTTTGAGGACAAGATCTTCTGCTATTCATTGCCATAGCCCCAAGTGGAACATAGTGAGCATTCATCACGCATTTGTTGAATGAATGAATGTGGGCAGAACACACACGGAACAATTGCCATAGTCAGGAAGAACAATATTAAGCAAGGAATTAGGGAGGCAGCAATGTAAATGGAAAAGAGGAAATGTATTGAAAAGATATTGCAAAACTATCAGCAATGAGCTTTACAAACAGATGCAAAGTAGGAAGAAAAGAAAAATCAAAAATGATATCAAGATTTATAATGTGGGTTGCTGGGAAAGTAGAAAATAATGAAAAAGAATAATTCATTACTTAGCCCTATACAAAGAATATCACCAATTGTTTGGCTAGAATTTTCACTTCTGAGGCAGATTTTTGGCATTGTGTGGACAATCCTAAGTTACATTCATTAATGGCATTTTTTTTCCACTGGCATACAGTAATTTTTTTTCAATTTTGAGATATAATTGATGTACAGCACTGTATAAGTTTAAGGTATATGGCATAATGATTTGACTTACATATATTATGAAATAATTATCACAAAGTTTAGTTAACCATCATCTCATACAGATACAAAAAAAAGTTTTTTCTTGTGATGAGAACTTAGGATTTACTCTCTTAACTTTCAAATGTGCTATACAGCAATGTTAAAACTATGGTCATCACGTAGTACATCACATCCCTAGAACTTAATTATCTTATCAGTCCAAGTTTGTACCTTTGACCGCCTTCCTTCAATTGCCCCACCTCCAACCACTGCCTCACTCCCGCCTCCGGTAACCACATATGTGATCTCTTTTTCTATGAGTTTAAGTTTGTTTGTTAAATTTCACATATAAGTGCAATCATATAGTATTTATCTTTGTCTTATTTAACTTAGCATAATGCTCTCAAGTTTCATCCATCTAAATAGCAGGATTTTCTTTTTTTTATGACTAAATATTCCTCGTGTGTGTGTGTGTGTAAGTACATACCACATTTTCTTTATCCATTTATCTGTCAGTGGACGCAGGCTGTTCCCATGTCTTGGGTATTGTAAATAATGCTACAGTGAACATGGGAGTGCAGATATCTCTTTGACGAGTGTTTCCGTTTTCATTTTCTTTGGATATATTTCCAGAAGTGGGATTGCTAGGTTACATGGTAGTCCTATTTTTAATTTTTTGAGGAACCTTCACATTGTTTTCCATGGTGGTTGTACCAATTCACATTCCAACCAACAGTGCACAAGAATTTCCTTTTCTCCGTATCCTCAGATTTTTTTAATCTCTTCTTTTTGATGGCCATTCTAACAAACATAAAATAATGTCTCACCTCATCATGGTTTTGATTTGCATTTCCCTTATGATTAGTGATGTTGAGCATCGTTTCATGTACCTGTTATATCTTCTTTGGAAAAATGTCTATTTGGGTCCTTTTCCAATTTTAAAACAAAATATTTGGTGCTTTTTTTCCCCCCAATGAGTTATATGAGTTATTTATATACTTTGGATATTAACTCCTTATCAGACATATATGGCTTACGAATATTTTTCCCATTCTATAAGTTGTCTTTTTCTTGGTCAATCATCCTTTTGCTGTGCAGAAGGATTTTAGTTTGATGTAGTCCTACATGTTTGTTCTTTATTTTGTTGCTTGTGCTTTAGGTATCATGTCCAAAAAATCATTGCCAAGAAGATTTTTTCTATATGTTTTGTTCTAGAAGTCTTATGGTTTCAAGTCTTACATTTATATCTTTAACCCATTTTGAGTTAATTTTTGTGGATGGTGTAAGATAGGGCTCTAGTTTCATTCTTTTTCATATGAATATCCAGTTATCCCAGCACCATTTATTGAAGAGACTGTCTTTTCTCCATTGAATATTCTTGGCTCCTTCATCGAATATTCTAAGTCTTTGATTTAAAATATATATTGTATGTATGGATATAGATAGATAAATGTTGCTTATTAGTGGCATATATATAGTTAAAACTCATATTATATATGTGACTAATTTGGAAAAATTTATCAATGACAACCAAGATTATTGAAGAAATATGAGTTAGATAGCTCTCATCAGAAAAGATTAAAGTAATTGAGCCATTTAGTCATAAAACTTTAGGGTGGAAGGTACCATAAGTGTTGTCCCACCAAACCTTTAGCCAGTGAATAATCTCACAACACACCAGTGCGTGATCATTCTATTTTGCTTAGACAATTCCAGAGACAGAATCCACTAGATTTTTGGATAACCCATTTAAGTTTGGGACAGCTTTAATTGTTAGTAAGCCTTTTACCAATATCAAAATATGCCTTCTCATGAGTTACCTCCATTGCTCATTGCCTGGTCGCTGAAGCAATGCCCAAGATCTAATGCTCCCCAACATGACAGCACTTCAGACTAAGGAAAGTCCAATTTTTGTGTGTGAGAAATACATTCCTGAGGACCTTTCATATTAAAAAATCATAGAAACTGAGACTAATTCTGGTAAAGGATGGTGGCTATTCTTGTTTGCTGGCTAAAAGTGGTGCTTCTTCCACATGACAATAAGGGAAGTACTATCATCCACTAACCCTTTAGGTTTGAACTTATACAAGTCTTGATTAACCTTTAATTTTGAAGAGTTGCCTTTGGAGAATAAGGAGAGCTATTTCAAATTCCTTTGAAAAGGGAGAGAACTGAATTTGAAAACTGTTATGTCTCCCAGGCTTCTCTTCTAGAACCCCGTCAGCATATGGGGACAGTTAGAAGTATCATATTAGTCTAACAAAGGAGCCCATGACCTTATCCATCTTTAGAGATCTGCTTCAAGGATTTGCATATCCAGAGGCTGAGAAGTAGACCAGATGACCCCCAAGGTCTTTTAGTATTCTGACTTTTGTTCCTTGAGCACAGGTTTCTTAATTTTAACATTGTGACCACACTTAATTATTTCTGGTAGTAGATATAAGGCATATCTAACAAAATGTAAATTTAAAAAAACGTTGGCAAGTGTGAGTACCATTGGACATTTCAATATAATCATGTGTGTACTAATATATAATATCAAATATCCCAAAGCCATTTATTTGCTATATTTAAGCCTTCAACTTTGCATGGGGGCCAACCACTACCATTATTTGAAAATATAAATTTTATCTACATATTGTTATAAAATATATCACCACAGAAAGCATAGTGTAGATATTTTTGAGTGTACTTTGTGTCACATTCTATTTTCTTTCTCAGGTAGCATTGAAGCATGGAGTTAAATATCAGAAGCAAAAAAAGAAAAACACACTGCATAACACTTCACATAAAGTTTTCTAGTGGTTCCTTTTTAAGAAATATATATTCAGATAAAAGCTTTGATCAACTAACTTAAACCCTAACCCCATCTTTTTTTTTTTAAACAAGAAGCAAAGCCATTGATGTTCAGAAGAGCACTTCTCCCTTCTGAAAACTTTCTTCTGTTTTCATGCACCCTGAAAATCCCCAGCAATAGACAGGTTTATGTATAGGCACAGACTGATTTGTGAAAAATTATGATGCAGTAACTGGGCTGAGATAAAAGTGAAATGTTTCTTTATGTCAAATTCCTCTCGCAGGAAGACAGGAGAAATTGTTTCGCTAACATGAAAGCTATTTTTGTCAAAATATTGTTATTGAAATGATTATTTAAATATTGTTATTGAAATGATGATTATTTCTCAACCCAACAGCATGTATGAAATGAGAATAAAGGGGTCGTGAAGAAATGTGCTCAAGGCCTCCTGAGAACTGGAGTTTCCCTGGCTCTCAACCATTGCTCCCCAGATAGAAGGTTAACTAGTAGGTTCACATCTTCAGAGTCTATACAAATATTTAGTAAGCTGTGAAAAAGTTATGAGGCAATGTCTACCTTCCTCAGTAGTTAGCCTTGATCTGGATTCAGTCTGTACTAACCAACCAAGTACAAAGCTGAGAAAATAGTGTAGTTATATTGGCCTCAGGTGTCTTGAATTGAAGATCATTTTACGTGAACATTATGATAAGAGATAAACATTTTGTGTAAAAATTGGAGTTTTTAAGGTGTGGAGAAAACAGCTTTTAAAATAGGATATCAAGGGCAGAAACTATAAAGAAAAAAAATTGATATTTTACTTCATAAAATTCTAAACTATTCAGGGTAAATAGTTAAAGGCCAAAGAATTGGATTGTAAGTATTATCTTAATATATGAGAGAGAAAACAGATGGACACACCAATAGAAAAATGGGCAGAGGACTTACACAAAGAAGTTACAAAAGAAATATAAGTGAATAATAACAAAATTACAAGTAATATTAATAATCAAATGAAAATTAAAATAGCAAGAATCCATTTTTATATATGAAATTGGAAAAGAACACATTCTTATTGATGTGAAAATGTGGAAGAATAAATTTATATTTTTTCTTTATATATTTGGAAATATAGAGAGAAAAAAATTAAATATGCATACTTTTTGACCTAGCAATAACCTTTTAGGAGTTTATCTTGGGATAGTAATGAAAGATGTATCCAAAAATATAGCTATAAGAATATTTCTAGAAGAGCTGTATAATAATATTTAAGTTCAGATAAACCCTAAATATCCAACAATAGTGGAATAGTTTAAGTAAATGTGGAATATGAAAATATACTTTGCAGTCAATTAAAATGATATAGTGGAAACATATTTTTCATACACTTAAATACTATAAGTTGGGTAAAACAAATGAGATGCACATATATTAACACAGATCAAAAACATGATTAACAAGAAAAGCAAGATGTATGGAAAGATACATACACTTAAAACCAATAGTGCACATTTAAAAATACACAAAGCAACAGTATATATCGTTATGGACATATATAGTAAAGAATAAAAATGTGGATCAAAAATCTACACCTCAGGAAAAGAAGGGAGGTTTAAAAGATCAGAGAAAGTTAAAAGATTGCCTCTAACCATATGTGTAACATTGCATTCACCATCTGAAGCAAACATAACAAAATGTCAACAATTATTAAACCTAGGTTATGGGTACTTTGCTACAGACTATATTTGAAGCATTTTAAAATAAAAGTTATAAAAAATGAAAATAGATGTTTATTAACATGGAAAAGTACTTCAAATATTAGGTATCCACTTAACAAGCAAGTTGTAAAACAGCTGCAACTAATGACAAAATTTTTTAATATATGCATTTGCATATAACTAAAGCTTATAACCATAGTTTTCAATATTAAACATAGTTAACTGTATTTACCAAAGAATTGTTAAAAGACAGATCACTTTACCATTTTTTAAAATCTATTTTCTGGTCTTTACACAATGCACATGAAATATAAATAAATTTATTTTAGTTTGGCATCAAGCTTCATTTTATATCAGTAGTAACGTTTATTGATTTTTAACCCAAACTAGAATTTACATTCCAGGCATCTGCTAGAAACTTTCAGAAAGCTCCCACCTTATCCTTAAAAGAATTAAAAAATGGATGGGTCTCTGCCAAGGAGAAATTTTGCATCTGTGAACTCCTTATTGCTTGATGACATTTACATATGTCACTCTCACTTTCAGTGGTCATTTCTTAGCATACATTTTGCAGAATAAAATCAGAGTTTAAACAGTCTAATAATCCCAGATACCTTGCTCAGTCATTCTTGGAATTTTCTACATTCGTGGAGAAAACTGCATACAAAGTAGACTTGATAGAAGGAAGAAGAAGGGTACTTACAAGAGCTGTTTGGCGGTATGGTTAGGGGCTAAATAAGGAATTGATATTGAAGAAATAGAATCTTTGTGTAGAAAATATTGGGAGGAAAGAAAAATACCAGGTGAGACCTGGAGAGACCTTTGGAGTCTGGCGGGTTTTCATAATTTGATGGAGATGAGAACATGTTTAAGTGCTGATGGGAATAGACCTTTAGTAAAGGAAAGATAGAAAACAGTGTGGGTGAGAGAGGTGATGAGACTAGGAAGTAACCAGTGGTCTGAGGTTTCTGAGACAGGGGAAGAGAACCAGAGTACATCTGGGTTCACTGGTATTTGAAAGGAGGAGGAAAAGAGATTGGAAAAGATAGAGGTAGGTTTTTACATGGTGACAAGAAGGTGAAGGAGTTCCTTTTGATTACTTATATTTTTGCAAAAAGAAACTGAATACTCCAGTCTTTTATATTAACCAAATATATAGACTGAGGACATACTGCCTCCTTCGACATACACACACACACACAACATACTCGAAATCCTAAAAAAGAAGATGGGGGGGGAAATGGCTAGTTCACGAGGAACCAAAATAATGACAACAGTGGGGAATAACAATGGCTACATCAGGAATGAATTCCATTTTGTTAAGTCCATGCCAAAGACTCAATTAAAATAGTGTTGGCCTAAAATTAGTTGCAAACAAAACCTTAAAAGTCAACCAAAGGAATCAGGTTATTTAGTTCCTGTCCTGAGATAGTACTAGAAGGGGTTGAGCTATGCAGCTAATGTGGAAAGTAAACCTTTAACTTCTGTTCCTTTGCATTCTTTGAAATGAAGTGTAAATCAGAACCAACTAAATTAAACAAGTGACACACAGCACTTGAATTCAGTGATTAATGGTACCTGCTCAGTAATTTATAGGAAAATTCTATTGAAATTGAATACTATCATGACCATTTTTACTACACACTATAGTTTAATACATGTATAAGATATCACTTTTATAAAAAAAAAAAACATTTATCTGTTTTTTTTCCTACATTAAAAGCTTATTAGACTCTTGACCATTCCCGGTAAGAGGCACTACACATCATTTTGGTTGTGCATATATGATGATATTTCTTACAGTATCATGATGGAAAGGAAAAAAGGATTAAAAGTGTTTAAAATAAAGAAATTCATATACTCTTTCTATAGACTTATCTTTGGTTTGCCCAATTCAAAATCCGAAGGCTGTGTATGTATGTGTGTCTTGCATTATAAAAAATATAAATAAACCTAAAGGAAGTATAAAATTAAAAATAACTGAAAATAGTTTATGCACTGCTGCTGTTTCTATACTGATTTTTAAAAATCCTTACTAGTTTTTCATATTTGCTTTATGCCTTTTAAAGGACTCAGATTCATAATATACAAAGAAGTTTATGTGATATATAGAGCAGAGCCATAAACCATATTTTATGCATAACAGTGATTAAATGCACGGTTGATATATTTCACTAAGATGGAAACCATGTCGAAAGGCTTACATTTTGATAAGTTTCCTTTTGGGGGGCATTTCTAAATTATTTAAGTTGAAGAATAAAATGACTTGTTTGTGAATTTACATGCTCTTTTTAATCATCTTTAGGTAATGCTGATATGGCAAAGACACTAAATTACAGGCAGCAGTGGGAATCTACTGTGTGAGAGGCTCAGCATCGTTTTGTATATGAGTCTTTGAGGAATATTCTGTTTAAGGAGTGGAGATATAAGAAAATTACCTAACTCATGAGCCACACATTAAGAGTGTAGTCATCTGTTGTAAATGCGTATCCAACAACAAACCATTATGTATCTTCGGCTTAATTATATGTGCTTATTACACACCTGTACTGGAGAGTAGAGGCTGCTATTTGCATTACTTGTGGTTTTCTCTATCAAAACAGCATTAGCATTACGGAGCGTATCAAGGTTATGTATGATTTCTCTGGCTTGAGTGTGTGAGTCCCTTTATTTTGTGAACAACCCAAACCAGATTAGGGGAACAAATTAAGAAATACTCTAATCGTGTTAGCAAAGAATTTCTAAATTTAGAAATGTCATGAATATATAGACATGGGCAAACATCAGCAAAATTCCTAAGTTTTTGTAAATTAACTTGACATTTAGGAAGAGAGTAAAAAAGTTAGATAAAACAGCATTTAATTTTTCCCTTAGAGTTCCATCTTAAAAGGTATTAATTATGATGATGATGATAGTGTTATTTACAGAATACTTCAGAATAGGGAAAAATGCTGAACACCAAATAATTTATGACTTACAGTTTTTACAAGTCACATTTAATAAACAATCTAGACAACATTGTTCTGTATGTTTAAGAGCACCTACTAATTAAATGGAAATATTAAGGCATTTATTACATGCAAAGTACTGTTAAAAGTAAAAATATACATGTTCTGAAAACAGTCTCAAAAGACCACAAGCAACTCTAAGGAGAATTTTATGGAAAAATTCATTGATATATATATATATATATATATATCAATGAATTTTTCTATATATATATATCTCTCCAAAACTTGTTACTTTTACAAATCATATTTCCCAATAATTTCTATATATACTTATTTTAAAAGCGTCTAAGAGTCATTAACTCATCGGTTAACTTTAACGTTGTGTGTGCATTAATTAATCTTTTCCTATTTTCCCTTTATTCCTGTCTTTTTAAAGTGGAAAATGTGAGGTTGCACTAAAGAAGATAACACAGGTACTGATGAATATAATCCTGTTATCATAAGGAAAATAATATCATTTCAGATGAATAAACAACAAATGGTGTCCAATGCCCAGAGAAAATTATAATTCTACTTGGGATTCCCACAGGGTCTATTACCAATTCTACAGTTGAAGTTTGATAGTCTCTCAGGAAGACAAAAGCTTAGTAAAATAAAGGGTTTGGATTCATGAAAAATATGATAATAGCAAAAGGAGAAGGACTAAATAATATTATTGATTTATAAGAAACACAAGAAAGGAGCAGATGGTGGTTTGGAAAAAATATACAGTCATTTTAGTAGATGCCTCAATATGAAACATGAATTGTATTTCTTACAGCCACAGAAAATCTATAAATAAATCTCTAGTAACAACAAGTTTCTAGAAATATAAGTAATGGTCTAGTAATTTTTTTTTTAGAGTAAAGCTTAGGGTCAAATATAAAGATAAGCAAAAATTTTCCAGCTCTTGCTTACGATGTCATATTTAAAAGATTCCTTTACCCTTTTATTCACGAAACTCAGGGGCACTAAAATAAATATCACTTTTTACATTAATATTAATATTTATATTAATATTTAGATATGTATATTTACATTAATATTTAGATAAAATTTTGACTCATTTAAAAATACTTTATTGTAGTAACATTTTTCTTAGAAATTGCTTTTAAAGTGAAATCATCTGGGATGACTAGAACAATGAAATAATTTTTTTTAGACTTTATCTTCACAATGTCCATTACGTATTTTTGCAACTCAGCAAATTATTTCATTTCTCTTGCCCTAGTATGGAAATTTAATCTAGGTATTTATTTCATTTTCGGTAACCTATTTGAAGAAAGACTAACTACCCTTCAGTATACAGTATTACATTATGCATTCAAAACTGATACTATAAATTATGCAATCTAACAAAAAAATTATTAATGGTTTGTGGGGAGGGGGTACACCCATGAAATCTCGACTGCCAGCAATAGAAGTAATTTTCTCTGTTGCCCATCAGTGAAAGGAACCCAGAGTATCTGTGTTTAAACAAGTCCATTGCATTCACACTCTTACTCATGTCTCTGTTTATAAAGATAACAGTAAAGCCTCAAAGCAAACTTCAGGTCCAAACTATAGACCACCTTTAAATATCTGTAAACAGATACTTTAAAGCTATAGTTCTGTACTTCAGTACTTTGAGGTCCATTTAATATGTAATTCATGACAGAATAAGGAGAGAATTGTCCTTTTACTGTATTATATTAATGACAGAATTTGCCATCTATTTTCCTCTGCTATTGTTACTAGTGTTCCCTCAAAATGGAGTATCCCATAATGATTAATATGACTGAATATAGATTCTAAAGCCTTTCCAGCCATTTTAATACCACCTGAATTAGAGAAGGGATCCTGTAAACCCTGGAGTGAATCCTTATGAAATTGTGCTGTAGAAAATGGATGCCTCTACTGGATGCAGAATTAGAGTGAGAATCCTGGCCAGGACCATTCAGAGGCATCCCAGGTCAACATGGAAGTCCCAGATGAGGGACTTTTCAACACCAGGAGTCTCCGTGCAAAGAGCCGATTAGTTTTGTTTTTGTTTTGTTTTAGAAATGGTGCAACAAACAGAATTAAGTCTGTGGCAATGGACATGAGGTCTAGGCTGGGCAGAAGAGTGGAGGGTTTACGAAAGATCGCAGGATCGAGGTTGCAGAAGCAAAGCCCTTAAGGAGATCCACGGAGAGCACAGGTCCTCCCTTATCTCACCCCTTCATATGACCGTTACTAACATAGCATTTCATGTCCAACACTGTAAATCAGGGGACAAATATTCAATCTGCAGAACTCCATTTTATAGGAAGCTTCTAATTTATAAAAACACGTTATATAAAAATTAGAAAAAAGTAATCATGTATGGGAATTCAGTATGGATTAAAACAAATTGTACTATAATTTCTTGGATTTGTGCTCACAGTAGGTATGCTATGTCCCAAAGTCTCAGGGAAAAAAAGACAGATTTTATATTGAAACATCCTGCCTAAAAGGAAGCTAACCTATTCTTCAAATAGACTCCTTCCCAATTTCATTAAAATTGTAGAGTAATTTGCATCTGTTTTGCTTTATTTTTATGTGCACAGAAGTATTTCTTATAGTAAGGATGAAAGCTCATTCATTACAGGATACTCTTATCTGCACTTTTTATTCTTAAATTAATACATGAATACATCCTTAATTAATATATAAAGATAATATTCTAAGGACTCATGAATCTGCTCTCTGCCCATTCTATTTTCCAGATTTAATTTGTTGTTGGCTTAGGGTCTTTCCATAGGGTGCTAAAGGAAAGGGTTTGTTTTGTTTTGATTTGTTGTGAGTAGTCAATATTTTTGGTATCAAATGGAAATTTTCAGATAGGACTCTTGTATCATTACTGAAAATAAAACCACTTTGCAATTTTGTTTTACTTTACCATACTGCTGCTAGTAATAAATGAGATAAATAATTACACACTGAATTTCACAATATATAGGGTAGTGGGTTGAGTTGTGTCCCCCGAAAAGATGTGTTCATATGTCCTAATCCCAGATACCTATTACTGTAACCCTACTTATCAATAGGGCCTTTACAGATGTAATCCAGTCAAGGTTAAGTCATACGGAGTTGGAGTGGGTCATAAACCCAACCCACTGGTGTCTTCATAAGAGAAAAGAGAAGAAGCTTTGGATGCAAAGACACAGAAGACACAGGGAAGAAGGCCGTGTGACAATAAAGACAGAGACTGGAGTGATATAGCTACAAGCCAAGGAACACCAAGGATTGCTGGCAGCCACCAGAAGCTAGAAGAAAGTCTTTCCTCAGACCTTCCATGAGGAACCAATCCTATCGATGCCTTGATTTTGGACTTCTGGCCTCTTGGAGTATAAAAGAATAAGTATCTTGTGTTTTAAGCCACCCAGTTTGTTATGTTATAGCAGCTCCGGGAAATGAATATATACAGGATGTGTAAATTTGTAAAACATATACACTCAGACTGTTTTCTGGCATAAGAAGCGTCGACGTGACCTGGGATTTCCCATGCCTCTGGAAACGTAGATGAGAAACCCTGGTCGGGTATCTGGAGAATTCTTTTTGAGTATCAAAACTTTTCTAAAGACATTGACTTACCTTTCCTCATAATATATATTTTACTTATTCTCATCATCGCCTAAAATTACTTGAAATAAAATAATTATGTTGAAAATTGGAAGCCAGAAATTTTTGTTGTAGAATTTGAGTTTGCATAGAAACACACTCATTTCACGATGGAAGCTGTGACTTTTCCGTCTCCAGTTGCTTTCAATCTAGTCTCCGCTGTGAATGGGAATGGGCTTTCTATCAAAAGTGAACATGTCACTCATTCAATAACATGGGTGTATTAGAAAGGAACACAAACATTCACTCACGGGAAGAAAAATATCTGGCAGTATATATTTCAAAGTGTTAATTAAATTGGGAGTTTTTCAATTTTCTATTTGGTTGTACAAATGTTCTACTTTTCCTACAATGAGTATAATTGCTTGTGTAATAAATTAATAGGGACTTTGCTTGGTGCATGGCATGAAATTTGCATTTTTCTGAAGTCGGATGTTTCTCTGACCTTATTGTGTCAGGAGGAATAAGGCGATGGACCTCGAGTCTCCTTGCCTTGGATTTTTTTCCCCTGTAGACACACACATGCACACACACATACACACACAAATCCAACTAATAGAGGAATGTTAGCTTTATCAGCAGTGAGATGTAAAGGAGACATAAATCATGGATGTATCTGACATTTAACCAATTTAGATTCCTTTCACACAACTTTCAATTCCAAGTGTGTCCTTTGAGTCTCCATTTAGAGAAAACAACCCTGCCTGCTGATCAGAGAACATCTAACCGAGGCTGTCCATCCCTCAGCTCCTGGAAGCCTGTTCAGTCACAACAGAGTCAGATAGAAACATGCAGCGCACTACCGACCCGCGGGGCCACATGTGACAGCCCTGGGAGGAACTCCACTTTCTGGAAACACTCAGCATTGTACAGAGTCCTGAGCATCAAAAAATATAAGAACATCCTCTCTGCTTCGTGGCAGTACTAGTTTTAAAAGCCAGTATTTCCAGGGAACACGATGTAATTAAAATGGCCTAAAAGGCCCTGCGTGATCCAGACCTACCTCGCCAGCCACATTTCCCCCGTGCTCCTTCACTCTCCGCACCCCAGGCCTCTTTCAATCCTTGAATATGCCGTGACCCTTGAATATGCCACAAGGTGTTTGCATATACTGTTCCCTCTGCCTAGAATTTTCTTCCTCCCCACCTCTTTACCTAAATGATCCAAGTTATACTTTAGATTTCATCTGGGTCTCTGTTTCTTCAGAGTTAACTTCCCTTTACCCTCCGGATTATGTCAACCACCCACATCTTCTGCTCTCACAGTAAATATTCCTCTCCTTTCTAACACTGACCAAGGATGGAATTTTACATTTATTGATATGATTGATGCCTACTGCATCCTCTAGAATGTCAGCAGTATGAGGGCAGAGATAGCTTTTTTTTTCCTCACCAAGGAATCCACTGCACCTGGACAGTGCCTGGCACACGGTCAAGCTCTAAATAAATACTTACAGAATAAGTATATGGATGAGTGAATTGGTAAGTATCAACTCTAAAAATTCTTTAAAGCTCTCTGTTGTTGAAAACTTTCCCTTCCAAGACCAGGAAACGTGATACTGTCCATTCATATGGACACAGATGGAAGAACTTGGAAAGTAAAGGTCAGTGGCCATCCACAAGCCAGTGCTTGACTGTGGGAGTGCTAGCCTTCCTTCTGAGACACACTACTAGCTGTTCTCTCTCATGTATTCAGTTATCAGCATGAAATTTCTACCATTTCTTCTTTGTATGTGCACAGTGTCTTACATTTATATTATTCAATAGATTTATTGGAGTGTATTCATGATAAGAAGGAGGGTTCCTATCTCTACATTATATGCTTTTTTTTTTTAACCTGCCAACTATTCTCTGACATCCTGACCAAGACTCCCAAGATGGTGCCTTTACAGATTCCCCTAGAATGGGGATTTCTAGACTCAGTTAGCCATGCCACTTGGTAAAACTTCACAAGAATTGATTGCTTTCCAACAGATATAAGGAGGCCAAGAAACAGACCAGTTCAAGGGTTTCATTCTCTCCTTATTCCTTACCAGTTGCACAGCCAAGTATTTCCAAAAGTTTTTCCTGTCCTCTGCCTGGACGTGGGATTTTTCACCTATCGGTGCAGTCACAGGCGTCAAAGCTAATATAGTCCATTTGACCTTACGGCTGAGTCCCAAATGATTTTGCTCAAGACCTACAGCCAAGCCCCTGCTGTTACCCTGGATAATCATTCCAAAAGAAGGAAACATTTCTTACCTCTCTTTTTGTCTAACTCCAGCCAGGAATAAAGGCCATGGTGACAGCCAAACACAATGTTCTCATGCCTCATTTGGAACATGGATGGACAAGCATCGGCCTACTCTTTTGCAGAAACATAAAAAGCAAAAATGTATGATTTTAGGAAGAGGAGCTCTAACCAGGGCACATTCCCTCTTCTTGGTCATTTTATTGAAGAGGCCTCGGAATACCCTGCTGGAGATCGTTGCAGTCTGTTGTATGTACTCCCTCTGAGAAGAAAAATAATTTTATGGTAGTGCCAGGGTTTCTGGTCACATGTAGGATGTTACACCAAAGCTTCTTGCATATAATAGAGCCAACTAACTACTTTCAGCCACATTGCTCGTTTTCAATTTTGTGCTCATTTTAATTGGACTCATTGTGTGGATTATTATAGTCTCACTCCCTGAAGGTCACTCGTGGTTACTCACTCTGAAGCTGGCTCTGCATAAAACTGTGAAGAGGAAGACATTTGTCTATACTTTCCCTTCCCCAGACACTCCCCACTCAGCACTTTAATTCCTCCCTACCAAAGTTGTGACTTCGAAGAAAATGACTTTAGAATGCAGGTTTTATGGAGGCATTTTTTGACATTGCAAGTAGAGGTGAATGGGATGTAAATGACAAGAGGCCTTTCTTTTTTTATTTAATTAAATTTATTGAGGTAACATTGGTTAATAATATTATATAAGTTTCAGGTGTACAACTGTGTAATACATCTGCATACTGCATTATGTGCTTACCACCCAAAGTCTAGTCTCCTTTCATCACCACGTGTTTGACCCCCTTTACCTCCCTCACCACCCCTATCTTTAACCCCAAACCACCTTCCCCTTCTGGTGAACCACTGTATTGTTGTCTGCATCTATCAGCTTTCATTCTTTTGTTGCTTTCTATTTTACATCTCATATGAGTGAAATTATATGGTTCTTGCCCTTTTCCATCTGACTTATTTCACTTAGCATGATATGCTCAAGATCTATCCATGTTGTCACAAATGACAATATTTCATCATTTTTTATGGGTGAATAGTATTCTATTGTTTATATGTACCACATCTTTATCTAATCATCTGTCAAAGGACACAGGTTGTTTCCATGTCTTGGCCACTGTGAACAATGCTGCTATGAACATTGGGTGCATATATCTTTATGAATAAGTGTTTCCAAATTTCAGAGGTAGATAGAAGAGGGATTGCTGGGTCATATGATAGCTCAATTCTTATTTTTTGAGGAACCTTCATACTGTTTTCCATAATGGCTGCACCAATTTACATTCTTATCAGCAGGGTTCTATTTCCTCCATACCTTCTCCAGTGCTTGTTATTTTTTGTCTTAATGATAGTAGGCATTCTAACAGGGGTGAGATGGTAGCTCATTGTGGTTTTGACTTGAATTTCCCTAACAGCTAGTGAGGTTGTGTGTATCTTTTCATATATCTGTTGGCCATCTGTATGTCTTCTTGGGAAAAGTGTTCAGATCCTCTGTCCATTTTTAAATTGTTTTGTTGTTGTTGTTGTTGTTGAATTGTACCAGTTCTTTATCTATTTTGGAAATTAGCCACTATCGGAGATTTCATTTACAAATATCTCCTCCCATTCCATTGGTTGCCTTTTTTTTGTTGATGATGGTTTATTTTGTTGTACAGAAGCTTTTTAGTTTGATGTAGTCTCATTCATTTATTTTTGCTTTTACTTCCCTTGCCTTTGAAGTCGTTATCAAAACACTGGACAAGAGTCCCTTCTTGCATCCCTGAAATCTCCCTGTAAAGATGGGAACCTACCTTGCTTACCTATAAAGCTTAGCCCTTCTCATTTTTTCCCGGTGTTGATCTTCACAATAAAATTATGAAAATAGAGAACCTCCTATAGGTTTTTAGAAATGAATTGGGAAGCCCTTAAATACTGGTCTTTCAAGATACAGGGATTCGCCTCTCCCTATTTTAAGGGGATACTCTGTATTTGGAAGTCTGATCAGGTTGCAATCTGCAAAATCACAGCTCTCAAGAGAGCTCTTTATTCGATATGTATCCAAAGAGACATGAGTATATTATTCTTTCCAAAGTCAGCTGCAATTGAAGCTCACTAAATTGACTCCACATCTTCCTATCTCGGGTAGTGACAGAGGAATCAAAAGCATTTTTTACTAAAATACTCATTTTTACCTAACCCCTTCTTTGAAGATTTCTCTATCACTGATACAGAGGACATGATCTCTACTTTATAGAAGATGGCAGAACACCAGCAGATCAGTGTTTGAGTCCAGGGACTGCTGTCAGTGCCTCAAACACTCATCTAGCAACTGTGTTCTTTTGCCAGCAATGTTGTTTAGAATTGAAGGCAGAACTTAATGCAAATGTAAGGAGACTAATGTCAGAAGGATATTTTGTATGTGTGTACAAATACATGTGTGTGCATGTGTGGAGGGTTAGGCATATGCGCACACATGCCTGTCTTTACCTCTTGATGCTCCATACCAATTATGGCCAAGAAAACCATGATAATTGATATCCCAACTAATATAAACATGTATTTCAACCAACTTATGCCAACTCCCCTACAAAGCATTGTACATTGAGCCAGATTACAAATTCTTTTATTTCTCTACTAATCTTCATGGGGAGCCCAATCTTCTCTGCCTATCCTCTAGCAGAATTGTCCTGCACTGGGTTGTGTTGAGAATTATGCAATGAAAACTGATAAAATATTAATGGAAAAGCAAGCAAGAGAAAATGTGGAAATTAGGTTATCAGATCCTTAATCAAGTTGTTTTACTAATTTACATGGATGAAGCACCTCTTCAGCGAGCACTACATTCCCAAAGATTACTTTTGTCACATCTCAAAGTGGTGGTTATTGTTTATTGCATTAGCTTAGTTAAACCTCACACCAGTCCTCTCAGGGTATGGCTGTTATCCCCATTTTCACAGCTGTAAACACCGAGGTTCAGGGGGGTTAAGTAGCTCATCCAAGGTTAAATGGCTAAGAGATGATAGGCAGACACAAGATATGAATTTGGCTGCGGTCCAGGGCCTATACACTTAGTACTTCTTTGTGCCTTTTATTTCTAGCGTTAGAATTCCAAACTATTTTATAGGTTTTAATTATCTATCACTAAGAGGTAATATACAGCCAACAATGTGAGCCTTATATATATAGGAAGCTCTGAAGACAAATGAATTTTCTGCAAGTATATAGGCAAAAGCTAATGCTCTGAAATGTGAACCTTTGTTCTGACCTCTTCTATGAACTTCCTTTTATCCATGAGATCACAATATGGGGTCTCCAGAGCTCAGTGCCAATCCCTTGTCCCTCTAAGCAGCCAAGATCTAATTATTTCACAAATATGATTATTGTTCTGCTATAAAGTATTTTCAGAGGTGGAGGTTGCCTAGGAGCTGAAGTAGTTTATTTTAAAATCACAGTTCCTAAATAGTACCAAGTTTATACCAGAATGCAATTTAACCAGCCCTCAATCAGTCTACAAATACTCAATACCATTCCCTTATAGGAGCAGGGACATCAAAGAAAGAATCACTCACTTAGTTGATTTTGCTACCACATGCTCCATTTAATTTCCCTGACACTTGTTGAACTTAAACAACCCACAGTGGAAAAAATAGCCATTCTGGATGATATTTGTTTGATCAAGCTGTGAAAAATGAAATCTCTCAGTTAAGCCTGCATGTTTAAGGAAACAGCTGACTGACAGTGGTTCTGCTGTGCGAGCCGAGCCTGCATCCATACGTGGAGCTGACTTACAAAATGACTATTGATCATAGATGATAAGTTTTCATCTAGCCACAGCCTGGAGAAACAATAAAAGAAAAGTTATCGTCTTGTAAGTGATACCAGGATAGCTTAGGACTGAGAACCAGATGTTTGGAGGCCTGTGCTTATTAGAATGCTCCTTAACTTTCTCATATTTTAAGAGATTCTGCTTTGTGGAAATAATTTTCATCTCTTCAAATATAGATATAAAAAAGAGAGACCAGAGCCCCTTTAGAAAGTTAGATTTAGAATAGTTCATCGAAGTCCATCTTGTGTTGCCCAGGCTGGCTTCTTGCGAAACCCTTATTTCATCTTAACCTCCTTCTTAGTTAAAATTCTGCTCTTTGAACCCATCTCCAGGTTGAAACCTTCTTAGCAAATAACAAGCCGGCGTCTGCAGCTAGATGGACCTTTTAAGCCCTCCCAAGGTGAGAAAATGTTATTTTTCCCTTTTATGTGTTGTGGTTCATTGGGTAGTATTTGTCATCTTGTCATATAATAGGAATGGCGTCCACAATGTTGAAATACATCCTTAAGCAGCAACATCTGTGGATATGGGAGCAAGTCTCCCGGCTGTAGCCTTCATCAGCCTCTCCAAGCACTGGCAGGCTTAAATGTTCCCGGCCAAGGAGAATCTCCTTAAAGTGCACCATTTCATTCTGATTTGTCACAAGGGTCAGATCCACACTAGAACAATCATCTTTTTGGAGAGGCAAAGGGATAATTGGATTGCACTTGGATGCCTTTTACCATATTTTGCACTGACACTTGAAAAGGCATAAAAATTTTTCTGAGTATTATATTCTTTAAGACACACACGCACCCCATTGTGGTGGAGAAAACGAATGGTTTTTTTGTTTATTATGAGGGCAGCTGTAGTGGAATCATTGTGGTAATATGTAGTCAAGGATTTCCTGAAGGTGCAAATCGAAAGCCCTGTTGAAGGAAATAGCTCAGGCTCCCTCTTGGGGAAACCACTGCTCTGCTGTTAGCTCTATAGAGACTCAGGGAAGCCGCCAGTGGGGGAGTTGTACTCATCTCATCAGGCCTCACCCCACTGCCACTGCCCCTTTGGGCTCCACAGCATCCTTTAAGATATTTTGCTTTTACCTTCAAGCCATACAATGAAACTCATTTAATCCTTTATCTATCTACCTACCTACCTACCTACCTACCTAGTATATTTTTATTGGCTGTAGGGGAAAGCATGTAAGATGATTTCTCACCTGCTCCCGGCAGGATTATCCTGGTCTCAGATGTCCAGGAGAAGTAGTTCTGTCTATTGACAAATAGACATTTCCAGGCAGTTTGGGAAAAAACTTTTTCACAAATGATCTTGAAATCTTTCTGGGAAAAAGGTACCCAAGAGCACAAAACCAGAAAGTACATAAATTCTTACAGGTTAATAATCCAACCAGTGGATTTTTGTGATATTTCTGATTTTTTTATTTACTGTCAGTTCTCTAGCTCTTTTCCATAGGAGAACCCTAAGTTCAAAGGGGAAGGAAAAAAAAAAACCTCAAAAATTTTTCAAAAATTTAGGAGAGGCCATTTCAGCTGTAGTCTAATATACTTTTGGGGGGAAAAAATCTCCTTCAGATAAAAAATAAGAATTTTCAAATATATAAATGTTGTGATCTCATTGCCATGATCAAAGTGTACCGTAGTGGACACCTGGCTCTCCTATCTGATCATCTCTCCGAACATCTCTCAATTAGTTTAAGACCTGAAAATTATTTTTATGACATTCCCCAAGTTTTAATTTATATTTAAGAATCAACTTATTAAGCAATGCATTCAGAGTACTTTATTGAGCTGGTGGTATGACTACAGTTGAGTATTTGAGTATACTTGCCTTAAAGACTTCCATGCTAAAATTGTTGCAGCCAAGGTCTAGAAGGAGACTTTCAGAGCTTCAGTCCCCATTTGTGCATTAAAGTAGATGTGAACTGTTTTTAAGATGAAACTTTATTCTGTTCATGAATAATACCTTGACTTTTAGGTAATCCTCTGAATGAAGACAGAATAGTTTTAGATGCTTTTTTTTTTTAAGGTTGTATGAGCTTTTATTGTTTTGTTTTCTTTGCTATGATCCAGTAATTTCACAAGAGAGTATCGACCTCACTACTGGTTTGACACTCTATTAAGGTGTGGTTCTAAATTTAATTGAGAACGGGGGTGAGGGAAGGTGAAAAGGTAAAGGAGAATAAGAAGTAAAAATTCTCAGTTATAAAATCAGTAAATCATAGGGATAATGTATAGCATAGGGAATAGAGTCAATAATATTGTAACCTTGTACAGATGGTTACTAGACTTATCATGGTGATCATTATGTGTATGTTGAATAACTATATTGTACACCTGAAACTAATATTATATATTAACTATATTTTAATTAAAAATTTCCTGTAAAAATAAATTTAATTGGAAACATGATCATCACAAACCACAAATTGCCAGAGAGAACAATCTCAAAATCACGGCTGCCCAACATTCAGCAAAAGCTTAGTTGAGAAAAGCAAAGTTTATGAAGATCAAAGAATGTGAATGTAACCCATGTGTCCCTCCCTCCACGTGCTCTAAATATCTCCATATATGAATGGCCTTCGGAGTCAAGTCATTAGCCCATGTCATTAGCCATATGACCCTGATCATATACCTCTCCTCCATGTATTGCAGAGGACATTGATCATTGCAGTGTAGAGAATCCCAAGTGTGCTGGACCCTAAGGACAATATTTTCCTCACTTTAAAGTCTGGAAGAACTGAGCTTCTCCTAACAATTTCATTTTTGTCTTATGAATACTATGGCTAATGTATTGCTATTTATTGCTTACAAGCATGGTCCAAATAGGTGCCCACTAATACCAGAGTGTGGGCCTTCAGGATAGGCATTTTATATTGCTTTATCCTTAGATCTGTTTAAGGTCTTTCTCTTGTTTTATCTTTTTACTGCTCCTAGTTGATTTTCTTTTGTTGCATTTCGGTAACCTGGTGAACTATTGTGGAAAAGATTAGTAAATAAATATTGCCACTTTAAGGAAAGAGAATATTGCCCCCCACCCCCTTCCCCAAAGCCTCAGAAGGAGTCCAACTTATCCTACAATAAGCTGGTAAAAATGAAAAATTTCTGCTTGGCTCTTCAAAAGGATCAAAAAAGAAAAAGTCTCTTTAAAAGAAGATCAGGCTACAATAGGAAAAATCAAGATGACATAAAGGCAGAGATACAAATATAAGTAAAATTAGAAAGTAGCACAAAAAATATCTAATGGAAAAAAGTAAATTTGCTTTGCTGTTGATTTTTAACAGCATAAATAATTTGCAAATTCATATCTGCACTGTGAAGGACACACTTGAAGCAGAGTAAAACAATACAAAGAGATAAAAGAGATGAGAAAAATATGAAAGACAGAGACTTGAGGTCAAACTTAAATAATAATTTTCTGAATGCAGAAACCAGAGCAATATAAGTAAAGCAACAGTCAAAGATATAATTGAAGAAAACTCTTCTAAGCTGAAAAAAAATCACAGTTCAAAGTGACTTACCAGGATTCAGACAAAATTAATAAAAAGGACCTATATCTAAATAAACACTAATAGTTTTTAAAACTGAAATTCAAGAAAAATGTATGATTAACTTTTCAGAAAGAAACAACAATAAGAATGCTCACATGTCTCTTTTCAAAGCTATTTGAAAAGAAAAACAAGAGTGGCATATCTATAGAATTTTAAGGTAATAAAAGATTGAGAGGCAAAATAAAATCTGCAAAGTACGCCTGTGCCAAGACTCTCAGTAGAGCAAGGATTAAAGGATATCCCTGTGTGTCCTCGCTGAGAAGAGTACTTGAAGGTGGATCCAGCTGACCAAAAGAAAAGTGAAAAACACCAGGTGTAAAAATATTGGCAGGTTTCATTGAAACCAATATAAAATTTAGAGAATTAAACTATTGTAAACATAATCACAGACTTCAATGAGAAATCCTAGAACTATTGTTGAAAAGTAGAGTCAAATGATAAAAAACGATGTACAAAAATAAACTGGATCTATAACCCTAAATGGAATAAAAACTCGGAATTAGAAGTCACATAGGCTATGGAAAATTAAATTCTTGGCTGTGTGTTATGTGAAGGAGTAGAATCAGAATTTATTTTTTATGACTTCAGAAAAAAAAATATATATAGGTTTCAGGATAAATTAATATACCTAGATCCCTAGAGAGTTAATTCAAAATTTCTCTACTTCCCAAAACTACAAAAGACACCAATAGAGGAATACTTGCATACACAGCAGAAGACAGAAAACAAAGATAACACTGTTACCTGGAGGCTTAAAATAAGACTATATAAGTAAAGATAAACATGCCAGTTATAATATATGTCAGTTACATGTCATCTCTCCATGTCTTTCTACCCTCTATCTCATGGAAAGACCTGTATGGAAAGACTTTCAGTTAAAGAAACTAAGAACAGCATATGTGATTTATAGACAACCTAATATAGAAAGAGGTTTTTTGTTTGCCCTTTTTTTTTTTTTAGGAACATAAATGCACACTTTTAAATATAAATACTATGGTAGATTGAAGATGGCCACAAATTCTTTATCACTTTCTCCAGACCCCACAACCACCGAGAAGTGGAATCCGTTTTCCCAACTCTTGTCTTAGGCTCCTCTTGTGACTTGTTTTAATCAATGAAAAGCAGCAGAAGGTCTGTTCTGGGCCTTGAACTGAAAAAGCTTGGCAGCTTGAGTTTTTGCTCTCTCGGAACCCGGCCGCCATGCTGTAAGGAAGCCCAAGTTACCTTGCTGGAGACAGAAGCTGCAGTAAATTTGACCACAATATATTTTGCCATACTATATTTTTCTACAATAAAAAATAATTTATATTGAAAGAACAAATATATGTTTAAAGAAATTACTTAGTGTCACTTTATCCTATCCTATTACAGTTACTTTTAATATTAGTAATAAAGTTTTATTCTTAGAGTTTACTTGACATTTTTTTATTTTTAAAAATTCAAATTTCTTTGATGTGTGTACAACTGAAAAGGATTATTTGGTGGTAACACCTGCAGACTTCAGACACCAGCTCCCTGAGAATCAAAAAAGTTTCTGTGAATTATGTTTGTCAGATGCAAACTGTGGAGTGGTAGCCAATTCCACCTGAGCAACATTTTCTACAGCGGAAATATTCTTCTTTTTAAAAGTTCCAGTTCATCAGCAGAACAATCTAATTATTACCATAGTTTCAGTTAACTATGCTGGCTATTCCCTCCTAACCCAAATGGTATACTTAACATCTAAAGTTGTAATTTCCATTTCTGCAGGAAATAGATTTTAAGGGGGACCTGAGTGTATGATTCTTGCTGCATTTTTCACACAGTCCATCCTTATTCAAACATTTTGTTTGTGAAAAATCTCCTACGTGGACCCTGTTTCTCTCTCATACTTATCTTTTCTCCCTCTGCCTTTTGCTGTATGTTTTAGAAACACAGCTGCTTGATGCTGTCCTCTACCTTGACCACTCACTTTGATATTTCTCACCTCCATATCTTTTTAGTGTTGCATTCTCCCCTGTGAGTTTGCTTATACACACGCAAAAACACACACACCCAAAATGGGGGGGGCTAAATTCCACATATTGTTGAAATCTTTCTTGATCCTCCCCTTCCAACTCCCCTAGACACACAAACCCATGCACAGTTTAAGCTGAATTAGATCACTTTTCTCCAGGATCTTAGGGTTTCTCTCTCTTATTACACTTATTACCTGGCATTACTTTTATGTCTTTCTGTGTTCATTTCCCCCCAACTCCCCTTTCACTTTTAAAGAAGAGAAACTATCTCTTTTGCTTTAGGGTCTCCCAGCATCTAGCAATGAGACCAGCGGTTGGTGACTGACTGACCAAATAAGAAAAATGAGTGAGTGAGTGAGTGAGTGAGTGAGTGAGTAGCACGAACCCTATGATATTAGTTTGCACAGATAGTACAGAAAATGTCATAGTCTCTTTCTCTAGTATATTAATAACCCACTTGTCAATCATCTGATAGAGTGTATTGTCTATACATTTCTTATTATTCCTTCCACCAACAGCTACATAAAAACCTTGCAATGTTCATCCACAGTTGTAGAATTTGCATCTATTGTTATGACATTATGTTTTACTTTAGAATCTACTTTAACTCCAAAATAAGTTAGTTTTGATACACAATTTCCAGCTGAATGTTGGTCTAATAACAAAGTTCGTCAGACAGAGACATTCTTCAAAGGTACAAAGAGTTAACTATGTAATTTTCTTAATAAGACTGAAAAGGCAGTGCATCATTTTTTTTTAACTATGGCATGCTCTGTGACACCATGTAATTTTGGGGGTATCTATACTTTGCTTGGAAAAGAAAAAACAATACCTAGTTTCTTTTTAAGACTATTTTTGCTGCCAGGAAAAAAAATCATTTGCTCTGTCACAATTATGGCAATAAATCTCACAGTGAAGACACTTAATGATGGCTACAAAGCTCCCTTTATTTTACCTCACAGAGACAGGCTTTAAACTTACTAAGCATGTCAGGAAAAGCAAAGAATGGGTGCATTTTAGTTTTACAAATACATGTTCGAGAAATATGTTGTTAAAAAGAAATACTTTTCTGGCCCTGAGTTTGCATGCACTAGGACTTCTGCCTTCTGTATATACTAAGTTTAATGTCATCTAAAAGTAAATGATTTAGACTTAGTTCTGGGTTACTGACATCATTGAAATAAGTTGGATTAAACCATTTTCAGGTTTATTTGTTACTTGAGGTTCCGTGGGCTTTTAAATTTTTTAATTTTGAATAGGAAATAGATGCTCCGAGTATAAAATTCAAAAAGTCTCAAAGAGAAATTCTCCTCCCATGATGGACCCCCAGCTTTACATAACACCTTCCCTGATACAACCACTATAAGCAGCTTCTTCTATATCATTTCATAAGTATTACGTGAAAAGCAAATATAAACATGCAGTTTTCTTAATATCTCCTTGAGATCGTTCTATATAGATACATATTAAGTTTGTTTTAATAGCTGCATAGTTTTCATTAGATGCATAAAACATAATTTATTATTAGTCACTTATTGATAAACAAATGTTATTTCAAATGACATTTCAATGAAAGTCACTGAGACATTTGTCTTTCCACATACGTGAAATTATATTTGTAGCTTAAATCTATATAAGAGGAATTGCTAGGTCAAAAGTTATGTACACTTTTATCTTAAGATATTGCAGAACACTTTTTGTAGACATTGTGCCAATGTATACTAACAACAACTTAAGAGTGCCTGAACCTTCCTGTTCTCACCACAAAATATATTACCAAAATCGAATATATTTGTAAACAATACCTCTGATAAGGGCCTAATATCCAAAACATACAAAGAACTCATACAAGCCAATAACAACAAAAGAGCAATCTAATTAAAAAATGGGCAGAGGACCTGAACAGACACTTCTCCCAAGAAGGCGTACAAATGGCCAACAGATATGAAAAGCAGTTCAACTTAACTAGCTGTTAGGGAAATGCAAATTAAAATCAAAATGAGATATCATCTCAGATCTGTTAAAATGGCTATTATCAATAGCAGGGGTCCCCAACCCCCTTACCAGTTTATGGCCTGTTGGGAACCTAGCCTCACAGCAGGAGGTGAGTAGCAGACTAGAGAGCTAAGCTGTATTTGCAGCCCCTCCCCAGCGCTAGCATCACAGCCTCAGTTCTACCTCAGATCATCAGTCATTAGGTTCTCATGGGAGCACTGGTCCCTGGCTCCAAAAAGGCTGGAGACTGGTAATCAATGGGACAAATAATAACAAGTGTTGGAGAGTTTGTGGGGAAAAAGGATCCCTCATGCACTGCTGCTGGGACTGCAGAATGGTACAATCACTATGGAAAACAGTATGAAATTTCCTCAGAAAACAAAGAATTGAATTACCATATAATCCAGCCATCCTTCTTCTGGATATTTACCCAAAACCTGAAAACATTTATCTACAAATAAATATGCACCCCAGTGTTCATAGCAGCATTATTCACGGTGGCCAGGACATGGAAGCACTTGAAGTGTACTACGATAGATGATTGGATAAAAGAGATGTAGTACATATATACAATGGAATATTACTCAGCCATAAGGAAAGATGAAATACTGCCATTTGTGACAATATGGTTGGATCTTGAGATAATCATGTTACGTGAAACAAGTCAGACAAAAAAAGCTAAAAACCGCATGATATCACTCATATGTAGGATATAAATCTAAAAGCAATGAACATGACGAACAGAGATTCATGGACATGGGCAGAAGATTAGTGGTTACCAGAGGGAAGGAGGCAAGGGGGAGATAGATAGAGGTAAAAGGGATAAAAAATTTGGTGACAGAAGGAAATCTAACTATGGATGGTTAACACACAATGCGATATATATACAACATACTGTTGAATTGTACACTCAAAACTTATTGGATTTTGCTGATCAATGTCAACCCAATAATTTTTCATTAAAAAATATATAACAACTGTGAAAAACATTCCCAGATATAAAGTATGGGAGAACTCATTTTTTAAGAGTCATCTGAAAAATTTTTTTAAATGTGAAATTTTTCTTTAGAACGTTTGAGCTAAATTTGATGACAGATAATCTAAAATGGTTTAATACTCATCAAAAAAAGGTATTTTCTCATTTTATATGTAGAAAATTCATTCATAAGGGATCTGAAGTATAAGCCAAAAGAGAAGTGAAGGAAATTTGAGGTCTTTCTCCCCTTCCTTTTTTTTCTAGCCAAATCCACTCTACACTGACTTGAAATTACTCATTGCTCTCCTACCTTTTCCACATTTAATAAAGAGACAGTATAGTTTAGGTTATCTTTATTTCCTAAGTGCAGTTATTCAAAGTGTAGTGACTGGATAAAGCTGAATGCCTTTGGAATTTAAGAACAAATTCAACCAATAAGAGATGAGACATTTATGTTTTTCTTTAGTCTGTTTACCAGATCGTCTGCTGTATTAATTCTCCTTGGAGCCGATTTTTTATTTATTCTTTTCTTTGCTTTCTTAAGAAAGAAACCTATTCCCTGAATCTGCAGAGCTGACTTAAATGCTCACTTTTCTGAGGCAGAGAACAAAATAGTTTGCTCTTGTATGATATGCCAGTTACTGTCTTTGTTGTTCAGCTCAACGTGGTGCAGATGCAGCATTTTTTTAAAGACACACAAGCACACATGCACCATGGTTTCTCTTTGATGAATATGGCAAGCTGTTATTTTTCTTCACAGCTGTAAAGAAGACAGTCAATTGTAATAAGCAAAATGCAAATATCCATTTCATCTTCTGAATGGAAACAAGAGAGCTCAATTAAGGTAAAGCTAAAACTTCACTAGGATTCTAATTCTTGGTCACATATTTATATTTGAGTAACCTTTTAAAAACTGTAGTTGAACATTTAAATTAAAATACAAAACCGAGAACAATGGGGGATCCAGTTGAGATAGTATTGCAAATTGATATTTAAATATTATATTTGACCATAACAGTTTAAATTAAGGTTTATACTCAAACCAGAAGAAAAAATTGACTTAAACGTTTTAAAAGCCAACAAAAAGTTCAGTAGGTTTTCAGCACAAGTACCATATGATTTAAGCAAACTCAGTAGCAAAATCTTTGACACAATTGATAACGAAGTCACTTCATTACACGTAGCCTAGAGCATCAATTGCAAGTACTGGTATTTTAGTTTTAGTTTTGCTTTTGGTGAAAAATAATGCATGCTGGGTGGTAAGCATATTCTTATGCAGCATACTATTGCAGTTAGCCCTATTAGGTATATTTATGTTCTGTATACATAACATTTAAAAAAAGGCAAGGACTTTTGGAGGATTCTGAGGCCAAAGGTGAGAGCAAAAGGAAAATTCCTGGTATAAAATAAGCAAAACTTACAATACATACCTAGCAGGGAAAATGCAGTACAAAGCATCCAAAAGTAACCAAAAATGTGGTCACAAGATTTCTGGAAGGAAAGCGGTGATGCAAGAGAAGTTGAAGCAACTAAATTGCCAAAAAGGGCAAAGGGCAGTGTTGATAATTTCAGTTGAAGTGTCATAGCCCATATACAGAGGGTGTTCCCAGAAGAAAAGAACATTTTAAAAATAATACGAACAGCTCATCAAGAAGAGCCTATACTTTGAAGCTCTTTTTAGCTGGGGAATGACCTCTCAGTTCTAAAGCAGTAGTTCTCACATGTGGTCCCAGACCAGCATCATCAGCATCAATTTGGAAACTTGTTAAAAATGCAAAATATTAGTCTTACCCAGACCTATGAATCCGATGCTGTGGGTTGAGGCCCAGAAATCTGCATTTTACAAGCTCTTCTGGGATACTGTGCAGACTCAAGTCTGGATCTCACTGTTCTACAGAGTAAAGCTGGTGTCTCAGAGCTTTGGAAAATGCTGACCAGAATCAGAATGCCTCAGATAAGCCTCCTCCGCTTCCCTTAGACTCTACCTGCATGGCCTAGAGGCATAAGATTGACTTTCCATCTGGAGCAGGAGAAAAGCAGCAAAATACAGTTCATAAATTAATTTTCGTTTCTCACTGTCTCAGAAATCTGTTCTCCTTTTAACTGATTATTCTACAAGGGGTGAAAAAGCTTTTTCTACTAATTGAAAAGGATATTAATTATTTATATTTTATCTTAATTATATCAATTTGAGGCAAAGACATGATGAACACACATTTCACCTGGAAATCTTGGAAGATAGGTGTTTCCGGATAGCAAAGCATTTTGGAAGTTTACCCTGCTCACATGCAATAGAGACCACTGTGATTCTTCTATTAAGCCACATAATTATTACAATAATTATTAGTATTTATTAAGCACTTATGAAGGCTAAGCTTTGTGTTGAGAAAAATCTCACTTAACCCATAGGTCTATGTAGCAGGTGCTATTTTAATCCTCATTTTATAAATGATGAAGCTAACTTAAAGAGGTTGAGTAACTTGTCCAAGATCATAGTGTGTAGAGTGTATCATTTTAAAGATTGTATTACCCTCACAATGGGAAAACTAGATATCTAAAACTAACAAACATGAGAAAAGTAGCATCCTTAAAAAATATATATGTATGTGCGTGTGTGTATGTATATGTGTGTGTATGCATATATGTGTATGTATGTGTGTGTGTGCGTGTGTATGTATGTATATTACTCGGGTCTTATACATTAGAAGGGAGACCAGAGGCATGGAGATGAATGAAGTAGGCATGAATTGAATGAAAAGCATGAGATCATTGCAGATGATGCCAGCCGCATGATGAAAGCTCATGTATTAGTTTCTGTTCCTGGCAGCTCCTTAGGAAACAAGGTTTCTTTCTACCAAATTACAAATCCATTTAGCATTCATTCAATAAATACTTACTGAGCACTTACCGTATGAGAGACATGATTCTGGGCTCTGACAGTACAATCAACAGTGAAGAAACAAATGCAAAAATACCTTAGGTAGTCAGTGCTTTGTGTTGCTAGCCTCCATTATACCTTGACATGAATAAATCCTCTGAGAGAGTATTTTACTAAAGGAATGAAGAAAAAAGAGTATTTATGTGTAGGCTGCTGATTTGGCCATGAAGACATCATCAGGAGAGAAGAAGTAATGAAGACAAACTTTCTTTATCTCATAGTCTTAACTAGTTAGCTTTTCTTCAGATTGAAAGGAAATAATTGGCTATTGGATATCGTTAAATAGAGATATATATTCAGAATTTTTAGGTATGCTGTCATCCAGCATAGAATAAGCTCAAGAGTGAATAGGATATAGGTTAGTTAAATCTGAATTTGTAAAAAGGAAGAGTAAAAGACCCTTAGCTTAAAAGAAACATGGGTAGAAGCCCAAGTGAGAGCCATATCACCTCCAAGAGGGTCATGAGGTCATGATGCATAGGAGTAGACAGGCATCTAGAGGGAAGGTGAAGATTATGGTGGGTGAAGAACTGTGAAAGAAAAACAACCATGGCTAGTGTGCTGTGAACAGAGCACTAGGCCTGAAGGCAAAGAACTTAAATTTGATTTCCTGCTTTGCCCTGCATGATTTTGGGCACACGAGGCAATCCCTCTGAACCTGTTTTCCCATCTTTAAAATGGACACAGTAACACCTATCTTAATTACATTACAGGACAGTGTGGAAGTCAATATTAGAATGAGATGCTAATAAAATGATACACAATATAAAATTTTCGTGGTTTTATCCTTATTATACTGTAAAGTAAGGCACTTCAAAAAAATTTTAGGACAAAGGATATAGATGAATGGATAGAGAAAGATACAAATGCAGAAAGAAAATTATTATTATTACCCACTATCATGTGAGCACCTAAAAACACAGACCAACTCTTAATCAGATTTATGTCCCAAGATCTAGCACATAATAAATTATCATTAAATGTTAGCTGGATAAATGAATAAATGCACCAAAAAATGAAATGTTATTAATTTTCCTAGGGCCGACTGTGGGGAAAATATGAGGGCCATTTATACCTTTCTTGGGAAGGAAATATGAAGTCATAGAATTTACTTGACCTATTTTATAGTAGTTCTAGGTCTGAACTATACTTCACTTAACTTGTAGATTTCCTAGTTTCTTGCTACTTAAAGTGTACTTCCAGAACAATACCAGTCTGCAAACTATTTGTCTGTGATAATATAAGTATGGAAATTGAAAGTATTTAGAAATTTTTGTAGCAAAATTACAGAATTACAGTGCAATTTTACATCTATTGAAACTTTTTAAAAGTTGGCTTATATTTTTGGTGTCTTTTAAGTTCATTTTTCTATTTAATTTATTGTACGTCATTTACTAGGTAGTTTGAGAAGCAAACTACTTGGTTTATTGCCCTAGTGCTGTTATTAATCTCTCCTTTCAAAAATTATCCATGGTGATACTCAAGATGTCATATTCATGGACATCCTTGGACTTTTTATGATTTCTCTAAATTAAATAAAATTGAGTTAAGGGCAGATAAGCAGATCCTGGTTTAGATAATTTCCACTGTTTTAAGTCCAGGAGGGATAGGGAACTGGTGTCTCGTGGTATCATGGAGAAGATCCAGAAAGCCAAGATCTTACCCCAAATTCTCTATGAGTGTAGATTGTTAGACCCTATCCCCAGAGTTTCTGATTTAATAGGTATTGGGTGTGACCTGAAATCTGCATCTCTATCAAGTTCCATCAGCATTATGTGATGCCACAGCTTCTCAGTTGGGAACCTTACTTCAAGAAGCATCACCCTGAACTATGAGGCAGAAATTTTGGCTTTTCCATTGACCTCATCTAAATACATTTTTACCAATAATGTCCTCTTTATTTCAAAAAAAAAAAAAAAAAAATAGCAACAACAACTAAGAGCCACTATGCTATACACCTGAAACTAATATAACATTGAATGTCAACTGTAATTGAAATTTTTTTAATTTTTAAAAAACGACTGATAATTACACAGGTATACCTAGGGAAGAACACATATCAGCAACCTTTTTCCCCCCACTGGGGTGTGGTAAAGCTGGATTAGGGCTGGTATTTTAAAATCAGACCATTGTTTTCAGAGCCCAGAAGTATTGATCCTTCTGCCTGCTGTCCTCATGAGCAGCCCAACAAAGAGCTCATCTTTTCAAATTTAGAATATTCCAGGCTAATCTTAATATCATTTAGGGGCCAGAAACTATACCGAGTCCTTGATGTAGATTATTTCATTTAGCCCTCACAACTTCCACATGAGGTAGTTACTAATCTCATTTTTCGAATTAGAAAACTAAGGCTTAGAGATTTTCAGGAAGTTACTCAAGTTTATCCAAGTGGTAGTGATGGAGCTAAAATTAATTCCCAGTCTGCAATATGGCAGAGCCCACACCCTTAACCACTGAGCTATAATGATGTAGAACAGAACCAAATAAAAAAAAGAAGGGGAGAGGAGGCTTTTTGATGCTTTTAGGGTTACTTATCCTGTTTTTCCCAACTCTCTCAATCCCCAATAATGAAGGATGGTGACAGAGTGAAAAATTATATTGAATTTGAAAGATCACTAACACAAAAGAGTACCTCTATGATTCCATATGTATATAAAGTCCAAGAATATTCTAAAGTAATATTGATGACAGAAATTAGAAGAGTGGTTAGCTCTGGGGAGTTGTGGACAGTACAGGACAGAAAGAAACTTTCTAGTATAATAAAAATACTGATCAGGATAGTGGTCACAGGGGATATATATATATACACATATATATATATATATATATATCATTTCACATAAGATTTGTGCATTTTACTGAATGTTGATTCTACCTCAGGTACCTGTGAGCAAAATATACACACCTGCACAAATATACATATGTCTATATTTTCTAATTCATATTCAATCATGTATAAGTAATTCCTCACTTAGTTTCTATAGGTCAGTCAGAATCACCATCCCATTTCACAGGCAGATTAAATAAGGTAGAGAGAGAAATGACTGATTTTCTAGTTCCCAATACTCTTTATAACTTTAATTACAGAGACAATGAAAGCTTTTATGTGTTTGGCCAGACACATTTGTAAAAAGGCAAAATTAGGTATGTAATGTATGGCCCCAAACCATAAATTACATTCTTTTCACCAGCATGAGGTTTTATTTAGGACATTCAAGGTGATTCTGAAAGGATAGTTGTTTTTAGTGAACTACTTTATTTACTAAATACATCAGTTCACCTGTACTTTTCTCATCTTGGCCTATGGTACTGTGTCCCCCTATTTCTTTGTAAGATAATGGAAGATAATTCCCTGAGAATCCCATTTGCTATGTCCATCCATTTATATAAGGTCACTTAACTAGGTGTCCTCATTAAGTACCACTCTAAAGTTTCATAATTTTTCTGGCACCAGTGCTCTCCCATTTCTCCCCCCAATGTATTTTGTGTAATTTATTCTTGTTACAACTCATCCCCCTTCATCTGCCCATAAACTGCAGTCATGATATTTCATGATATGGCCAGCACCATATAATTTACGAAAACGACCTCGCATACCTAAAGGTCTGTTTAGAAAGAAAGAATAAATTGTTGCAGAGAAAGCTCAGTAAAACAAGTGGAATAGGGACGTTTCAGTAGCGACAGCTCAAAGAGATTTTTATAGCGGTAGTTTCTTATTCTTAAACACGGAGCAGACGCTTGCAGAGGGGAAATAAAGCAGGCAGCAATTTTGTGTTCCTAATTAAATTGTTTGCCACCAGTGGCAAAACAGAATCTGCCACTGTTAAACAGGCGACGTCGAGGTAACTGGCATTGGCATACTAAAAATATTTCGGTACAAAGAGTAATAAGAACTAGTCTCAGAGAAAGAACTACAAAACTAAACAAATAAACAAAAAATAAATGCATATCTTTGAAGTACTTTTTGTGCATGAGAGGTCTGCCTTGAATGTTGAGATGAACAAAAGCCCAGAATTCGTAGGAAGCAACATTTTTAACCTGTCCCATTGTATCCAGGTCAGGGAGATCCTGAAGAGTTGGTAATTCTCCAAGCCATAGAACAGCAATCCACTTTCTCTCCCCAGGCCTTCACGTACAGTTCCTATTAAATGTAACAGGAGTTACAAACCATAAGAGGAAAAAACAGATCTGTCTCCTGTATTCCACTAGAATTGTGAATTTAATTTTCTATTCTCACTGTGTGGGGTTCCATTGAAAATAACTGCATTATCTGTAAATGCACTGGAAAAATAGTTATCTTCATTAACTGCATGTTCTTTTCATTTTCTGTCTTGGATGATTGTAATGCTGGTGTTATTTTTTTACAATACTGGTGTTATTTAAAAATATTTTTAAATTATAATTCTTATAGAAAGTGTTAGAACTGTTGCAAGTCTATCACAGCATTGAGAGAAAGTGCTTCTATTCATATCATAACTGAGAAATAATGAAAAATGCTGCTGTTTAAATGGTATTCTGAGATTCCCATTTCAAGACACATTCAGATGCTTTTAGAGTTAAATAATACCCCCTACTACCTTGAAATCACAGAATCAGCGAGGGAAAATTAGATTTACCTTCTATAAGTTTAATTAAGATGTAAATCCTATAAGATTTACTTCCTAATGGTGCTACCTGATTTCCTTTTCCAGATAAATGGTAAGCTGTCCCCACCCTGCTCCAAAAAAATCTACCAAACAAAAACCTCCCTCATGTTAACATACGAACCAGCTGATGCTTCAAGCTGAAATGTGACAGCATCTCACATACTTCATATCTAGTATCCTTATTTTTCTTTAATATAAACAGTAAGATAGGGCTGAGAAATGTGATCTCTGCTGGCAGAAAAGAGAGTGGGATCAGCTCTCTTTTATGAACACATGAAAACCTGTGTAACTTTAGAAACCTTGATGTGATTGAAGGTTAGTAAATTTTAAGAGACCTCTCTTTAAAATGGTTTTATGTTATTCTTTGATAAGCTAGTTCATTTTGCCATCTCAGGATGCTAAGGAGGCTGGTATTTTTTCCTTGCTGAGTAAATGACATCACACAGGTGGCATACCATAATAGCAGATACAAGGAGCAAAGTGCACAGAGCCGTAGGCGCCTCAGGGATCTGAGAAAGCAGGGAGGAAGAACAGGAGCATGCAGAAATTCCTCTGGTTAGACGTCCTTCATTTCCAGAGTGTTTGTTATTTGTTTGTGTATTTGTTTTTAAAGAATGACTATGTGTCTTTGAGATTCTGGGAATTAATATAGGGTTG
The DNA here is from genome assembly GCA_028627145.1 of Eidolon dupreanum. NCBI lineage: Eukaryota > Metazoa > Chordata > Mammalia > Chiroptera > Pteropodidae > Eidolon > Eidolon dupreanum. The sequence continues at coordinate 12,538,233 of CM053514.1, read as the reverse complement.
TTTTCTTTGCGTGAGAAATGTGATTATAAATATCACTTCTCTCTATATTCATGAAATGCTTATGTTAAGAAAATACAACAGGATCCACAAAAAATCTAAATACCTACTGTGGTTTGTTAGCTGTTTCACACATAAAATGCTATGTTCATAAAGACATATAAAGATAATTCTATATATGACTTAATAACCATTCCAGTGTATGTGCTACTGAAAGATATAGTACTTAAAAATACTGTATATTTCTGTTTTCCTAAGAAAATTAGGGAGTGTGTTTAATTAATGCTGAAATGCAATAGAATTCCTATGGAAGTACTTATGACATCCACATGAATACCAAATGAGTTCATTATGATCTGTGTTATTACAATGAATACCAAATGAATTAATAATGCTGGAACACTCAAAATGAAGTGTTACCAAGTGTTGTGGTATAACAAATATGGTTAAATATTATGTGATTAAAGTTATTATAAGCTGAGTCTCCTTCAAAAGAAAGCAAAATTCCACTCTGTGGCAGGGAGTTGAGAATGGAATCAAACTGTTGTTTCAGAGCGTTGTGATTCTTAACTTTGAACGGTCCCTTCAAGCCTTTCTCCAAATACTATAATCATTTAAATTACCTTGGTTCGAAGTGGCAGAGGAAGTGGGGGGGGAGGGTGAAGTGATGGAGTGGGGGTGTGAGGTAGGTTGTTGAGAGAAGCAACTAATATAGCTCAAGAATTCAGCAAAGTTGGAAATGCCTATATGATTTTCCGTAGTTTACATATTAAGAAAAGGAATTTTTAGTTTAATTATTCTCCTATAAGGACAAGCTTATTAAAATAATTATTTAACATATATTTCAGGAGAGTGAAGCAACGATAAACAAAGACAGTTTCTCCTGTTTTCTAGCTGAAGTCCTACATTTATGTGTCAGACATTCCACAGCAATTTCTAAAATACATTATTTTTAATAATGTAGCCCAACTGTATTTGTGTAAATTATCACCGCACATTCTGTTGTCAGAAAGCTGGACTCTACATCTGCATTGTATTATTTATGCACTTAGATGGAATACATCGTAACAATTCATATCTATTATAGATTTAGTAAGACAAGAAGGCATAAGTGGATTTAATCAGACATGTAATTATTTTATGCCTCCAAGTCAAAAATATGTGTAAATGAATTTATGGTTATTTGGCAATCAGGAGAAATGGTCTTTATAAATGTCGAAACAGCTGCTGGCAAATATATTTGCAAAAGGAGGAAAATGGCACTTATCTTCTAGTTGGATAAATGATAAAGGAATTCGTAGCCGTATGCAGTAACCTAGCTGTTAAATATTTGCTTCATCATCCTTACTATTACATAAACATACATTTAACATAAGAAAACCTCTCTTTTCTTTCCTTCTGCAATAATGGAGCACATCGTCTCATAAGAGAATTTTTAGAACACATCTGTATCCTAAAAAGCTCTTTTTTTTTCCAAGTCTGGGCAGTTTCTGTCATGCTATTTGACTTTTCATTCCCATTTATTCTATTATTTGTGGTATCATTCCAGTTCTGGAGATAGAATACTCTCATTTAAAGTAACAAGCCATGATAATGCAGACACTTTTGTCAAACACGTTGATTGTGGTGTCTATTAGGATTCCTCACTATTGGTTTTACAATGGCTTTAAGACATTTGTTAAACTTTCTGCCACACACAGGAGAATGCAATCCTTGTACTACCTGGCTATGATTACTTCGTCGTGTCGAAGCTTCTAATAAATTACACAACAGTAAATGTAGATCTTGGACAAATACCCCGAGAAAATCTAATTTTCTTGAAGTGCATCTTTTTTCATTCTTTCAAGTTTTCAGTTTAAATTTAGTGCCTTTGACTGGTGAAAAATTAATAACACCAGCACCTGAAAATTTCTCAATAAAATTTCTCTGTGGCAGAGCAAAAGGCTAAAACTTCTGCAGTGTGTCAATTATGACCCAGATAGATTACCATATGAGAAATTATTTCATTTTTCTTGGATCAAATATAAAACAGCTATAATATATTTAAGTCGTACTGAAGGAGGCACACTAAAGACATCCCTGCACGCAGTATGAGGGCAGGCGGCATAAATAAAGCTGTCTGTCACTCTCTCTACAAGGTGAGCTTGTATTTAAGCACGCATCTGGGTTTTATGCATATGATGATTTCCAATACTAACCGTTCGGGTGACGCTCAAATAATAACACAGCACTGACTTAAAAGTCACTTGCATTCGACTTTTGTAAATCACGGGGTTCTCTTTCATTCAGGTGTGTTGTTTCAATGATCAGTAGCATTTCCAATAAATTATACACTGACCAGTTGGAAGAGCTTCTGCCTGTTATTGGAGCAAACTGTGCAACCCTCCTCTGTCAGACGCTGCACTTCCAGTCCTCAGTCCCTCACAGAGCCGAGTTCCTTGGCAAACGACAGAGTGCCCTCTGTTGATGGAAAAAGGAACATGCAGGGCAGGATACAGAGAGAAGCTCAGAAGTCGCGAAGCCGAAATTAACCCGTACACATTGTAAACTATAAAAATTTCGATTTAATGGACATCGATAGAGTGCAGACTGTCGCAAGTTCAGAAGCAATTGTAGGGGTACATATATTTACACAAACACACACAAACACACACGCTAGTTATTCAGTTTCTATATACCTGGAAACGCTGAAGACTTTTTACTCTGTGTAGTTAGAGTCACCTACACACACATGTATTTCCATTCAAATATTTCTGGAACCTAAATTGAAGACTTGGCATGAATAATGATACTAAATGCTTAGGATCTATAATTTAAATATTTTTAAATGAAAAACTGTAACTGAACAGGGAGATTTCTAATTCCCTCAGGCTCAGGGAGGTGGAGTTGGGTGGACAGAAAACAAAACCGCTGAGAGCAGCTTTGAGCTCGGGGATGAAAAATGGATAAACTGGTTTGCTGTCGTCGCTTCCAACCTGTTCTAGTGAGCATTTATAAAACAGTAAATTTTATTACAATTTTAAAGCAGTAATTCACTGATGGTTGCTCACCTCCTTACTTTTGTATTTCCATTTACTTTGTATTAGAGGGGGGGAATTGCATCTCACAGAAGTGGCACCTTTATATTATAAGGCCATTCCATATGTTAATTAGTTTAAAGGCAAACATGAAAAATGTTAACTTGCACCAAAATACTTGCAAGTAACATTTTAAATTTTGTGGACTGTCTTGACGATTTTGGAGAGATATGTTCTAGTTGCTATTGGCATGTTTCAAATGTCTTCTGCCTGAGAGGCTGAATTTTGGTGAACCCCATGTGTTTAGGTTCTTCTCTAGCTGCCCTTGTACTTAAACCTGAGTGTTTGCAACCACAAAATTAACCTAATGTCAAAATTCGCTTGCAGTCTTCAATTCCATTGTTACAAAGGGAGAGCTTTCTTTTTTAAGGTTTCATTTGTAAATGCTAAATGAAATTGAGCATTGATAAATTAAGCTTCATGCTGTGGCTGAGAAACACTGCTAGCAAGCTAAGGTGGGTGCTGTTAAATTAATTTTCCTGATATATTATCGGTATTGATGAAATTGACAAGATAAATTTATCACTACTCTTTTTTGTTTTCCTTACAGAGACACTAAATTTTTTTTTTAGTAAGTTTGCTGATTCTTGACTTCTAGATACCCAATCTTTATCTATTTGAAATAACTTTGTTAATGTGAATTTGAATGCTAGTCACAAGATTTGTTTGCCTGCATATGACACGTGTGCTGAGGAACTCATTTAAAACATGAATTGGAATTTTCAGTTGCCAGTGGTCTTACAAAATGGGGCTAGTGATGCTTCAGAGGTGGTTAAGAGGCACAATCCAAATAGCTAGATGAAAACTGAAAACCTCAGTTGGCATGTCTGAGATTTCAGCTCACTGGAACCTCCGTCTTGGGGGAACTGCAAACAGAAGAGAATGAGATACTGTTGTATCTCAGGATTGACAGTGCACTAGGGTTTTCAAGATTCCAAAGTGTTTTATCAATACTTCCTAAATCTGCCTTCCTATTTATAGCCATCTTAGCTCTTATACATTGATGTATTATTTTATTTTAGAGTTTTTTTCTGAATCAATCTTTTTTTTTTTTTTTGGTCACGAGCATAATTATCTTACTTCTATTTTTTTTCAAGCAGTAAAATTAAACCTTAAACAGTGACAGAGAACAGAACCTAAGTGTAGTAAACACTATTTTTTTTTCGTTGCTTAACAACTGAAAACAACACAATTATTAAAATGTAGTTATGTCAAAAATGAACATGAAGTTCCAAAAATTGTTTGCTTTGCTTCCACCACTTTAATTGAAGCTTAAAACTAAAATAAATTTACACTTAAAGGAAAAATAAGATTTAAATTAGAAATTAGCTAAACTCAAGTTACAATTTGCTTTTACATTAACAAAGAGCATTTAGCTTTTTTAAAGGTTTCTCCTTTTCTCAAATAATTTTGTTATTTACATAAATTAAATTGTAGGTTAATTTCATGGTAATATACAATATTTTATAAAGCCATTCAGTTAAATAGGTGCTAAATGTTTTAGAAACAGCCCACCAGAGGGCAGTCAGCTTTTAGTCTAACAGATTTGAAATAGATAAATGTATTGCTATGGTTGAATTTTAAATAAAATATCTATTTAAATGACATTACTTTTTGCATGTAGGAATTGAACAAAATAAAAGTCGTGATGAGATTGAGAGACCTAAGGCTTCAACCATTTTGAGTAAAAACTACCAAAAGACTAACAATTCTAACTTTTGCCCTCTGTACATTCTCACACTCAATTTTTCTACTGTAATATTTATGTTTGGTTAAACAGTAAGATTTACTTTGATTTGAGATGGCTTGGAGCACTGATATTTTTTAATTAACAAAGACTTTGGGACAAGCCCTTAGGAGAGAAGGGATGGGAGGAGAGGAAGTGGGTGTGGAGGGGAAGAAAAGAGAGTTTCCTTACCTTTGTCTCCTGTGAATTCTAAAGTAGTTAGTATGGTTTTAATGGTGAACAGTATGCTTCATAATATGTGTGTTGTATAAATGATGCAGAGGAAATTGTGGAACATGTGACTGGGGATTGGAAAAACCACAGTGTATTTCCTCATGCAGATACCAGGGCTGTGGGCATTAAATGCCCTCTAGTCATCTCGATAGTTGGAGATAATTTTACCCATTTAGAAGAGGATTTTAAAAGCACCGAGATCCTTGCACATACTGTTTATTTAAAATAAGCAAGAGCCATTGAGGTCTGAACAATATTTTGGCATTATTGTTATTATTATTTGCAAAACTCTAGTGTCACAATTCTAAGCCCTGGAAACAAAATGCTCCTTCGAAAGCCTGAAAAAGACAGTATGAATAATAATAATTCCTATGAGTGTCTAGGTATTTTCAAATATTCGCTCATTTGTTTTGTTTTGTTTTTTTATAATAATCCTGCAAGATATTGAGATCCAGATTAAATTACTTGGTTAAGGTAACAGAACTGAGACTTAATTGTCATTCATCTTCCTTATCACTAACTTGCCTTGTAACTCAAAAACCCAAGGAAAAGCTTGAGTTGTGGGGTGTGTTTTTTCCCCCAAGGGCTGTTAATTTATTTTCATTTTATTGTTTTTGTCAAAATTAAAAACGATATTTTTCTGATTATAAAAATCACGTTTATAAGAAAATAATGATCGTGCAATCACAGAGGTTAACGCTCTTAATGTTATAATGTATATGCCTCTAGATATTTCCTATACATATATACATATTTATAAAAATGAAATCACACTGTGTACCCTGTTTCACAACATATTCTATGTACATGTCAAAATATCATGGATATATTTTCATGTCATAATGAAAGATAATAGGTAATAGCTAATATCTACTGAATGTTTACCATGTGCTTGGCACCCTTGAGAGCATTTTGCTTGATTTATTGCATTAATTCTCACAACATCCCTATGAAGTAGTATGATTTCCTCCATTGTTTAGGGGAGGAAAGAGACTACTGGGTGACACACAAACCCCATATCTTTACTCTTTTGCTTCTTAAGGGCTGTATAGTATTCTGCTGTATGAATGTACCATCCTTCATTTAACCATTCCCCGTTGGTGGGCAGTTCAATGTTTTTGGAAAGGAAAATTTCCTGAAAGGGGAATTCCAGTGTCCAAACCAGTATCTTCTAGTATGTGCAGATACACCTCAAACCATTCTCAAGCTTTCTTATCCCACTGTCTTCTTAAACTCCTCTTTTCTCTCCACTCATTCCTAAAAAATGACTCAGATCCATTTTTCGGGACTTCTAAACCTATCTCTCGTCACTGCCCCTGAGAGACAGTTGCTCCAACTCAGGAGTGAGATAGCCAGAGTTAAAACTAGACTCCGCTATTTGCTGAGTGATCTTAGGCATCACAGTAGTATCCCCTGCTCTGCATGGATATATTCCAATACCCCTATGAAATGCATGAAACCTCAGATAGGACAGAACTCTCTATATACTATGTTTTCCCCTATGTATACAAACCTATGATAAAGTTTAATTGATAAGTGAGGCATAATAAGATATTAATAGCAATAATTATAAAATAGAACAATTTTAACAATACACTGTAATAAAAGTTAGGTGACTGTATTCTGCCTCTCCTCTTCTCTCTCTCTCTCTCTCTCTCTCTCTCTCTCTCTCTCTCTCAACTAATCTGATAACTGAAATGGCCAGTAAGTGACTAAGGAAGTGGGCACAGCGTAGATACACTAGATAAAGAGATGATTCACCTCTTAGATAGGACAGAACAGGATAGCATGATGTTTCATCACTACTCAAAATGAAGTGCAACTTAAAATTTATGAATTGTTTATTTCTCTAATGTTCCATTTAATATTGTCCAACTGCGGTTGATCGTCGTTAACTGAAACCGTGGAAGGTGAAACCACAGAAAAGGGAGGACCGCTATGTTTAATCTTCCAGGGTCCATTTTTCTTAGCAGCAAAATGAGGACAAAGTACCTACCTCACAGAGGTAGGGGGCTTTGGGGATATGCAAAGTGCCTGGGAAATAGTCTGTTTTCAATATACATGGAAAGGAAATGCCCCCTTATTTGACTGGGCACCTCAAGGTAAAAAGGAGAGAAAATAGTGTAACCTACATTGTTATAAAAGGCGAACTCCCATTTAAATGCTAGACTGCTGTGTCTAAGGACTTTGAAAATTTTAAGTTACATTTCCCTTATCTTGATCTACATATATAAAGAAACCTTGAAATGAGTCCCCTTCTTAAATATATTTGAATAGGAATTTTTAGATGAAGGACATTTAGAAGAAGACCAACAAAAATTTCTTGAAGAGATTTTTTTTTTTTTTTTTTGCCACCCAGTCAATAAAACCTTGGGAGAAGGAAGTTCAAAGGGGGGGCAAAGTAAACCATAAATCTCTTTCTTGTCATTCCTTTCTTCTTAGATAATCCCTTGGAGTGTCTATAAATACTAAATTATGGAGATTTGTAACATGTACTCAAGATTCATGCTCCATCACCTATGCCTGGAGACTGTTTTAATCGGAGCCAGTACCAAGATGCTAAGTCCAAGTCTACTCCTTAAAATGGTTTCTGCTGCAAATGTAAGGTGCCACCATTCATTGGCCCAGCTGAGTGCCTGTCAGAACTTGAGATGATGAATTCCCCAGCACATTGCTGCGAGGTAGACATCAGCATCATGCTTTTGAGTATTCACACTGTGGCAGTGCTGCTGATGTGAGCAAGACTCTTCATTATCTGCAGTTGTCCAGCAGCGAGACCAGGAAGACCAAGCTACTCTCTCTCTGAGACCAAGGATGCTGATGAAAATTTGCCCGAAAAGCACAGAATGGCAGAAATCACCAAGAGCACATGGTCTGAGGCTTGGCCATCAATACCGATGGATAAGCCACTTATATGGTAGACAGTTTTCATTTCTTTGTAGCAGAGATCTGTGAGCTAACACCAAAACTGGTCTTTGTTTCATATGCACCCTTTGGAATTTTTTAAAAAATGAATTTAGCAGTGAGGTATCTCTGGATGCATCTCCCACTGCAGCCAGTCTGTCAGGAACATCGTCAATAGAGTGAGCCTTAGAGGTGAAAAAGTTAATTTCTTTGAGCCTAGATAGCTCTGAGTTCTTATGTGCCTTATCTCACACACTTTTCACAAGAATCCTCATAATCTGGCATCTTGTTGATGAGACAGTTGAGATACAGTTTAAGAAATTTGCCCAAGCACTCAGTTAGCTCAGCCAGTATCTCATAACTCAAAGTGATAAAGCTGATGCTCAGATCCAGATCTTTTGATTCTAAGCTCAGCACTTTTTCAGTTATCCTGAAGCTGATACCCTCTTGAAGATTTTCCAAAAGCCACTAATTAATGCAAGTCCTAGAAGGGACTTGGGTGAGGCAAGGAGCTTCCATATAAAAAACCTGCTTGTTTCCTCCTCTGGGGTTGATCAAAGGCACTAAAACAGACATCAAAACTGACATTTACAACTCTTATTTTTACTGCCTGGACTTCAGAAAGTGATAAGTATCAATCTAGCTACTGGCATTTAGGGCTGAAAAAATCCTGAAGTAATCTAATGGGCCACATTCTGTCTTTTTTTGTCAATACTGCAACATCTGGACTTAAATAAGAAATGTTCAAATGATCCCAATGTTGCAGTCAAGAACTGTATCCAGTTAGTAACCTATTGGGTAAAATTATTGGTGTAACTAGCTCTGAGTGAAAGTCAAATAAAAGTCAGAGGAGACATGTCTAGGTTTTCTACCTTGTTACCATAGTTGCAAAGTGGAAATACTTCCTCTTCTAATCTTTCAGCATTTAAATTTTACTCTATGTTTAGAAAGATGCTTAATTTTCCTGTGCTGAATCTTCAAGTTTCTAGAGCTCAGTGACTGGCTCTCTTTAGGGCATAATGAAGCAGTTTGTCCCACAGAATATCAATCAGGATAAGCTAAGCTATAATTCAATAACAGACAATCCCCAGCTCTCAGTGACTTCACATGACAAAGGTTAATTGCTCACTCGCATAACACATCCATCTCCAACTGACTGGGAGCTCTGCTTTATGTGGTTCTCACGCTGAGACCTGGCTGAGGGAACAGCCACTATTTGGAAGTGACAATGTGTTAGTCATGTCTGTTTTGTAAGAACAGGGAACACTGCCTTATCCTGCCCCACCACAAGAGGGCCAGAAAGTGCCATCCCGGCAGAGCAGAAGGCTGGGAATAAGTTGGTGTACCCTAGCTCATTGTTGGTGCTACTCGAACAATATTTACATTTTAGAAAGGGGGAAATAAAGTCTCTTTTGCACATTGCTGTTCACGTGAGAACAGTTTTAAACATTACGAAGTGTATATGGTAAGGGAAATTTGAGAAATAGGAATATGGAATTTGAGCTGCCAGTCGCCTCCCACCCATTCATGTTAGGGCATCCAACATCTCTTCTTTCATTCCTGTATCCAGTCGTGCAGAGGTTTCCTGAGCAGCAGATAATTAATGATGAGCAAACGGGGCTGTCATTTCATTCATGGAGTTGACAGTAGTTTGTGGGGAGACAATCCTGGAGGCCACTACTACACACTGTGACAGGAAGGTGTCAGAAACATGTGGGAGGGGCACCCAACCCATTTGGAGGGTCAAGGGGAACTTCGTGCAGGTGGTTAGATGTCGGCTGCAAAAGGGAGGAAGGTGGAAAACGTCTGGTACGTTTCCTTTCAGTCATTCCCTCTAAGCCTGGTTGTTATTTTTATGTAATTGTAAGGACATTGTTTAGCCAAGTATGTATACTACTCTTAGGTAAGGAAATTGCGGTATGTCAACTCGACAGAATATGCAACCATCAAAGTGATAATTAGGGAAACTGAAAGATAATACAGAAAATATACAATGTCACAAGAAAACAAAGGTTTAAAATTGTGTCTCTCTTATTACCAAAATAGATAAATGAACAAGATCAGAAGAACAGAGACAATTGAGATTTGTGGGTGGGATTGTGGCGAAGTTGTTACTTTAATGATTTTTTTTAGTGTGATGTTAATGTTTGTGCTAATGTTAAAATTTAGGGCAATACATGCACACACACTTAACACAGTCCTTTAAGTACATCAAAATTCATCTGCGTCCCTGCCAAGAAAGACTCCTGGATCTATTTAACTTAGATATTTTTATACTTTTAATTTTGTACCTAATTTCGGTATGTGTTAAATGAATCTTTTCCTATACAGCACTCATGATACAAGGATTAAGAATTGAAACACAGTTTTAAATATCTTTTATAAACTGACTACAAATTTATAAATCTAGCTCTTGACTCATGTATATCCAACCCCCTACTCAGCATCTTTACTTAAAAAACGTCTAATAAAACTTTTAAACTCAACAAACTCCCCTCCTAGCCTGCTCCACCTGCAGCCTTACCTATTCCAGTTGATGTCAACTCCATTCTTCCATGCGCTCAGGCCAAAACCTTTGGAGTCTTCCTTGACTCTTCTCTCTCAAAACCCTCACCCAATAGCTTAGGAAATCTGGTTGGCTCTGTCTGCCTTCAGAGTAAATCCTGAATCTGACCACTTTTCCCCACTTTTTCTTCTTCCTCAGGTCAGGACCACCATCACCTCTAGATACTGAAAATCTTTTTTTTTTTTTTTTTTTTTTTTTATGCCTACAGCACCTGGTCTTTCTAGGTGGTCTCCCAACCAAGTACTAACCAGGCCCGACCCTGTGAAATATCTTCCTAACAGGTCTTACTGCTTGCTCTCTTGCCCCCCTGCAGTCTGTTCTCAACACTGCAACCAGAGTAATCTTTGCAAAGTCTATTGTATTATGTCAAGTTTCTGCTCAAAACCCTCTGATGACCCACCATGAAAACCAGAGTCCTTCTACATCACCCTTCATTTACCTTCCTGGCTTCTTTTCCACTCCCCCTCACTTGGTTTCAGCCATAGTGATCTCTCTGCTGTTCCTTGGACAAGCCAGCACGCTTCTGCCTTAGAATATTGACTTTAGCTGTTTCCTCTTTCTGGAATCCTCTTTCCTGTAAGCATCTTGGCTACTTCCCTGGCTTGCGTTAAGACTTTCCTCAAATATCACCCTGGTGGGGCCTATACTGAGCACTTTTTTTATACTGCATTTTGCACTTCTTTCCTTTCCCCATGTAGAATCTAATATACCACATAATCAATCGATTTGTGTATTTCCTATTTATTATCTGCTGGTATATAAATAAACCTCTCTAGGATGGGGATCTCTGTCTGTTTTATTCATGAATTATCTCAGGCATGTAGAGCACAGAGTAGATGTTCAATAACTGCTGTGAATAAATCAAAGAGTAGAGAGAATCTACACATTTTCTACAAAAGTAATTAAAAATCTTTGAATTGAGATACTGAAAAAAAAAAAAGATTTATTTTAAAAGAATCTTTTCCAGGAGATGAAGCCAGAAACACTAAGCAAACCATACAAAACTAGGTCTTAGATTATTACTTTTTAACTCAGAAGTTCATATTACAACAATATTTTACTTCCAGTAAAAGTACAGCATATGAACAAAATTCATAAAATGAAGAATTTTATGGTGCTGATACAAAAAACATATGTTAACTAAGAACAAGCTTGTATTTTTATTTCTTAGTATTTTATTGCCTTAGCCAGGCTGTCAACTAACTATAAATTTCAAACATTAAGAGGTACAAATCAACTCACTAAAATATCTGTCAGATTTCTGCATTAATAAAATCTGAGGTATTGTAACCAATGTGGAAAAAATATTTCTGACAGAAGCTCAAAAATAATTGCATAAGCATAATATTAAAAAGCATGAATTTGAGTTATTATTTAAGCTTAAATAAAGAGAAAAATAGTAGGAGTGCAAGGTTCCTATTACACTTTCACATTGCTGTTTATTTTAAATTTTCTACATGTTATGGAAAAATTAAACTGTATACTACTTATGAAAGAGTTCAAATGTAATTGGACACATTCAAGTTATATTAGAAATGTTTCCATTTAATTTAGTTGCTTTAAAGAATAGTTGTAAATTCAACAGTTAATGCTCATTGATTTAAAAAAATCTGTTAAATTTTGATCAAAAGAGGATAATTTCTCAATTTGAATAAGTAGTTTCTCTCTTTAGCTAGGCGCTAACATCATATTTGATGGTGAATGCCAAAGACATTTCCATTAAAAGAAAAAAAGTAAAGGATACTATTTCAAATATTATATAACAGTTTTCTAAATATTCTGGCCAAGTCATGTGTTATGAAATAGAAATAAGAGATATAACTATTGGAAAGAGAAGTGGAATTATTACCTTTGATCAATAAAATTATGTACTTAGCAAATGAAAATTTTAGAAGTATTAAAAATTTCACTAAAGTGGTAGAACAATATGAAATATTTATCATTATTTTAAATAAATATTAAAATGTTAAAAACATAAAAAGTCAAGATTGTGTTCATAATTATGGCAATGTATATCAACACACCTAAAAAAATGTAAAAGAAAATGTACAACAAATAAAAGAAGGTAACAATAAATTTTTGGGAGGAGATTTTTGAAAGATTTGCCTACATAAATGCCTGGACAATATGAAGATATCAGTTCATCCCAAATTGATTTCTAAGGTTAATGTTATCCCTATTGAAATAATTTGTCTTGAATTGAATTAGATTTTTTCTACCCTAGGCTTAGAAGGTCTGTTACTCTGCTCTTCTATTTCATCTTCAATTTTAGCAAAACGATGTAGGCATGTTTGTCTATCAATATTAAGACTTACTTTATAATCTCTCCCCCAGGGGCTGCTCAGTTTAATCCCTCACCCATAATCATCAACAATTCACATGCTCGGCTGAGCTCATCTGAAATTTTAGTTCTAAATTATTTTTTCAGAAAGCTTTTAAGTTAATTGCCTTAACTTTCTCAGCTACTTTACTCAAACTTAACTAGAAATTTTACTGGTGTTGTAGATTCTTGTGAGACACAGGCAGAATTATTATAATATGACTCTTCCCCAAGACTTGCCCATACCTCCTGTCTCCAGCCCCCTTCTAAAAGGATTATTCTATCTTTCCAACTTCTTTCTTGATGTCAGTTAATATGAAGTTGAATCAGGGTAATGGGTACATTGAAAAATACGAGGAGTGCTTGCCTGCTTGCTCATTTGTATTGGAAAAGGAAGTTACTCTAGAAAGAAGGGGGAAAAGAAGGAAACAGGCATGGATGTGGTAGGAAAAAGGTTTGGAGATCTTAAAGAAGAGAAATTTTAGATTTGAGGGCAGTTAGCATATGTTGAAGATACTGAGAAAGAAAAAAAACAAGGATGAGGTTTTAAGTTTTGCAGTACATTATCAACGTAATTCTTTTGGGCATTTGCTCAAGAAACTTCAGAAAAGATTTTAGCTGCTTTGAATTTTTTCTACCTATTTATTTGCTTGCTTGTTTGTTTTGCCATTGTGTATTTGAACGTGACTCCTGATTGAGACTGGACCATAGGGTACCTCAGCATATGGGTTGTGTGCATACATCATTTGAATCAGAAATGTGAATCAGACCCAAAGAGAAAAATGAGATTTCTTTGGCACCTGAGAAGGTGTCAAAAACTTTACTTAGTTATTTTTTACTTAATAACAAATCATCTGGAAATTTAGTGGCTTAAAACTACAAACAGTTATTATTTGTTATGATTCTGTGAGTTGGGTGGAAATTCCTTCCAATCTGGGTGGGTTGATTTGGCCTAGTTTGTATAATAGCAGAATTCCCAAAAGCCTCTTTTTGAGTTATATTTGCTGTTGTCCCATTGGCCAAATCAAGTCACCTGGCCATGCCCAGAGTTAGTATGGGAAATAGAGTCCACCTCATGGTGCGAACTGCTGCAGATCACTTCAGCCTGAGTAGAGAGAGAGGAATGATTAGTGGCCATTTGTACAATCTGCCATTCTTAGTGAGAGAACATGTTAGTAGGGCAGTTTAGCTAATTAAAAGGTGTTAATATTTAAAGCGAACTGCAATAAACTAAAAAGCAGTTAACGGAAGATCTGGAACTACCAGTGTGTGTAGAAAAACTCAGGTAGCTCAGCAGATAAAGTTTGGGGAGGTACAGAATGGAGAAAGTGGGGATTATTTTTTCTTTATACTTTTTTTTTAATCTTATCGTGGCAATAAACACCTGTTACCTTTATGACTTGTGAAATGGAATCTAAAAAAGTGTATCTATTAGTATCCTAATGCTTCTGTAACAAATTACTACAAAATGAATGGCATAAAGCAATACAAATTTATTCTCTTACAGTTCTAGACATTAGGAGTCTAAATGACTTGGCAGGACTGTGCTCATTCTGGAGGCTCTAGGGGACAATCTGTCTCTTTGGCTTTTCCAGCTCCTAGAAGCTGTCTACATCCCTTTGCTCAGGACCCCATGTCACTCAGACCTCTGCTGCCACGTCATCTTCTCTGACTCTGATGTTTTTGCCTTGCTCTTCTAGGCTCACCGGTGATTACATTGGGTCCATCAGATAATCCAGGATAATCTCCCCATCTCAAGATCTTTAACTTAATCACATCTGCCAAGTCCCTAAGGTGACATAATCACATGTTTGAGGATTTGGATGTGGACATTAGGATATCTTGGGGTGGGAGGCCATAATTCAACTTACCACAATGCATTTATTAAATTAATTTATTTTTAAGCTTCTCAGGGGATCTGATATTCTGCCAAGTTAAGGAATCCTTATCTGACTACATCCACAAGTTTCTCGACTTAAGTAATTTTTTCATTCAGAAATATCCAGATAGCTGCAATTTTCCTAGTGGACACTAGGAAATGATGCCACAGGAACAAAGCCATTGCCATTGTTTGTTTCTGGGAGTTTCTTACCTCTTCCTACACAACTATAATCATCTTAGTGGGGTGTCCATGGTATTAATACATGTCCTCTCAGAAAATCTTCTTACAATCTCTATATTATTAGGCCTTAATGTCCACGTATTACCACATGAACCTCTAGGAAGCTGCGCACTTAGACAAAATAATGTTTTGGTTGTTATTTGTGGGGTTTTTGTTTCTCTACTAAGGGGCTCCTTCTGCTGTTTCTCTAGAATAACTAGACTTGATTGAGGCTGACCTTGTGAGAGAGATCATATGTGAGGGTAACCCACCTCCAGACACACACAGATCTAGCAAAGAGAAATACACTTCGGGTTTGGTGCACTATCATGATCTAAGCATGACTGTAATTCCTTCCTGATTGATCAGTAATGCACCATGTCAGTTTGTCCACCAATAGTTGGTGGCATTGTTGTATGCTTACTGAGTACATGGCAGTATCTAAACCCTTTGCACGGAGGAATCTTAAATAATATATTCTGATAAAGTGGCCTTGGCGATTTAAATAGAACAAACGTAAGGACTATTGATTCCAGAATTAAGTTGATTGCCTTAAAATCCCACTTTCCTGCTTGTACATTATCATCAGCAAGTCTGGGACAGATTCAAAATCCACTGTGAGAGTGGTAGCCTCCTAAGTGCCAGCCACGAACATCAATGTCTATCTCCTAGGGAAAGTGCCCAATTTAAGAGGAGAAGGTGGAATTTTCCTGATTTGCAGTTCAAAACATTCTAGCTAGAAAAATGAAATCTATACCACTTAAGTATTTATGTCTTAAATTGTGTCAAAAACGTGCTTTATTACTAGTAGATACTTCTACTGACTTTAAACGACTTCACGTTTATGCACCCAGGAAAAGGGTCTCTGTTGTGAAATAGGATTGTATTTCTTAGGTTTTTGATGTTGACAAGTTAACCAATAATCAGGGAAAAGACACAGGATCTGCTGGCATCTTGACCTTAGACTTCTCAGCCTCCAGAGCTATGAGAAATAAATAGTATTTAAGTCACCCAGTCTGTAGTATTAATCTTTATAGTTCCTTAGAGCCTTGGCTTTAGATGGTCATTTTGCCTAGAATGCTCTCTCTCTGATCTATGCACGATTGACTCTTTTCATATTTCTACTTCAATTTCACCTCCTGAGATCAGCCTCTACTAATAGCATCCAATCTGGAGGAACTGAAAAGACACACTCTGACATTCTCTAATTTAACAATCTTCGTATTACTTATCACTTTCTGATATTTTCCTCTTTTCAGGCTTATACATTTAATTTTGTTGTCTTTTATACCCAATTATAATATAAATCCAAGAGAGCAAGGAGAGAATTTGTGTATTTGGTTTACTACTATATCCGTAATGCCTAGAAAAATGCCTGGAGCATAGTAAGCAGTCTGGAAATAGTTTTCAGATTAATGAAGAAAGCCAGAATATCAGGTCAGCATCCTAGGTAGCCAGCTGTTGCTTCCTCTTTTCAACTTTAGAACATATTCCCTAAAGGCATAGGTTACCTGAAACCTTAAAGGTTTACTTCAGTAACCCATGGGAATCTGAAGTAGCAAGTGTTATATTTTTTTCAACCATAATTCACTCTGGTACTAGGATTCTCAAGACTGCATAATTCATATGTCCTCAAGCATTTGGGTTACAGCCTGAATTTAAGTCGCACACTTTATCTTTGCCTACCCAGCATCTAATATTACCAAAAAGAAATGGCCTGATTAGTTCAATCAATATGCAGCAGAGTTCCCATACCAGGGTTCATGCCCTCCAGCCAAAGACTACCAGCAACAAACCTAGAGTTGGAACTGCTGGGTCTATTGTTCCTTGAAACAAGGCAGACTGGGAGCCACGAGGAGCTGGAAGACACATCAATAAGACAGTGTGAGAAAGCAGACTTGAAGGAGGTGATTTGGAGAAGGGCTCAAGGAAGCAGGGCTTTGCTCTGGATTAGATGCTCTCAGGAAGTGGGGGTGATTTTATGACTGAGTATCTTAAATCATATTTAGAATAAGGAGAGACTAGAATGAGGCTAAAGCCATAACTGTTACAGAAGCAGCGCTCACTTACATTAGCTGGGAGAGCAGACACTTGATATTATGTGGTTTACACAGTAACCTTGTTTTTGTCTGTACTTAGATAAGATTATGAAGTTTGTCTGAGGTCACTTTATTATAATCAAAGAGTGACCCTATCAGATATTAGAATTCTGGGAGATTCTGAGAATACCACGGCCTAGCTATGAATGCCAGGTTAGCTGCTCACCACAGGAAGACCTAACTGTTAAGAGTCAGGCCAGTTCCCCAAGTTGGGGCCTGCTTTCCTTGTTTTCATTATCTGCCTCAGAGATGACTGACTCCCCGTGTTGAGCCCCCATGTGGTTATGTAGCTCTTGTCTGATCATAGGATCAATTATGTAGTGAGGCAGCTTTCACCCCACAAATGCTGCACAAGCCATTGTAAATAACCCTGGAAAGACTTAACCCTCCTCCAAATGTAGCTGTAGGTGTGGTGGGTCCTTCAGATTTCCTGAACCTCTCCTGATGCTGTACAGGGAAGGTTGCAGTTGCCTTGGGGCAGGAGAGGAAGGGCCTGGGCTAAGATAGTGACTCTGCGGATGTGGAGACACTGGTCAAGGATGTGGGAGAGGTGGCATTCATAAGATCATCAGAGAGGAGAACTAAGAATTGGGATATTGTCAGTTTAGGAGAGTAGGTATTAACGTTGTTATTGACCAAAACAGAGCACGTAATGTCCACAGCAGGTTTTGGAGGGAGGTGATAATTTTTATTTGTGACATATTTAATTTGAGGTGCTCAAAGCAGAGATGACCTGTAGGCAGTGGAGCGTGAGATTTAGTGGGGAGGATTTAACACCGGGACTCAACAACGTGATGAAGTCAGGTGAGCACCTTAGATGACAAAGGAGAACATATGGAAGGAGAAGAGAAGCAGTTCTAGAATAAAACTCAAATTAGCCACTAGAAAAAAAAGAAAAACAAAGTATGAGGTGTTCATCTGAAGCCAAAATCAACGTGAAGAAAGAGCTAATAAATGTGTGGTTTAAAACAAAAATAATCAAAAGTCAAAAATAATCAATAGTCAAAGACTATGAGGACCTAATAAATAGTGGCTGTTTTCATTCATTTATTCAAGAAATATTTATCAAGCATTAAGTGTCAAGGGCTTGAGATCCTGGAAATAAAATAAGGGGTAGGGAGGAGAGAAAATGCACAAAAATCCCTGCCCTCCTATTGCTTACATTGTCGTGGAGAAAACAAATAATAAATAAAAAAACAACTAAATTAAACGAGATTAGAAAGTAGTAAGTATTTTGAGGAAAAATAAGACAGAAGGAGAATGGCTTCAGCTGGGGATATGGGAAGGAGGTTTTCAGTTTTACATAGCATGTTCCTTAGCTTAGGAAGTGGGGAGGGATTAGTGTGCAGTTATCTGGTCAGATCATTCCAGAGGGCAGAGAAGTTGTCACTGCTGATATCAGCCAGACCAACAAGAGAAGAATAGGTGCCTTACACATAGTAGATACTCAGAATATATTTAGTGCACTAATTAACACAATGTACTGGTATTCAAAGAAATATCAAATATTCAACTAGTTCCAGAAGCTCAGTCAACATATAGACATGCTGATAGATGGATCTGGAAAAAAAAAATACGTGTATTTAGTAATACCTCTTGAGAAAATACATTTAAGGGTTGTAACTTACCATCTTAAAAGATTTTTCTTTGTTTCTTTTCTTTTTTTTTTCTAAGAGTAGGCAAAAATAATTAGCCATGCAATAAGCATTTAAAGGATTAGAATGTGAGTGCTTGATTCAACTAGTTTCCGTTTCTTGGAGGGATAATATTTTATTGTCCTTTTGCTTCTGTCCATTGTTTCATTAAAAAAAAAATCTCATATAAACCTTACAGTCTTATTCTGATTGACAAACAGCAGCACACAATGATTTCTTATGGCTGAGGTATCTAATATAAAATAGATCTGTACACACATATACATACACAATTTATAACATGACTCTGTGTTAGCAGTTAAATGTGTCTTGATTTTTGAGAAGTGAAATATTTGCTTTGCCTCCAGCGCCGTGGAGAGTTCATAAATGATGGAAGTACTTTGGCTTTCAGAGAAATACTATGTCTTTGCAATGCTCCCTCTTTGGGGAACAAATATGAAAAATAAAACATGTCATTTTACATGATACAGAGTCTTTTCATTGTCACCTTCCTGGCTTTAAAAGCAAATAGGACAGATCATGAAAAGACATATTGTAGGTGCAGGTACTACCTTAAATTTAGATATTCTAATGGAGTGAGTAATTTAGTGAGTCTTTTTCTGTCTCTTATTTCTCCCGCTTTTTACCCATGGGCAGAGTGACCTGGTGATAAAGCAATAAACTGTAAATAGGTGATATGGTTTTAGCTAGCAGCCTTTCTCAACATATAGCTCTTGAAGATGATAATTTTCCTACCAACTTACTCCATGGGAGTGTTGTCAAAATCCATCATCTTGAGCCCTGGGAATTTAATAGAAGCAGATGTGTACACATATGGCTTTAAGGACAATTTACCAAATTTTCAGAGATCACGCTGTGATGATCAATTATATGTATATTTTTTGCAGACTTAGAAAATGATACTTAAAAAATTAATGGAACCACACTGAGATTACTTCACACCTACTAGAATGGCTATAATAAAACAAGCAAACAGTAACAAGTGTTGATAGGGATGTGGAGAAATTAGAGCCTTCACACTGCAGCTGAGAGTGTAAAATGGTATAGTCACTGTGAAAACCAGTTTGGCCATTCCTCAAAAAGTTAAGCATTGAGTTATATGATCCAGAAATTTCATGTCTACATACATACACCCCAAAATTAAGAACATATATCCACACAAAACTCATACACAAATGTCAATAGCAGCATTATTCATAACAGCCAAAAAGTAGAAATAACCCAAAATGTCCATCAACCGATAAGAGAGGATAAATAAAATATAGTATATCCATGCAATGATATAATTAACCACAGGAAGGAATGAAGTACTGATACATGCTATAGCATGCATGAGCCTTGTAAACATGCTAAGTGAAAGAAGGCAGACTTAGAAGGCCAAATATTACATCTATATGAAATGTTCAGAATAAGTAAATCCATAAAGACAAAAAAAAGAAAAGAAAAAAAAGATGAATGGTTGTCTAGCACTGAGGAGTTTGTGGCTAAATAGGGAATGACTGATATTGGGTATGAGATTTTCTTTTAGGAGTGATAAAAATATATTAAAATTAGATAGTGTTGATAGTTACACAACTTAGTAAATATACTAAAAAAAATGTTGGCTATTCGCTTCAAAAGGATGAATTTTAATGGTATATAAATTATATCTCAAAATTGTTATTCTAAAAATGTTTTAAATTACAAATGTGAAATTTGATTGAATATCAGATGATCTAAAAGGATTATTGTTAATTTGGGGTGTAATAATATTGTAATTTTTTAATGGAAATTTGGGCTACTCTTTTTAATGGTCTGTGAAAATGTTTTTAAAACAGGTCTTATGAAGATAATCATTAAATACTTACAAATACATTATTTTTAAAAAAAATAACTGCAAGCCCTTATTGCTAAGGTGGTACCCTGTTGCTGGATTTTCATCCCATGGACGTGGTGGTTATGAACTCTAAATCCCAGATTAGTGATGTGAGCTTAAGAAAATGACTTAGCTGCTGCAAGACTTAGTTTCCTCTTCTATAAAGCAGAGATCATTATAAGGATTGAAAACTCCCAGGGTGGTTTTGAAAGCCAGTAGGCAATAGAGAAATGATGGTTGTTGGTGGGGCAGGAGGATGAGGGGGTGGTGGTTAACTTTATTACATTGATTCCAACATATTTATTTTTCCATTCTTAGCAGCTCTGAAATTAGGATGCATATACTAATCAATGGCACATCATAGCTTACTTGGAAAACATTTTCTTTTCTTAGCAGTACATCAAGGAGTATCTTACATTCGATAGCTATTTGGACTATGAAATAACAGTATTGCTAGTACTATTACCACTATTCCTACTAGTGAGACATAGGTGCTTTTCATTTTCTATTTTTTTAACCTCCTGACACTGTTTATCTCCAAAAAACATTAATTTATTTCTTCTGTCTTCTCTCCCTCCCCCATTTCTTATCTCTAGTTGTCCCCATTTATTATTCCTTTGTGCAGCAATTATAGTCAGTATGACAATAAGCGATCAATTTAAACTTCTTCAGAAAAGGTAAATATGTGAAGTGATGGATGTGTTAATTAATTCAATGGGAATTCTTTCACAATGTATATGTATGCAAATTATCACATTTTTACACTTTCACTTTCTTACAATTTTAATTGTACCTCAATAATGGCACAAAATACTTTTTTTAAAGTACAACACAAAAAATAGATAAAATAATTAAATGTAAAAAAGATGCTCTTTTAGAAATAAGGCCATGGCTTGGAAAATGGAAAATGTTCTTTCTCAAAAATGACATTTATATAGGAAAGTTTAAATGTATAAGCTAGTTTTTATTTTCAAAAGGAAAAGAAATGACGATTACATATAATTCAAATAAAACCCCTTCCAGTGTTTTTTTTTTTTTTTTAAGTCTTTCGTCTTTGTTTCCTTAGTATCTGTCAAATGGGTATAGGAATAGCTCTACCAGTCTTACATTCCATGCAATGTTCTAGGCACTGAGAATAATAGCAGTAAACTATAGAGACTGAGTATTTACCCATGGGTAGCTTACATTCCAGAAGAGTAGGGAGAGAGGGGCCATAAATTAATAAGCATTTACTATGCCAAGTAGTTATATGTGCTGTAAAAACAGTAAAGTTGAATAAAGGGGTTAGAGTGTCATGAGTTGCTTTTTTTCTATAGGGTGTTTAGGGAAGCCTTCTCTGATGAGGTGATATTTGAGTAAAAATAGGAAGATAAATAATCATTATAAAAATACTCTGTAAACTATAAAGTTAAGAAAGTATTTTTCTCTTATCATGCTAAAAAATCAGCCCAATCCCTCTGTCCTTACGAAGTTCATGGGCTTGCTGAGAGACAGACATGGAAGCAATCATTGCCATGCAGTATGATAACTACTAATATAGAAATGTCTAACCACTTCCGTGGAAACATAAAGGAAGCAGACCACAACAGGAACCTTCACAGATGAAATACCATTCAAGCTGAATCTTTCAAAACATATTTTAATTAAAAATGTTTTTAGCAAAATTTATATAACACAGAAAAGCCCACAAGAAAGAAAATATCACCCCATCACATATTTTTAATTTTTTTTTTTCTTTGACATGTAAAAATCAGAATTAAAAGTCTCTCCCTCCTTACCTCTAGAGTCGGCAGATTTTTTCTGTAAAGGGAAATAGAGTAAATATTTTAGGCTTTGTGGGCCAGACAGTCACTGTCACAGCCTCTCAACAATGATAATGTAGCACAAAAGCATCCACAAACAATACACAAATGAATGAGCATGGCTGTGGCACAGTAAATTTTTATTTATAAAAATAGTCAGCCAACTGAATTTGGCCTTAGTTTGTCAATCCCTGCCTTGCCCTTAACTGTAGAGAGTTGCAATAAAATTTCTAAATTTTAACTAAGACTTAAAAGACGCATAAGAATTTTTCAGGATAGTGGGGCAAGGGAGGAACAGTACAGTGAAGACAATGAAAGTCATGTGCAAAGTTAGAGTTGTGAAATGAATTCATGGACTATTCAGAGAACTGAACTAACCTTAATTAACGTGGTTAGACCTGGTGTTTTGCAAGCTAAATCGAATGTTTTTGTGCAATAATACATTACTGACAGTCTTCTATTTTACTGGGTGGTGGGGGGTTGATGATGATGAGAAGGAATGACTAGAAATATCTCAATTTTAATTTTTGCTTTTATTGTGCTTTTTGAATATAAGTTATCTGTGAGTGTTCATACTTCCAGTTACAGTCATTTCCTAGTGTTAAGATGTGAATAAAACAAACATCATGACTTTAACGTCTTCTTTTCCCCCCTGGTTCCAACTACATTTCTGAAGATCTTCTCTAATATTCCTGTAGGCTTTTAACTTCATCATATTTACTCCTAAACTTTAACATCCATTAGCTTCCCTGACACCTGGATTTTTTTTAACTTAAGCAAGATGATTTAGGACCTTCTGAGTGATGCCTGTAGCCCTGTATATCTCTGCTAAGACTTTCTTTCCAACCACCTCTAAATTCTCTTCTGCTCCCTGTATGGCAAATTATGTAAACAAAGCCACGAAATGATATACACTACTTACTAAGAAAATTTCTCAATAGGAAAATGAAACCAAGAAGCTGAGTGTTTCAAAGACCTTTTAGAACTGCTCTGATGTCTTTGGGCAAATGTGAGTATCATCTTTTAAAGATCTGCGCCTGATGTGATGATAGCAGTTTAGGCATCAGAGAGAGACATAGGTTTGAGTTCTAACGACTTATAAGTATGGTAAATTGAGTGAATCACTTTACTTCCCTGTGCCTAATCTGTAAAATGGATATTTAATTACTTCACAGGATTGTGGCATTGAAAAATAATTTGTATAGAAGCTTGGATTGGTATCCAGCAGGTCATAAGTGTTTAATGTAGATTAAGTGTCTTTATCCTCATTAACATGTATGTATATTTACATATTTAAATATAACATCATGAATCAAAATATAGAAAATCAGTATTCATCCACAAGCATAGAATTATTTGATGCTGCAAGTAACTTAAATAGTTTGGATTCTAAAAAATTAAAATAGCTCTTAAGTCATCTTGAGAAAAGGGGGAGGGATGAAGAAGAAACTGAAATAACATTCCTACCCTAGCTTCTTTTGATTTAGTGTTTCATCTGAAGCCTTAACATGCTTATAATTTTTAATAACATTATTTATTCCTAGCTCAACTTTATCCTCACTCATGCCTTTCTTTCTTTCATTGCGCCTTTAATTCATGTTACTTGTTATATTTCATATTCATATGTAAGCTCCCTAAATCCTTTCTGGAACACAATGTGGTATAAATAAAATAAAATAATTTGTTTTGGACATGGCAACTTCAGAAAGAGAGTCCAAGGAAATCAATAATTCTTAAAAATGTTTAAAACAAGATAGTCCCAGACCTTAATCTGAGGCCCGTTAGGTAATAAAACTAACAGTTTGCCTTTTCTTGAACCTAGTTTACTAATTTAAAAAATTAAAATAGCTAATATTTACAAGTACTTAGTATATGATGAATATTAGTCTAAGAACTTTTACCTGTGTTTATTCATTTACTTTTCCCAACAATTCTAAGAGGAAGGTACTATTTATTATCCTCAATGTACAACTGATGATGTGGGTGACAAACAAATTAAGTTACATAAAGTCACACACCTGATAAGTGGCAAGCTATGGTCCCACTGGAGGCAGCCTGACTCCAAACTCCTAGCCCTTAGGCATTAGGTGATATGACTCACTGAGGATTTATAAAGAACTTAGAAAGAACTTAGAGATCCTTTTATAATTCCTTTCTTTATTTGGTTTCAGTTTCACAGATATTTATAAATCACATAAAAGATGATTCTTATAAATCAATTTACTGCCCTTAAAGTTATTTCTTGGTTCTTCAATATATTTTCTTTCAATATATTTTATATTTTTCGATATATTTAAATTTTTTTGTATGGCTAGGAAAGAGAGAGATTGCGTGAAAGTAGTGTGCCCTTTCAAATGGTCTAATCAATTTAACAAAATATTCAGAAACATTACTATATCACACACAGTGTCCAAGATCAAGGTGCCAGGCAACTTGGTTTCTGATGAGAGTGCTCTTCATGGCTTGTAGATGGCTGTCTTCTTGCTGTGTCCTCACATGGGGGTGGTGTGGGGGAATGGAGGGGGAAAGAGAATGAGGGTAGAGGAAAGGGGAGAGGGGAGAGGAGAAAGAGTGTGCACTCTTATAAAGACACTAACTCTATTGGATAAGATCCCTGCCTTTATGGCCTCATTTAACCTTCATTACCTCCTAAAAGCCCTATCTACAAATACAGTCACACTGGGGGTTGAGACTTCAATATATGAATTTGGAGGAACACAACCTTTCAGTCCATAACATGTAAGAAGGGGGAAGGAGGAGAATAGGGTTTGAGCATGGAGAGTATTTCAGGAAGACAATGTAGAAGGGAGAACCCTATTGCTTTAAAGGATCTGAACATAATTTAATAATTAGGGTGTTTGGATACTAGAGATAGAGGGGATACCCAAGTAAGCTGGAGTTTAGTCTGTATCCAAAGAGCAATAGCAATGACAAACCATTAAAAGACTTTCACTACAGAAGGAGTATGATGGAACTAAATTCTTGTAAGACCCTTGTTGTAGTAGGGAAAATAGATTGAAGAGGGACAAGACAGAAGGCAGACAATCAAGGAAACTAGTTTTAGGGTAGTGACAATGAGGACGCAAAAAATGGCGAGATTAGAGAGAGAAGATGTTTAGAGGGTCAAAATAGCAGGATTTAGAGATAATTTGAACACTGTAGAATAGGGAGAGACAGGTGTCAAAGATGGCACTCAATTTAGTGGCTTGGGCTTCCCCAGCACTTGGCACTGGAAAAGACAAGAGCTACATACCAAATACAAAGACAGAGTTGTCACTGTTTCCCAGGCAGAGCAGTGAGAAAAATCTCCCCTAGTTGCTAACTGCCCCAAACATAGCTGGAGCCTGACAGTCAGAGCTTTCTGTCATTAAAACTTTTATAGCCACCCTTAAGCCTTAAAGTTTAAAGGCTAGTAACACCTCATTGGTGTTTGTTTATCAGCTTTGACATTTCCACATAGAGTTGCCTTCTGAATATTCCTTTTATCTTCAGTTTATTTTCTCAAAGTACATGGGGACTCTAAAGCTCTGAGAAACAGACCTCTGTGATCTTGTCTGAGCAGTCTTGAAGCAAAGAGATCTTAGATTTCTTTTTCGAAATATATACAAATGAAGAAGTAGTAGTTACACATTTTAATAACAATAATGATGGTTAATGTTACAGAGGGTTACCAAGTACTGGGCTAAGACATGTAAGTATATATCAGATTTAATCCTGACAACCACCCTCTGACTTAGGTACTATTATTATCTCATCTTGTAGGTAAAGACACTGAGATTTTGGGTTTAAATGACTTGCTAGTAAATCACTCAGCTCAGAAGTCAAACTCACAGATTGCTAATGACACTCCAATCCTTATTTTTATACTATTTCATCAGTTTTATCTCTATGATAGTTTAACAATTGAGATGTAATTGTAAACATTTTTTATTTGTCTATTAAATCATTAGCATGTGAATTCTGATTTAAAATAAACTTTCTTGTTGTTATAATGGAGGCTTATTGTGAGAAACTTGAAAAATATAAAGGAAATAAAAATAATCCATAAACCTACCACCTAGATATAACCATAATTATAATTTTTATATGTTTTATGCAAGTACTTTTCAGTACATATTTTTATAGTCAAGATCAGTGTTTGTACATTTTAATCATGTTTTTTTTCCATTTAAATTATAAATATAACCATATAACCCTGTCTCCATGCTATTAAATATGATTTACAAATGTTATTTTCAGTGGCTATAAAACATTTCATTATATGGATATACTATAATTGATGTAACCATTCAAACATTTTTGAACATTTAATTTTTTCTTATTTTTCACTACTACAAATAATACATTTAGTATTTCAAATATTTCCTTTAAAAATATCACCAGAAGTGTAATTATTGCTTTAGAAAGGATAGGCACAATTTTTAAGACTCTTATTACTTAAAAAAAAAAACAATGGAATAATAGATACTCCCATCAGCAAGAAATAAGAATCCCTGCCTTATCAGATTCTCACCAGCACTTAATGTTATCACTTTTAGATCTTTATTAATAATTTAAGTATTTTTAATAATTTCATTTATTTCCTATTTCTATGACTACAAATAATATTTAACATTGTTATACACCTTTGGGATTATTTTTAATCTTAAAAAATTTTTATCTTTTCCTGTCCCTTATTCCTTCACTATTTATTTATTTACCATATATTTATTGAGCTACTGTTACGTGCTGGGCTCTATTTGAAATTCTAAAATAGTGCAGTAATCAAGACAGGCCAGGACTCTGCCTATCTTGGTCAAGGGAAAAGACAAATAGTATATGGGTTTAAATTTGCTTTTTAAATCTGATAATAAAGGGCTACCAGACTGCTTACTTAAAGAGGGTAATATGAAACCGTAGAGCAGAGTTCTTAAAGTTTTTGGTCTCAGGAACCTTTCACATTCTTAAAAATTATTGAAGACCCCAATGTGGGTTATAGCTATCAATATTTACTGTATTAGAAGTAAAAACTGAAAAAAATTTAAAACACAAGCACACTTTCTATTTAGTAGCCATCGGAGAGGTATAATCACCAGGTAGCCTCTGGAAAACTCCACACTCATAAAGGAACCAGAATGAAAAGACAAAGAATGACAGCATTATTATGAAAACAATTTTGATCTCATAGGCCCCTCACAGAGATCTCATAAACCCTTGGGATTCCCAGATCATACTTTGAAAACCATGAAAACCACTCTGATAGAAAACGACTTGATATTTTGGATTGGGTGGTTAGAGGAGGTCTCTCTGAGAATATGACATTTAACTCAGGATCCAAGTGATGAGAAAGAACAATAGTGTGAATGTAAAAAGCAAGAGCATTCAGTTTGTGAAAATTCATCAAGCTGTATGTGTGCGTGCGTGTGTGCACACGTGCATATACACACTCATACAGATATATGTCTTGAAGCATAATATATGTACATACATATATATGTATACATTTATACATACACCTTTATAAATATACTGTGCTTCAATAAAAATGTTTTTCAGAAAGATTTAAAAGTAGAGATATTATAAAGGTTAATTGAGAAATAAGGAAAAAATAAAAATACACATGCCTAGAGTGGCTCTACTAGACTCAAAATTTTCATTCATATTAAAGACACACAACCAAATAGATACAGATATCAGATAATGTGCCTCTCCACTGGAAAAAATAAAAATACACTTGCTCTAAACCCTGAAAGTCCTTGTTTCTGAATGATGTCTTTCTGAAACTCAAGTTCTGTGTTGCTTTTTGAATTGTTTGGAGTATAGAAAAAAATATTCACAAACTTGGGCCCATAAACAAAATTTCCACCTCTGAATTTGGGCACCAGATGGCCAAATGACAATTTCTTATATATTTTTTTTTCTCTCATTAAAAAATTGTGCCCAGCAACCGAACAGACTACTTTTCTTTATTCTTTTTCAAAATCTGAAATTTTTAAATCATCAAATTAATGTTAATGAAATTTTGGAACACTTTACAAAGATCTAAAATCTTAAGCTCTAATACAATTATTAAGATTTTGTCTATATCTTTTTTTATTAAAATGGGCATGTTTTACCAGATACAATTAAATCTAATAATATTGTATCTTGCTTTTTTTAACTTACATAAAATTTATTCACTATTAATTACACTTATAGTCTATTTTCTGCCACCCTGCTCCTACTAGAACGTAAGTGTTAGAAGAACAGGGCAGTGTTTATGTGTACTTTATTCACTGATATTTTTCAAGTGCTTAGAATAACACCTGGTACATCATAGGTGATGAAGAAATATCCTTTGTTGATTGAATGTTGAACGTATCATATATATCTCTTCCTGTTGCTGTAATCTTCTAACTGTTCCTTCAAATAAATTCTGTTCTTCACTCTTGAAGAGAATAATCCAAAATAAAGCCTCCCACTCAATGTTCTATATTTCACATTTCAAAATATCATCTTATCATTAATACTCCTCAGCTCAGAAATTGATTGCAAACTCAAATACCTATAAGCTCAGGCTGTTAAATAAGTTAACATGTGGGGTATAAAAGAGTTGCAGTAAAGAGTAGTAGGGTCTATGGCAAATTTGAGAGTGCATCTCCTACCATATCCAGAGAGGACAGCAGCCATCAACTCTAGCCAGTAATAGCCATGCAAGAATTAAAGCCCAGTGCCACCCCGTCACCTGATTGTTTTGTGAGACTAGAGATTTGACATTTTACCTCTATGCTCTTGATTATCAATGTTGCCAACTAAATCAGATTTTTATAAAGCACTGAGGTCTACCCACATAGCCAAACAAAATGAATCCAAGGACACAATAATATACCACTTCACACACAGTAGAAGGGCTATTTTCAAATAACAAAAAAGAAAAAAGAAAACGAGTGTTGGTAAAGATGTAGAGAAACTGAAATCCTTGTGCATTGCTGTGGGAATGTGAAATGGCACAGCCACTGTGGAAACAGTATGGCAGTTCCTCAAAAACTTAAACATAATTAGCATATACTCCAACAATTCCAGTGCTGGGTATATACCTGAAAAAATAGAAAGCAAGGTCTTGAAGGAATATTCGTACACCCATACTCATTGCAGCATCATTTACAATAGCCAAAAGGTAGAAGCAACCCAAGTGTTCTACTCCAGTTCTCCATGTAGATCGTTTATCAGCAAACTTTTTTGCAATCTCTTGCGCAGTTACTTACATATGTGACTGCAATGCTTTGATCTTTTGTTTTGTGATTCACTATATAAAATAGGCTACCCCACAAGCAAATGTATCAATAGAGATAAGACAAACACTAGACCAGGATGTTATAGAAGAAATACTGACTTGATCTGAGCTTTTATCACACAACATTTAAGGGCCTTCGAATCCTATTATTCCATGAGTATATTTGATGGCATACAGTCTTTTAGAATAATATGCTTTTCAAATTCCATTTCTTTAACTATCAATGATTCTATTTGAAACCCTAGGGAATATGCCTAACTTATCTGCAGTTTTCTGTCATCATTAAAATAAAGACACTATTACTTGCAAACAAAACTAACTAGAATGTGCCTTAAGATCATTGAACTAATATTGTATAAGTAAAAAAATTTATTACTTTAATATCTACTCTCCTTCACATGGGTAAATCATAATACCATCTCATGCTATAAGAGACTTTCAAGAAAAACCCATGAAGGCAATAAAATAATAAGTTTTTTTTTTTTTAATTATAGGGAAGGTAAAGGTATCAAACAAGTTAAAATTTCAGTTTTGTTTTTCTAATGCTCCAACTGAAAATTCTAAGGTCAGTATTCCCATAAATAGGGTTTCTATTTTGGCAAAAAGAAATAACTTGAAATTAGTTCAACACAATAATATAAAAAACTTGCAGATTCCAAATCCAGTTGACTTAAAAAGACAGAAAAGTGAAAGAAAAAAAATATGATAGATTATAACAAATTGAAATAAGTTCCCAAAGGGTGTCTGAAATTTCATCCCCTTTCTTTCTCCTGTTTGCTTCCCCTCACTCTTAATTTTAGGCCTAATTTTAGTTGTCAGCCAGAAAATGCTACACAGCTTTAGCAAATCAAATACTTCTTATTGAAGACAGTCTCTGGGGACAACAGAGCTAAAAGATTAGATGAAATTTAATTTTTAATCCAGAAATGTATTCTTAACAGGAATCCTTTCAATAGCAGATACCTTTTTTTTTTTATGATTAATATGGGTGTTAAGAACCCCAAGATGTCACCTCCAGGAAGAGCTCTGTAATTCCTTTAGCAAAATGACTCTAAGGCAAGTCTGCCTCCCTTGTCAGAGCTGACCCACAGGGCATTTGCTGAGTTTAAAACGTTAAGAATAATATAAATTTTATATTCTGTGGGGCCAGGGTGGGGGTGGGGGTGGGGGTACAGAGAGGAAAGAAGAACAGAAATTAGCTGACTTTTCTTTCTTTTTAATGTCATTCATTTAAATGTGTAGATGAAAATAAAGTATTTCTTTTCAGACAGAAAAGTGTACCTTTCTTTAGTGGATTCAGAGCCTCTATAACAAGAAAGAAATATAACCAATTCTAAGATTGAAAATGCAAGTGTTATAAATCTGGTTTGTGATTTGTTTACTTAGGTAGAAATTAGAAATGCAGCTGAAACAGTAAAGTTTATCAAAAATTTTATTTGAGGTAGGGAGAGTAAACACCTTCGTGTTTTGAATCAATAATATGATTCTAAACCAAACTAAACATTTCATTCAATTCGCTTACATGTTCTCAAAGAGCAAAGCAAAGAAAAAAAGGATCAACAAATAAACCTTCTCTTTCCTTCTGTTTTTACTAGCAACCTTTGAACAGTATTAGGTTGAATCATATATATAACCATTTTTTAGGTCAAACACAGCTGAAACAAGCAATTTCATATTGTTCAAGCTTCACGTTGACCTTTCTAAATCATGAAACTTTAGAATATTGGAGTGAAGATGCTTCCCACATTGGATATAGATGACCAGGTGTCCCTTTTGCATAAAGATCAAGTCAACTGCGAAGAGCCATATATGCTCTTGGAAATGTGCATGTGGAGATATATTTCCTGTAAAAAGAATTCACCATGGTCTTGTTCTGCTAATGCAATCACCGACTGCAGTAATGCAGGGATAAGTGAAAAGTCAAGTGGTATATCAGCATACAAAATGATTCTCCACATTTCTTTTCAGATGCCTTTGTAAACATCCTGGCTTGTTGTGTGGCAGGCTAGAAGCAACAAACATACCAGGGTTCAGTCTTGCCCTCTCTCACTTGTGTCTCAGTCAGTCTTAAAGAATATGCTCTGGCTCATAGCAGATCAAAAGCAAGGCTCAAGCCCTCGGTTATACTGTGAAATGTAATTTGCACACCACT
Source organism: Eidolon dupreanum (assembly GCA_028627145.1). Taxonomy (NCBI): domain Eukaryota; kingdom Metazoa; phylum Chordata; class Mammalia; order Chiroptera; family Pteropodidae; genus Eidolon; species Eidolon dupreanum. Next base: position 12,506,493 of record CM053514.1, on the reverse strand, counting down.
TTATATGTTAGTAGAATGCAGCAGTGTGAAGTTCAACATATTGAGCCTTCCATGAGGTATGCTTTCAGGGAGATTCCAGGCCCTCTCTTACACAGATGTTTTTAGTTATTAAATGATTTTCTATTTGTCGACCATTTGAGAATGGACCCTCAGTCTTCAGGATTCTGATACCAATTGCACGGCTAAAATTAGAACTCCGAAACATCTGCTAAGTGCCTTTAATTTCTATGACTCTAGAAAATAAAAGGAATCCATGAGCATTAGGAGGGAGGATAGAGAACTCCTTACTGATTAGATAGTCTCCATCTAATCATTTATGGTTCCTGCTTCTAGAAATTAGAATAGCTTGGTCACTTATTTATTCCTCCTCTAATTCTGCCACTTGGGTGGAAACCCAAGTCACTCTTAATTTGTCTTATTTTAGCAACATATAATCTGGCTAATTTGTTCCTCAAGAATTAAGTTCCAAGTCACACATCTCCCTTTAAGCCTAGGTCCATATTATGTCCAAACATTTGGATAAGCTGGAGGAGGGGAAGGAAATTTATTAAATATCTGGATGATTCATGTCAGAGAGGACAATATCTAAGCAGGTGGAAACTGCATGGATCAGAAGCACTAATTTGTGTGCTAATGGACTATGTATTTGCATTCCATTTTCCTTGGGAAAAAAGTCTTACGTCAATCTTTCTTATTTTGAGTGCAATATGCCTATCTGTTGATATTTAAAGCAAAGAACTGCACACATACAGGTATTCACATTCCTAAGCTGCATAATTGGTTTCTGTCTCAAAATAGAAAGGTATCAGCAGAAAGACTCACACAAAATATTTCCAAAAACCATTTGATAAAGTGATTAATACATTGCAAATATCTATTCAAAGTTTTTAATAAACTGATGGATTTGATAAACATTAAATGACAAGAGGAGTTCAAAAGTTTAAATTGCATAAAATTCCAAATTGCATTAGTCCAAGAGAATAAAGGGGTAAGGCTGCCCACAAAGCCAGTCCAGAGTTGTAGGGGTCCAGCTGCACGAATCAACACTGTTCAGGTCCCAGCTATAATTTTGTGCCACTAACCTGGTGGCAATTATCTAATCTTGCTTAACTATCAATGGGAACAATTCTGGCTCCTGTGGCTGCCTGGGACTTTGGGACTCAAGCATCATTCTGATAATCTCCCCATTAGCTGGTACCCAATTCATTTGTATGATTAAAAAGATTGGACAAGTAAAATATTGGAGTTGCAAGGCTCTCCTTTTTCCTACCATTTCTCAAGACGGAGTTGCCTGCTTTATCCATCCTAATTTTAGAATGCAAGCTGGGCAGAGAATGAAAGCCAATTACTAACTGCATAAAATCCTAATTCACATAATCACAGGATTTTACTCTATTATTATCAATATTATTTTAACAGTTTTTAAGGCCTTTGGGCATCAGACTTGTACTCAAAACTATATTCTCTCTCCCATGTCAGATTTTTGTAGGCCAACAACCACTAAATCCAGTTTTAGAAAAATGGCTAACATACTTGATAGTTTACATGGATTGCTTCAACCCTACAAGGTAGGTAGACCTGTTAGTCTTATTTTAAAGGTGAGAAAACTGAGGCACAGTTTAGAGGTAACTAAATTGATCAATGTCACTATATTAGTTTCCCAGGGCTGCTATGGCAAAGTACCACAAACCTGGTGGCTTAAGACAACAGAAATGTATTGTCTCATGGTTCTGGAGGCTGAAAGTCTGAAATCAAGGTATCAGCAGGGGTGTGCTACATCTGGAACCTGTAGCGAAATTCTTCTTTGTGTCTCCCTAGCCTTTGGTAATGCCAGGTGTTCCTTGGCTTGTAGATGCATCACTCCAATCCTCCTTTCAACCCAGCATTATCACATGGTGTTGTCACTGTATGTCACATGGCCATCTTCTTATAGGAACAGCAGTTATATTGGAAAAGGAGACCAGCCTACACCATCTGCAATGACCTTATGTCCAAATTAGGTCATATTCTGAGGTACTGAGTGTTAGGACTTCACCATACCTTTTTTGGAGAAGCAGTTCAATCCATACTAGTAACATAGCTAGACAGTGGTATAACAAGGATTAGAATGCTCACACTCTTAATGATAATACAGCCTGAAATTTCAGGATATGGAGAGGGTTATGTATAGCATGATGTTAAATCAAAATATATGCAATATCTAAAAGATTTTGGATGGTGCTTTTCTCAATTGAAAGACGTTTTTTAAATACCCTTCCCCCACCTAAAATCTTTTCTGGAAGCAAATACTCTATTGTTGGGTCAATAATTCAGGTCAGTCCTTATAACATTCCAACGTATTTCTTTTCATGCCTTTGCAAATAAGAAGGGACAATTAACATGAAAGGTACATAGGACAAATGAAAAACTATACAAATTAACACAATGATGATAATGCATCCTCTAAACATTTACTAATACATACTTTTGTTTTCTTATTTTAGTGATAATAAAGAATCTTTATCTAGCATTTATTATATGCGGGCATTTTATTAACTACTTTAAAAATAACAGCCTTGAGCCATTTGGTCATCCCAATAATCTCATGAGACAGGGAACATTATTGCTTTTACTATGCAAATGTAGACTTTGAGGTTAGAGAAATCTGCTGACTTGCCCAAGGTCATAAAACTGGGTTCCAGACAATCTCCAGAGCCCAGGCACCTAAACATCCTGATCCTTGGCTCTCTCTTCCCAAGATTAAAAACATCGATTACAGTGTTAATCAACATATATATATATATATATATATATATATATATATATATATATATGTTGGAGATATATATATATATATATATATATATATATATATATAAATAAATAAAACTCAGGACCCTGAAATCCAATATCCCAACATTTCACAAGCTCTTAAAGGTCTAATAAAATAATAAGACAACACTTTGAATAAACTATCTGTAGTTACGCTACAGGCATATGTAATATGGCAGGACAGTGAGGTTCGATTTAACCCCCTCTCCAACATATTGGTATGTTGAGTAAGTTCAGGTAACATTTATCTTGGCCTTAGTCTTTTCCCTTTTCTTACTGAGCCATCTTATACTGTATCATAACATGGCTTCTTACTCTGATGATTTTCTTCTGTATCAGTACTAAAGTATTAACTGCAACAAATAATTCTCTCTGCAGCTTGTCAAATTTCATTAATGAAATGTATGGACATTCTACCTTAATTATGAGATCATCTACGCCAGTGATCTTTCTTACCTATTTATATCACTGTTTCTGTTACAATTGCATTGATGTTATACATTCTCCTCTTGCCTTTTGTGTAATAGAACATACTTTTTGGTCACTAACATTGAAAGAAAAAGCCTAATTTGGCCACATAACCACTTTGGCCAAATTCTATTCTTCTAAATGTCTTAGTCTGCCACTTTTCACTAGTTTATATGTTTACTAGTTTATATAAATTGTATATAAAAATTTATATAAAATTACTTTCACTGGTTCTTTAATCAAAGTTTGGTCAACTTAAATTGAACAGAACAAAATTTGATTATATAATCAGCTCCATTTCTAAACTTAATTAAATTAATACATTTTAAACTGTATTTAATTCGAACATTTTAAGTATTACAAATGTATGATAGGAAAATCTTAAAACTTAGCAAGCAAATCTTCCTCTTCTAAATATAATAAATTTACAAATAAAAATTTCAAGTTGTCTCAATTTGTTACTATTCTAATACTATTTATATGCTTAATAAGATTAATAAGATTCTCTTACACCTTTTGCTTCAAATGGATAAGACTTTTAAAATGTCTTCAAATTATTACCACCCAGATTCTTTTGACTTTCATACAGAGATGTCACACTACGTTCTATTATCTCTATACTGATTTGTTTATCTTCTCTGAATGGAAGATCATTTAATTAAGAATACATATTTCCCATAGAACATGGAGAAGTGAGTTACGGTTACTTATCAGAGACATTTAAGACATGTGATTAGGAGTAAGTTTAGGATACTGTTATCTAGTTGCATGAATACAATGAACTGTTTTGAAAGGTCATTGTGTCAGCAGTAGATTGCAATTTTATTCCATACAGTTGGAATTGAGTTTAATACTCTGGGCTTCCTGAGTTTATATACCATTCATAATTCAGTCATTCTCTTATTCATTCATAATCTCATAGCACCTGAAATCTGTTAACAGAATTCTATATTTTCATTTAGTTTACAGATAATTTCCTGTATTCCTTATTTGGATTCTGCAAATTTCTTCACTGCCTAATTAGGGTCTGTAGTTGATTATACTATTTTGGTCTTATATAGTTCTTGGCTATATAACTCTGTGTTTATCCTTTTTATTTTAACATCTTTATCAAGATGCAATTTATATACCATCAAATTCACACATTTAAAGTAAACAATCAATGTTTTTAGTATGTTCACAGATGTGTGCAGTCATCCCCACAAGTTCTGAATATTTTCATCACCACAAAAAAGAAACCCTGTACTTTAGCTATTACACCCCTCACCACCACCTCTTTCATACTCCAACCTCCTCCCAGCCCTAAGCAACTACTAACTTACTTTATGTCTGTATACTTCCCTATTCCGGATTTTCATATGAATGGAATCACATAGTATGTCATCTTTTGTGACTGGCTTAGTTGACAAGAATGAAACATTACCAACCTGAGCAGGCTGTAAAAACCAGAAGCTTTACTACCAGAAAGGACTGGACTTGATTTAGAGTAGAAGACAAAAACATCATGGATTTTTCTGCTAAAAGTAATGGTATGGGGTTGGAATGAACAGGAGAAATACTCACAGGTTTGGAAGACCAAGATTGCAATTCTAGTTGGGAATGAGTTGAGTGATTTACTAGCCAGAAAACTTAACAGGAGATCCTGGAAATAAGAGAGCCATAGATAGCCTTAGAGAAATTCTCCACATATCCCTGGATCACTGCAGTACTATCAGTGTGTGGAGAGACTGGGGAGAGGCTGGCATAACGTGCAAGCAAAGGAGGAGTTGAGAACTTACTGCAAATTTGAAATTATTCCCCAGTCCACACAAAGATCATTTCAGTACAGGATAGAAGAAGCCTTATGGTCTTGAGATATGTGAGCACAACTCTGTCCAAATCAGTTGCTGACCACTAAATTATGTTAACACAGTGGTGATTTTTAGGAGGCTAGGCTATAAAACAAACAAACAAACAAACAAAAATCTAAAAAACAAAAAAAGGAGAAACTCTAAAAAGACATAAGGAAATGAACAATATGGGAGAGACACTTCTAAAGTTTAAGTTCAAGCATATCACTAAAAATAATCAAAACTCAGAGAAGCTATAATATCTTATCTAAAATGTCTACTTTTCAACCAAAAAAATGCTCAACATAAAAAGAAATAGGAAGATCTAACCTATACTTCAGGGGTGTCCATAGAAACTAACCCTGTGTAGGCATATATTCTTTATTATCAGACAGATATTATATACTTCAGTGCAGCTATTATAAATGTGCTTAAAGAATTAAAGAAAAATATGGCAATAAACCAAAGAATAGGGAACCTCAAAAAGTAGAAACTACAAAAAAGAACCATATTAAAAAGAACCAACAGATGCTGCTGGTGCTGGTGGTACATTCACAGCTAAGTAGGAAAAAAAAAAGAAGAAGAAGAAGAAGAGGCGAAAATGAATTGGATCATGTCATGTCACTATCTTTCTTAAAGTTCTTCAGCAACTTTCCATTGACCTTAGACTAATTTTTTTTTTAATTTTAAGGAAAAAATGCTAAAGAACCATATAAAGATTCAAGAGTTTGAAAAATACAATAACTGAAATTTAAAAATTCACTAGATGAGTTTGACAACAGATTTGAGATGTTAGAAGAAAAAATAAGTGCTTTTGAAGATAGGTCAATAGGAATCATCTAATCTAAAGAAGCAAGGAAAATAAAGTCTCAAAGATATTTGGGACATTATAAAAAAATTACAACATACATATAACGAGAGTCCAAGAAAAAGAGAGAAAAATTTCTGAATATATATTTGAAGAAATAATGGCTGAGAACTCCTCAATTTGCTTAAAAAAATAACTTACAGATTCCAGAAGTCCAAGGATCTCAAGAAGAATAAACACAAAGAGACCTAAACACAGACATGCCATGTCAAACTACTGACAAAGAGAAAATGTTGAAAACAGCAAGAGAAAAATGATGCATTACACACAGCAAATAGTATAATTTACAGGTGATTTCTCATCAGAAACAATGTAAGTCAGAAGACAGTAGAATAGCATATTCAAAGTGCTGAATGAAAGCACAATGTCAACCAAGAATTCTACATTAAGTGAGATTATTCTTATAAAGAAAGGTAAAATAACATTTTTAATAGAAAAAAATCTGAGAGAATATATTGATCTTTCCTACAAAAAATATTAAAAGATGACTTTTGGGATGAAAGGAAATGACAGCAGGTGGGAACTCAAAAGAGCACCAAAAATTTTAAATATGTGGTTTAATATTTTTAAAAAACTATATGTGCATATTCTCTTTTCTTCTCATAATATTTTTTAAAACTAGAATGTTGTTCAGCTTATATGTACACATGTAATATACATGACAATAATAACACAAGCACTAGAAAAGTTAATGAAACTATACTGAAATAAATTTACTATATTTACTGAATGAAGTATATTTAATAAGTATATTTATTGGAACTAACCGAAAATAAATTGCTGTAAGATAAAGTCACATATGTTAATGCCTAGAATAACACACACACACACACACACACACACACACACACACACACACACACACAAGTTATAGCCAAAAACTCACAAGGAAGTAAAATGGTCTAATGAAAAATATTTGGTTAACATAAGGAAAACAGTACGGAAGGAACAGAGAAACAAAAAGACACGAGCAATGGAGAAAACAATAGTAAAATTGCAAGTATAAATTCAGTCATATCAAATAATTACATTAAATTTGAATGGGCTAACATTAATCAAAAGGCAGTGATTGTCAGATTGAATTAAAAACAAAAATTTAACTATGTACTATTTACAAAAGATACATCAGTACATTCAAAGATACAAATAGGTTGAAAGTGAAAGGATAAAAAAGTTATACCATGCAATAGTAAGCATAAAAGAACAGAAATTTAAAAAACAGACTTTAAGACAGACTTTAATATGACTAGAGATAGAGGGACATTTTACAATGATAAAAAGTTAATACCTCCGAAAGACATAAAAATTATCAATGTGTATATACCTACTAGCTCCAAAATACATAAAGCAAAATGTTAGAGAATTCAAAAAAGAAATAAGCAATTCAACATCTGTAGTTGAAGATTTTAATACTATCTCCTGTAAATGAGAGAACTAGAAATAACATTGTTAAGGATATAAAAGACTTAACACTATCAAACTACTTGACCTTTTGTACAAGCCATACAACAATAGAATTCGCATTCTTTTCAAGCACACATGAACATTCTTTGGGTAGACCATGTGTTAAGCCTTATTAAAAAAAAAAAAAGTCTCAATAAGTTTAAAACAATTGAAATCATACGAAGTATGCTCTCTAACCACAATGGAATGAAATCAAGAATCAACAACAGAACGACATTTGGGAGATCCCCAAATAAATAAAAGTTAAGCAATACATTTCTAAATAACTCATGCTTGAAAATGAAATCACAAAGGAAATTAGAAAATATCTTAAACTTGAAGAAAATAACAAAATATCAAAATATATAGGATATGGAGTATAGCATTAGCAGTGGCTAATGGTTCAGATGAATAGTCAGAGACCTGGAGAAAACACAGTTGGAGAATTGGTGACAGTAATGATGGGTATACCTTAAGAATATTGTGTCATATGTGATTATAGCTGCAAGGAGGATGGCCATTAATCAAATAATCAGGTAGATACACTCACTCTATGATGTTAACTTATTTTCCTAACCACACTTTTTTTACAAAAAGGCATTTATAAGCAAATTTACCTGGTAATATCAATGGAGGTCATTGTGGGCTCATGTTTATGTATTCTTTTTTTCCCCAATTAGTCATTTGCCTTTAAGTTTCCTTGTGATAACTTTTGATATGTAACAGACTTAAGATTCTATGTTGCCAAATCATTAGTATTTTCCTTTGGGGTTTCTTCCTTTGCATTTATGTAAATATAGCCTTCTCCACCCTCAAAGTCATAAAAATAATAAAATATTCACTTAATTTTCTTTCAAGTTTTATTATAGCTTTATCAAAACATTACCTTATGTTTAACTTAAACTTTAAATATTGTATCCCATGGTACTACTTTGTAAAATACAGTTTATTATTACATACACTCAAATAAGAATCCAATTTTATTACCCTGAAACAATTACGCATATTTTTAAAGCTTAAAGTAGAATAATTTGTCATGCCTTCTAATGTCAAAATCATAAATAGCTTATAATTTACCACAACATATTAAGTCACAATTTTTTTACATTGCTCTTTCTTCACCTTTTCTTCATACACTCGCCATATGTCAGATTAATCCCTAAATAGTGTTTCTTCTGTGTTTAATCTTTACTCCTTGTCATTGCTGATTTAGATACGTAATAAATAATTCACCAGGCTGAGGATTTAGTCTACAACTCATATATGCTTGAGAAGCTTGCTCTTAAATGAATTTTGTGACTATATTTCCACATTCACTAGAAAAAAACAAAATGAAAATAGTAAAATATTTGGATTTCCTCTGCCTATAGTTCTGTTCCTGCAAGTAAAAAAAAAAATAAATAAATAAATATATATATATATATATATATATATATATATATATATATATATATATATCTCAAATAATAATGTGACAGTTGCACTCTTCTGTGGAAACACTACTTCCCCCCTTCAACCTCCTCAATTTTTTTTCCAAGAAAAGCTTCCAAAACATTCATCTAGTACTTCTTAGCTCTCAGAGAAAAACAGAAAGCTTCCACAGGCACTTTGTAACCTTTTGGAATACTAACAGCTTGGAATTCGTACCGATTCAACTTCACATCCAGATGCTATCAAGTATGTTTCTCCTTAAAGTTAAAATTTTTGGAAAAAAAAAATAGAGCTAAAATGAGAATGTACTTTTTTTTTTTAATCACTTGAGATTATACCTCAAGGGACTAAAAACAAAAAATAGCTTCCACTTAATTGTCATACAAATGGTTATTTTCAGAAAGAAACTCTGATTTTATTATATATATACCACATATTCTACTGTATAGTACAGTGATAATTATGAAACCGTGGGACTTTTCTTTGCCAGATCCACAAGATAAACATAATTAATATACTGTTACTCTTTAGGAAAAAATTAGCCTGATGGAAGAATGAAATAAAAAAATAAATGTACATAAATATTGCCAGAATGTATATTTTCCTTTTCAGAAGCTTTCTTCTTACTCGATTTTTAGAGAAGAATAATATTTACTTCTTGTTCTGGAAAATGGCAGTTGTCGTGGGCCTCTTTTCCTCACTGACCACAGACTTGCCTCTCATGGGATCCCTCCATCATTAGAAAAGCGTCTTAAGATCCTTTACTAGTCAACAAGAAAGTATGGCAGTATCAGTCTCACCACTGACATGGCGAGAGAAGAGAAAATTTGGTTTCTCAGCTCACATACAATGAGACTTAAATCACCTGATTTAGATAGAATTGTCACTGTTTATACAACCCTTTTCTTTCATTTTCTTTAATACTTTTTCCAAACCAGTTTTTAAAAGCAGATACCTATTTCCTAATTTTCATCAACTATGAATAGTTTTCATTCTAAATTATAATATATAAAGCAAAAACATTTATTAGGCCATTGCTAGAAAATATTTGGTTATTTCCAAATTCCTAATTAAATTTCCATAGTTTTAAGTTATATTTTTTTTTCCTGAAGTTATAGTCATGTCTTTGAGTTAGCTCTCTACATATCAAATTGAAGTCTTCCACTGATAACACCTTTAAGAATGCTTTCTGAGAAATTAGACCAGTCAATGACATATTTCTATGATCATTAATTGCATGTCTGATAATGTTTGCCAATAAAACTTCATTGTAGTCTCAGCTTAATGATATATTTTCCTATCTACTTATCTCAGGGGCACATGGAGAGGATGCATATGGAAACAGCAAAATGTGAATCAAAATAATTACATTTTAAAGATTTGGGATCTTTATTACAATTACAAAAAGCCAATAATATAGTTTATTATTCTTTTATTTCAAGTCTTTGACATGTAATCCTATAGATTGCTGTACTGATATATTCCACAAATTGCTTTTAAAAGGGCAGCATCAGTAATATTCATTTACAAATTACTGCGTCTTGTTGTCAGTATCTTTTAAAATATTATTCTCAGCATATGTGATTCATGAAGACAGGCAGATGGTAAATTTCCCTTTGGCAAAATACATTGAAACTCATTCTGTTGTCCTTTTGCAAGTTCTTACTGTTATAAGCTCTTACTGTTAACAAATTGGATGAGAGAATGCTTTTAGGAGTATGATACTTTGAAGAGAGAAGATGAATTCTTTTCTCTTGATTATAATTCAGTTATGTTCACAGCAGCCATCTATCACTAAAATGTTAAAGGTCACATGAATACCAGCTTGTAGCATGTATTCTCTTCATTTGTTCTATGCAGCTACAGTTATGCATTTAGCTGGCAAGTTAAATCATGCGCTTTTTTGTTAGGTCATTAGTAGTGTTCAGAGGAACCAAGCCCGTCTGAGTATCACCATTAAAAACTATTTCACAGACAATGAAACCAGAGACCAAAATCATCTGGGAGTCAAAAATAAGTGATGAGAATGCAGTATAACCCATTGAAAAGTTTCAAGAATAAGCAGCGTAAACCTTAACAATCAAAAGAAGCCTGAAAGCCCCACATTTCTCTTTAAAAATGTACTTGGGAATCAACTTTTCCTTGTCACTCTCCTGATTTTGTGTTTGTTAAGAATATAAAAGGTTAAGAATGTACATATGTATAAATTGCTATTCCTCACCTTGTTTCAGTGCAAAGAGGCTTCTTCTGGTGACTCCCCAGACTTTATTCCAGCTTTGACAGAACAACTCAGCGGCTTTCCAGCAAAAGGAAACAGGAACCCCCAACAATCTCTGCTAATGTCCCTGTTTGGTTCTAGATCAGTTTCCTAGAAGCCATTAACAGATAACTAATTTACCAATATTCGCTTTGAAGAATCTTTAAAAATAATAATGTTAGTGAAAAACAGTTTCATTAAGATCCCTCATATTCACATAAGCCCCTCTGTCTCCGCTTGCTCCATCCTTTTGCCCTTTCATGTCCCCTCAGTTTCCAGCAGCAGTAAGAAGCTGGAGCAGGACAAACTGAACGTCCCTCAAATTTTCATTACGAGTTTTTTCCAGAAACAACTACCGTTGTTATGACAGTGAAACGCAGTCAGCTGAAACTCAATAATTAATGGAAACAAGTAAATTAGCTAAACTGGCTTTCAGACAAACTGCTGTCTTCGTGTTTTTATCAAGCTCATAGGATGCAACTATGTGTTCAGGGGCAGAACTGGGTAGGAAAAGGGACATCTGTACCAACAGCAAGTTTCCGTCACAACCGTGATGCGGAAGCGCCCCGCAGACAGCACGATCAGCAAACACACAGCAGTGTCAGCCATTGGGGGCTTTGTGGTGTGAATCAGACAGCTGCAAATTAGAGTCTTATGACCAGGGGACTTAGGGGACAGGTGTGCTGGCAAATATGTAGCTCTAGCCCCTGCTGGGAAATTCCTCCTTGGGTCTAACCCTTCATTTTGTTTCTCTCCTCTTGATATAATGTTTTCTGGCATTATACTGTACCGTACTTTTTGATGTGCAAACTGCTCTTTTATATGCTGACTTCTAAGCCTCAGAAGAATCCTATGAATTAGGTGTTATGTTTTCCCTAGGGGAGGAGGTAGAGCTCAGTCATGTTTGGTGACTCGCTCAGATTCAAATATCTAGTGATTGATGGGCCAAGGATATGAACCTAGATTTTTGAATCTGTATCTTATGCCATGTCAACCACATCACACCACCTATTACTTACATTGGTGTAGGCACAAATAGATTAACCACCATCTTTCACACAATATCTACAAAGCATCGAGGAAACATCTGGTCAAATAAAAGGTAGGAAATGCTTTAGACTGTCTTCCTTTGGGAAACTTATTATGTATAGTAGCTAATTAAAGGTTCTGAAAAGTCCTGAAGGAAATCTGTTTACTTTTTTCCAGCATTTTTCAATTTTTTTAGTCTATAGAACAACTTGTCCACTTAACATGCATCAATATTTCAGAAAGAAATGTTCCATAAAAGACACATCAGGTAGCACTGCCAGATAACATACAGGTCTCCCAGCTAAAACTGAATTTCAGATTTTAAAAACCTTTTTTAAGAGTTTAAATATATCCCAAATATTGTATGGACATCCTTAGAACAATTAATTGTTTGTTTGTTTTTATATGAAGTTCAAATTGGTGTCCTGTATTTTTATTTGCTAAATCTGGCAATCCTAACCTTGGTCTTTACTGGTTACTGTCTTTCCTTTTCTGAAGGTACTCAATGAATGATAAAACGTAAGAAGAGACTTTCTAAAGCATACTTACAAATATGTGTATTCTATTGTACAATATAACTATTGGAACAGGAAATATGATGGTGATTAGTATTACACAGTAATGAGGAAAATAACAACCAAGACATCAGAACCATGGAACAAATTAATTCTATACTTTTGAAATATCAGTTGGAGTTATAATGATAGCTTTTTTTTTTTTTTTCGCAAATGTCCTTTGAGCATTTTGAATCCTAGAATAGACTCATGGAGCAGGCACACAGCAAAATCAAGCGGGCTGGCTGAAAAATAGCAAAGTGATTTGGGACTAAAGTATATCCATGGCACCATCTTCAGTGCCTCCTAATTATCTCTGGATGAATGGCCTGCCAGCACCGCAGTCCTACAGCCCCAGTCTCCCAGTACCATTAGTTAGGAACTGCTATTGTCTTTGGTTCAGTTCTCTCCTTAATTCCACATATCTAATCACTTTCTAAGTCCCAGTGAATCCTACCTCCAAAATAACGTGTATCTTTCCTTTCACTTCTCACCTGCAGACACTCCTTATATTTTACCTACACCTCCAGTATCTCCTGTTGGGTCTCCCTGCCTCCAATTTCTCCCCTTCATAATCCCTCCTTTATAACAGCATCAAAGTTGCCTTAAAACTCACCGTTCAAATGTTTCCATTCTACTCAAAAACATGCAATGATTCCCTCTGCCCATATTTGTTTGTTAATGTGTAATAACGGTCCACTGGCCAAAGCAAGTCATGTGACAAAGCATAACTGTAAGTATTAGAAAAATAGGCTCCATCTCTGATGGAGCTGCAAAAGTACATTGTAAAGGGGTGTATATAGAGAGACAGAAAGAATTTGTAGCCATTTGTTCTATCTACCCCATATAGACACTTGACTAAAAGATAATCAGGTTTTTCAACTTTCACACCTTTTCCATCATACTACACTGCCAGTTCAAAATAAAGCACCCAAAATATAAATTAGTTCAACGAACTCTTTTACGAGACCACAAGAATACCAATAAGCTGGTTTTTGACATAGGTCTTCATTGCTTGTATCTTTCTTTGGTCTCTGCCTGCTCTGGCTTTTATTTAAAATTGGCACATATGCCCCAGGTTGTTGGACTCTGTGATCTGTCTGTCCCTTAACTAACTATGACCTTGACTAAGGCCACATATTGAAATTTCATCTCTATAAAATTTTTTTTAAAAAAAAGATCACCAAGACCCAATTAATAATGTATAAAGGGCATAATTTGTGAAGGAGAAGCTTCAACTAGTTAACAAATATATGGGAAAATGTTCATTTTCACTAGTAATTATAAAACTCAAATTAAATTAATGTGACACCATTGCTCCTCCACCACCTTATTTTGCTCCCAGTAGCTTGGTTTATTACTTGGGGTTTTTAATCAAAAGACCTGGTACTTCAAGTAGAATGTAATTTAAAATATTCATTTTAGAAAACTTTTAGCTAATTTTAATCAAGAGATTCCACTAATTACTATTCTGTGAATCTCTCCCAAGGAAAGAATCTCGAATATGAAAAATATCTACATGCACAAAGATGTTTGTTATGCAATTATTTATATTATCATAAAACTGAAAATTAGCCAATGTTTGTTAATTGTTAATAGGGGAATAACTTGAACCATCAGATGTTAACTGAAAATATTATACACTTACAAAATTATACAAATTATGTAAAAATAAAAACAATATGCTTATAAAATTAAGTGAAAGAAACAGTTCATAGAATTTCCATATACCTATCCCTATATGTAAAAGTAAAATAAATAAAAACTATAGAATAAATACTGGACTTAAACATATCACAGTAAATTGTACCTATCTCTGTATGTACTGTATTATCATTATTAATCATGCATTTCCTAAAAAAAAAATTATCTAAAGTTTGATTTATCCTATACAGTTTTCTATTTATCTGTTTCTTTTATTTTTAATACTAATACTCATCCCTAACCTTTAGCAGATTTATAAATTGGTTATTAAATGTTTACCACATCTTCTGTTTTTCCATATTTACTTTGCTTTTCAAATTCAATCAGAATTTAGAAATCTAAACAGCTCTAATTTTATTAAGAGCTACCGATGCCAGTATATTTGGAATTTAGGATCTTCAGACTATCAAGTCTCAATATTCACCCCATAGTGTACATACCAATTTATGTATAACTTTCCTTATGGGCAGTACCATAGAATGAGATTTGTGATAAACAATATAAATAATATAAAAGACAATATATCTCATGAGAAAAGATTAAAAAATCATGTATAAAATTTTAGAGCCGGGAGACTAAGTTAGTATATTTTGAATATTTCTTTTCATATAAGTACTTCCTTACCTTTTAGAGTTGGAAGATTTTAATGTGTATATTTCCTTATTCTATTTCCAATTCATATTAATTTCTGTTTTTCCAGACATCTTTAGCCATTAGTTCCCTGAACTATGTCCCTAAGAATCTATTTCAGAGTAAAATATAAAAACAACATAAAAAACTATGTACTTTACTCTGAAATAGAGAAAATCTGAAACTTCACTAAACTTGATGCCTAAATATATTAAGCTTATTGTCTTCACAAGCATGGGTATATGATTTCCAATGATATTGTTCAAGGTTATAAATCAATAATAGATTAGATCTAGCTGACATAGTGAGAAATAACAAGTGTAGTGAGCTGGTTTTCAGTTGTAGATGACAGAATCCTTTCCCTTTTAGTTTCAACTAAGAGATTTATTGTGGCAGATAGGTAGTCTATGAAATCACTGAAAGAGTCCTAGAAAGAGACTAAAGTCTCATGTTCTAGCAAAGACACCCAGAGCCACATCCTACAACAAGTCCTCTCAAGTGTCACTGCACTGGTCACACTTGAGAAGCTGCTGAATCCATATGATGAGCCACCACGGATGCCAGCCCGATAGTCATGTTGCCTCTGCCACAATTTGTGCCAGCAAAATGGATGTTTTGCCCTGTGCTACTTTTCCCGCACAGCTTGGTTTTAAATCAAAGTGTCATACGAGGCCATGAGACTCTAAATCACGAGGCTATTGTGACACTTTGTATTGCATTTCTTCAGAGGAATGCTCATTTAAATTATGAGTAGAGAACTGAAACATACCCTTTAGTAGGGAAGATCATAACTTTAAATTTTCCTTGCTGTTTTTAAGTCTCCTATCACCCCCAAGAAGAGAAGAAGAGTCCTTTGGGCTCCTTGAGTGTTCATTAAGACAGATTGTGTCTCTCCTGAGTTATTTCTCTGCCTACTGTAATAGTGCCTTTTTTCTTGGTAATCATCTCATTAAGTAGTGTCTTTTATTTGCTACCATTTCTTTATATTTTTGTAAATGAGATGAACCTCAGCATTTCAACTGACATACCTCGAAACCAAATAGAAATGCAAATTCTTGAGCCCTACCCCAGATCTATGGATACAGAAACTCTGGGGGTTGGCCTGCCAATCTGTATTTTACAGAGCCTCTCAGGTGACTGTGATACACACTAAACTAAAGTTGAAGAAGCATGGCTCTTTTGAATTGGTGCAATGAGGAAAAGAGATTCAAATGCTGTAGGACTGGGCCTGGCTTTGGGGCAATGTCCCAATAACTGAATGCTTAGTATATGTACTCTCTTTGTATCAATTTCCCCAAGTATGCCCTCCTATCTCCCTTTTCCTAAGCTTCTATTCTCTCTTCCCCCAGAAAAACTGAAGTCATAGAATCACAACCTATGAGGGCTCTAGAGGTTCTTAGAAAAATTCTACTGGTAGAATCTACACATGCTGGATCTTGAGTAGACTCTACCTGTTGCTTTACACCTTCATTCCTGCCCTCGCTTTGGTCTTCTTCAGCTAACCTACTAGACTTTCCCTGTTTCTCTGCAACCTTCTCCCTCCTTCTCTTCTCTATTCCATCAAAAAGAAAAGCTCCGACATACTTAACTCTCCAATTACTGATAATGTGGTCCACATGGTGATGAAAGAGCCAATTAGTCCAAATGCATTTTCCTTTTACAGAATAAAAAAGAGCTAACTGGCTATTTAAAGTCATGTAGGAACCTCCACACACAAAGCCCAATTATTTGGCTTAATTTTTCACTTTCCAATTGCTTATATTGGTTCTGTGTAGACAAAACCTCAACTAATTACTCTGTAGGTTTCTGGCTCTGACAGTATCAACAGAATGTGGAAGTTGCCTGTTGGAAGATGCAGCCGAATGGGGTTCCCAGGAAAAGGAAATCAACAACGGCTTTTCCCTAAATTTGGGTTCACATTTATTTCTAGTAAAAGCTCATAATGAAAATTGCTGTGTGCACTTGCTGACAAACACATTGAAACAAACAGAGCATCATTATTTGTCACAATACAGTTTTGCTCATAGCTCTTGTTTGGACAGCATTTTCATCATTTACCAGAACTTTGTTTTTCTAATCACTAGATTGATAGAAGTAAATGTGGAATATCAGGAAAAAAGAAAAAGCTTGAAAACAAACAGCCAAAATGCCACATTTTTATCACTCCCATTGTTAATCAATGCATTCCCATTCAGTTTAAAATCAATTATTTTGATTTAGCTGTACAAAAGAAAACTCTCCTTTTAAGCTTCTTGAGGTACTAGAAATAACTTTTTAAATATCACAATTTAAATAGATTTTGCTAGGCAGGTTATATACGATCAAGTATCAATTCTATTTGGGCAATTAAGGATCTTCAAAAATACTGTCAGGAGAGATTTGGGCTGTGATATATGGAGTGCTTTTATCCCTGTCAATCCCTCCCCAGTTTAAAATGTCTTTAGCACTGATGGACTCATCAATCTTCATCTCATTTCTCTTAGGTCTGTTTTCTAACTCCCCTCGGTGTCATTGACTTCCCTTCTCGAAGGGTCAGCAGGCTGCATGTCCTCTGTCATTCTTGACACAAGACAAAGAGAATTTAACAGCTTCTCATCCCGGTACTGATTTCTGGGCCCCTGTGCCTCTCCTGACTTAAAATTCTGGATTTGGGGAAATAGGAGAGGGCTTTTCCCTACATTTGGGCCTATATTTATGATTTCAGGCTTGGGCTCCTGATAAATTTGCTTTTTCTCTTCCTTTTTCCTTTTATTGTTATTACCATTGCACATTGAAAGGTTTGCAATGTTTCAGGCACAGTTGAAAGAGGTAAATCCCCACTGTAAGATTATAAGTGGGATCTCAAAAATATAACCACATCAAATGCAAAGTTTTTTATCACAAAGCTGATGAAATGATGGGAGCCAAACTGAGTTATAGCCAGGCAGCTAGAGTTCCAAGGCCCAGAAACAATCACCAATGGCATTACATCTCAAATTGGCATATCATGGGGCTTCCTTGTATTTTTACATATATTGTTATCTCAGTTGATTTTCACAAAACTGTATGAGAAAGATATGACTATTATTCCCATTTGACAGATGAGAGCACTGAGATTTAAAGAGGTCAGTTACTTTGCCTGTGGACACAAATCACTGCCATTTTCATCTCTAGCCTAGATGCATGAGAGCCCCAGCTCTCATCCATCATGCTATAAGTTCCTCTTTGTCACTTTTCTCGAAGCCTAAAAGCTTTACCCTGAACCCCAGCCCAGCACACACTGAAGACAGACTTTCTCAATAACACTATCAGCCCCAAAGACTCTAGAATACTGGCTGTCCCTCTAACCACTGCTAAGATCATCGGTCTGGTTGAGACCACACAACCTCTTCTAAGAACCACCTGCCTCTCACATTAAGTGTAGTTTGAGTCACATTGGGTGGTTCTGGCATTTAACCCATGTGAACTTAGCCAAGTAACTTGGTCTCTCTGACCTCAGCTTCCTCTTCTGCAAAATGAATATAATGGTACTAGTCATGCACTTTTTTCATATTGCTCAGTGGTCCCCAACCTTTTTGGCACCAGGGACTGGTGCTCCTATGAGAATTTAATGCCTGATTATCTGAGGTGGAACTGATTATCTGAGGCAATGACGCTAGTGCTGGGGAGCAGCTGCAAATACAGATGAAGCTTCTCTTGCTTGCCCGCCACTCACCTCCTGCTGTGTGGTCTAGTTCCTAACAAGCTATGGACTGATACCAATCCACAACCCAGGGGTTGGAAACTCCTGATATAGATGACAGAGAATATATGTATAAAGCCCATGCCACAGTATCTGGTACCTAGATGGCCAATCAGTGAATGGTACCATCCTTATTTTTCCCAGTACAGCTACTAGCTACTTGTCTACAGTTCACTGGGCTTGTATCTCTCAGCTATCAGTTCATGACTATTGTATCAGCCTCAAGTTTTTTCCTTGACTGTGTTTGTTCTTTGCTATTAGGAAAAAGCATTACCCAGGTTCCAAAACCCTGAGATGTAATAAGCACTATTAAGACTAGTTTCTATTTTCTAAACATTGTAACATTAACATTTTTTTAAATATTTCATTTTAGGAGTAGAGTTGGAGAGCCAATATTCTATGAAATAATTTTAACAGCTTTAACGTTGGTAATCTAAAATATAGCAAAGTCTTTAAGGATTTAACTGACAGAAAACTCTTCTCTTCTTCCCTCCCCCTATGTATGCCTCTCTGGTTTCCTCTTTCTTCTGGTGACCCAGCTGGGACCTCCCAGACTCAAATGGGGTAGGAAGATTACAAGGTGCCAGGGAACCAATTTTCCCTGATGTCTGGAAAGATCCATTTGATCCCTCTCGATCAAAACCATGACTTTTTATTTCAAAAGTGCTGGAATTTTTTTATGGGCCCAGTCTTATAGAGATGATGGTATAGTAATATGAATGAACAGATGTTTCTCTGTGTTCTGATGAGCTCTAAAAAGCCTTCAGTTTCCAGAATGGATTCTCCAAACTCAGAGACAGAGAGCTGACTGTAAAGAGCTGGGTTCTGATCATGTGAGGGAGAAAATGTTGAACTGCAAGTCAGGGGACCTGGGGTCCAACCTCAGCTCATTACCTATTTGTATCCCCCATTGTGGGAGATTTGGAACCAAATTTATCTAAGAACCTCTAGAACCTTCACAGTTTGTGATTCTATGACTTCAGTTCTTCTGAGAGAAAAGAGAAAAGAGGCTCAGGAAAAGGGAGATGGGAGTCCAGACTTGGGGGAATTGATACAGAGAGAGTACATATATTAAGTATTCAGTTACTGTGACATTGCCTCAAGGCAAGTCCTCAGTCCTAAAGCAAGGCAGTGTGTTGTATCAGAAAGAGGCTCTGAAGTCAAACAAACTAGGTGTAAATCTTATTTGTACTCCAAATTTGCTATGTAGACTTAGGCAAGCTGCTTAGCCTATCTGAGTGTTAGATCTATAATCCATGTAGACTGGAGATACTAATGCTTGTCTCATAGGGCTGTTGTGAGAATTACAGGAGAAACTCATGTAAAGTGCTTATCATATGGCCTTTTAATATTTGAAACACAAGTGACCCCCTCCTTTTCTTCACTCCAAGTCATAAAAAATGAAGAACAGGACAGCCTTAAAGAGCATCAAATGGCCAATGCAGGAACAGTTTGAGCAACAATAGATAATGAGAGTGTTGGATCATAACTTATGGAATAAAACATACCCATTAGTCCACACCAATGCAACAAATAAGTAATTGAATATCTAAATAAATTAGAAAGGGCAGCTCTTCTTTACAGAAGATTTCCAATCAATAACATATAATAATTTTTGTAGACAGGATCCTCCAACGAATGCCAGAATTAGTGAGCAAAATTGGAGGAGCAACAAGATATTTGCAGAGTATTAAAAAATCTCCCCCAAGATGTTTATTATAAAGGAAAAAAATCGTAGCTTTATAGTGAAAAAGTCCAGAAGACACCATCTTTACCAGGTGATTAAGGATGACATGACTAGAATTAAGACATAGCAACACCATCTGCCCCGTGACACAATACACTGGGAAGGACAACCTTCTGTCATCTCTTCCCCAAACTACACAACCCCAATGTAATCATGGTAAAATGTCAGATAAACCCAAACTGAAGGATATTCAAATCACTTACTAGTACTCTTCAAAAATGTCGAGATCATGAAAGACAGGAAAGACTGAGGAACCATCACAGATTAGAGGAGACCATGATCCTCGACTGGAGCCTGGGCAGAAAAAGGACATTAGGTGAAACACTGAGGGAATCCAAATAAAGTATGCACTTTAGTTAACAATATTATACCAATGTCAATTTCTTGCTTTTGATTATTGTTATGTAAGATGTTAATCTTAGAGAACTATTGCGATGAAAGATCTACAGAAAATCTGTACTATTTTTGCATCTTTAGGAAGCTTAAAATTCTTTTAAAATGAACATTTTTTTTTAAATGAGAGGGCAATGCTCTTTTTCAGTCAGACATGAATACATGAGAGTAAATTTAGAAACTGTTTTAGCAGTAATTTTAGGCCTATTGGATTTTAAATTCTTTTAAATTGAGGCTTCTTTTTAAAAAACTCAATAAAGAGAAGGGTGAAAGTGTGTCTTCTCTGGAAAGATTTGGCTTTACTTCATCTTTCCTGGGGAAGCCCTGCTCTCTCTCCACTAACAGATTTGTTTCCAACACCAGAAGTGTACCAAACACGTTCCCCTACAAGTCTACAAGAAACACTCCTAAGGGAAAAAAGATAAGACTCAAATCCACTTTTCTTCTACATTGGGAATGTTATAGTGCTAGTTTTATTTAGGTAGAGGTCTTTGATCTTCATTAATTCTATAAATTGGCGTTAATATTTATATATTTTTTATTTAAAAAGATTAAGCAACAAAGATCCCTTAAAGAGTTGGAGTCAGACTCAAACCTAGAACTCTTCTTTTCGTTTTAAAGATCTTTGTCCAGTACTTAATTTTTGACCAGATGTAATTGCCTTTTAACTCTGAGAAATAACCATCAAATTGGAATGTGGATCTCCAACTGCTTTAAAAATAGTGTATGTTTCTAGTTCTGAAATTATTTTTTCATAATTTAAAAGGCAGTGATTCAATAGTTGTATTCTTAGAAAACAAAATTTCAGCATTGCTTTTTCTTTTTCCTCTTCTTTCTTCTTTTCCACCTCTGCTATAGAAGTGTTGAAAGCATATAATGTCAATGTGAAATAAAGACTTTGCCCTCTGTTGTAAAAAAATAAAG